>OU015494.1:166345998-166945998 GCA_907164885.2 Dolomedes plantarius
AATTATACTTGATGCATGAGAAAGGTGGAATAGACTAAACCGTTATCGAAAATCAATGAAACATCAGTTGTTCATCAAAATACATTTCACATTACTGAAAATCAGTTTGCAACTAACAAGGCAATATTGATAAAATAACAGATGCTACCCAAAATCTTAATCAAATACAAGACATAATATTCATTTCCTTCAAATGCTTCATTAAGGAAAAGAAAAAGTTTAAAAGTGAATCGCTTAAAGGGAAATAAATCATTCGATGATAGACCATTTCTGAAATTTCAAACGTAAGAAATGAGAGAGATTTTTATATTTCGAGTTTCGTATTCAAACTGTTAAAATATCTCTTATTCTTTTCTTAGCAGATTTATTTTAAAGAGTGCTGTTCATAAAAAATAAAAGAACTTTTATGAATAAAAAATTATGAATCCTCCTTCCCCTATACAAAACCTATCGGTGTGCTGAATGATTTAAAGCAAAACTTTTATACTTAATGCTGTTATACTTAGAATACTTACTTCCAATTCAGTTATTTATAAAGCATGAAGTATAAAAAACGCAAAACAACTTTCGTAATCATGTTATCTAAATGACGTAAATTTTGACTCTTTCGTACATTTTTGTCTTTCTCCTGTTCTGAAACCATCTGCTTTGCATAAAAATGCAACAAGAGAAACACAATTTTTTGCTTTAAAATTCTCAATAAATTAAAACTGGCAAATAGTTTTGAACCAATAGTAAGAGTTCCTCTTCATAGCCCTAGAGTATTTTATGTCTGGATATTTTACAAGTGTTCACGAAGCACATGTGAATTAAAGTGCAGAAGACTAATTGTTTGTTCAAAATTAATAACGAACTTTGTCTTTTAATGTGGATTTCTATTCTAGCATTCTCCCCAAGTAACACAAAGTTCGTACTATGATTCTTTAGTTACCGTTATATGGACACAAGTATCAAAAATACTTTGTGATTAAGGGGAAGAAGAAACTTTTGTTTAATGGTCTTTATACGAGTCATTACCTTCTCTTTGGGAGAAAGAGGCTGCCTACTTGGAGAGAGGCATTTAAATTTTCCTTTAAGAATTCTAATTTATTTTCATTGCGTTAAGTATAAAATTGTCACATAATGCTTCGTAAATAACAGCTCTATCTTGTATTCTTAATGTTTATTAACTAGCACACGCCATCGTCAATTAATATAAGTCAGATAATCAGACTAATTCCCGTGGAGATATTAAAGAGGACATGATATTTACTAATCTATAGATTGAATGATGAAACACAATTTAACTAAATATGAAACACATTCTATTAAAGGGAAAAATTCTTCATACTCCATTGATATTGGCAAAGTGCATCCATACTAATATCCAACCAAATATTCCATATGACTTAAAGAAACATTAGAGACAATTTACGCCTCATAGATCCTAAATCTCTATGATCGCTTCCAACACTTCAACACTGCCCAAGTATTCCAGGATTGCGGTATGGATAATCTTTGATTTAAAGAATTCGAAACTCTGAGCTGGTAAAATGAATGTTCGACTTATCAGCCTTTACCGCAAATTCACTGAAACTTATTTAAGAGATGATGCTTACTATTAAATTTATTTTATTATGATACTTGAACTTTACCAAATGCATGGTTAAAAAATTAATGGGGGCAAAAATCAATGCTGTCCGTAGTGTTTTGGTAGAACCAGACGAGCATAGTATAGGAAAACGTCATTTTTCATAATCTTAGACATCCTTGCATAAGTGAAAGAAATGAAGTGATTTATGTAGTAATAGATACCCTTCCTCACACAGAATAAATAATTAAACACCCCAGACATTAAAATAGACTAACCTTCTACCCTTTATGTACGTAAAATCTCATGAAGGCATTAGGGGCGATATATATTGTCTCTTAATAAACTGTTTTTGTAGAGAGGAGGTACACAATGTAACGACTTCTTAGACATATGCGGTCTAATGCCTGGTTTTTTCACATAACTACCCGCTTTAAAACATCAGGCTTTCAAGGTACATAAAGTAATGTCCTGCATCGTCTATTTACAGTGCTATTAAAGATTCCCGATTCCATTGGTGCAAGAAAGGGCTCAACATAAATATAAAGCCACCTAACTCTCTCTCTATATATGGAGTACTCTATATATAGATAGAGCGAGTTAGAATATATATATATATATAAAGAGGCTGTTCACACATTTTTTAGACGATGTATATTGTATTCACAAAACAAAATTACATAAAATTATTGTGTTTTAAATGTTCTATTTGACATCCCTTATTCTGAACTATCTTTCGACACCGCAATTTCCAGGATAATAATGCCTTTTGAAGTGTCAGAAGAGGTATTCTATCCCATTCCTCCTGAACAGCTTTCCAGAGTCCTGTAATGGATTTGGGACGACGTTTGGATAATGCAGATTTTAAAAGTCCGAAAGCACAAAAATCCATAGGTGATACATCGGGAGATTTAGTAGGGATATCAGTGAAGGGTATTGCCTTGATACCAGTTTTTTGTTCCAATTCTTTTAGGAAATTTACAGTGGATTTTGATGTGTGACTGCTAGCTTTGTCCTCATGGAGTCTCACAGATTGATGGCACTGTGGGTAAAGCGATGGTATTTCATTCAGAAAAATTGGCGATAAAATATGTTCCTGATAGTATTTGGAGTTAATCTTGACATTTTTTTAAACTCACTTTATTTTTAACTTGCCATTATAAGAAAAACCAGCAACAATCATGAATCCCTTAGAAAAACTTTCTTTCGATTCTTTGAACCATGTACTTAAATTTTTTTCTCCCCTTTTATGATAATAAATGGCTCTTTTTTTGTTGCAATCATTTAAATACACCCATGATTCATCTATTGTAACAATTGTTTTCCATTTTTCTTTGGATAAATGTTTCTCATATAGAATTCTGCAGCGTGTCCTGCGTTCAGCGATATGATTTGGAAGAAGACGATGCACATTGCGTTTTTTCGCTTTCTTAAGATTTAAATCAACGTTTATCATTTCGTTTACAGTGGACACCGAGCATTTTAATAATTTTGCAACTGTCCTTTGACTAGGGGGATTTTCTTTTAACATTAAACAACGTACCTTTGCAATATCGAAGATGTCAGATTTTTCCTTGGATACTTGTTTGGAATTTTTGTCCCACTTGAGGCTCCAATTTGACGTTTTTTTCGTTTCTTGTTGACGATATTACCTATCGACGCTTTAGATATCACAAAACCATGACTCTCACATCGTTTTTGGATAACGGAGTATGCATATTTCTCTTCGGAAAGAGCATAAATGTAGCCTTCGAACCACTGCTTTGTTAAAAACGCCATTTTGAATAAAACCAAGACTACAACGATTAAAACGAGCATTTGTTTTTTCGTGATTTCCTACACTGTGACGTGACAAAAACATCTGAGAAAGAAAAAAACAACTAAATTTAACAATATACCTTTATTTGAGATGTTCAAACTTCTCACCGTCAGCTGCAATACACATTTGGATCCTCGTTTGAATCTCACGTTGCACACGTTGGAGCATAGAGCGTAACACGTTCGCACAAGGGTGCGTAATGCGTCGTTTAAGGTCCTGCAATGTTTGTGGAGGGGTCGCATACACCTTCTGTTTCAGGTATCCCCACAAGAAAAAGTCCAGTGGAATCAGATCAGGCGAACGTGGAGGCCACTCTTCGAAACTGCCATACCCAATTATTTGGTCCCCGAATTCCTTGACGAGTTGTCGCTTCACTGGAGATCTCAGCTTTGGAATACTCAGCCATGACCACGAGCATCAACATACTACAACCCCGAGAAGATGTCTCTTTTATAGCTGTCTCAGGTGAACAGGCGTGACGTTTCTTACGTATTTGCATACTGCAAAAACTTCGAACACCAAGCGCAAGTTGCGTTGAGTTGATGCGACACTATTTTACACGATCTACGTATTGTCTACTCTGTTTATAAAGACAATCAGTACAAGGATGAAACCCTCGAGGTTTGAATCGCGGTCAGTTTGATTGGGGATCAAACGCGATATACCACTGTGCACATTGCGGTGTCGTCTTTTGCCCAAAAAATAATCATTTCTCCTTTCGTTCAAGTTTCGTGACGTCACAGGGCAGGAAATCACGAAAAAACAAATGCGCGTTTTAACCGTTCTATTCTTTACATTAATGTTCACAAGGTATCTTTTCGTACTAAATCGATGATTTTCTACAACTTTGTAAATCACCTTTTTACCCTATCTCGTTCCGTTTTCGAGATAGGAATGCTAACTCCGCGGTTTTCCACCAGGTGGCGCGGTAGGTGGTTTCATTCAGTAGTACATGGCTACTTTACTATACCAAGACACCACTTTTATGAATATAGCAGCAGCCGTTCCGAAGTTAAGAGGGTGGGAAGGGACTTTAGTGGGCATACTGTATATCTGTGGATTGGTACAAGAAGTGCCTAAGTCATTTTTTTCAAAAAATGACTTTGCTTGCTTATGTCTCTTTAAAAAATATTATTTTCAATGTAAGAAGTACTCAAGTCTGTACAAGGGTTTAGAAAACACTTTTAAAGCATCGGAGAAAATTGGGTACTGCTTACATTGAAAATAACATTTTTTTAAAGAGACATAAGCAAACAAAGTCATTTTGAAAAAATTGACTTAAGCACTTCTTATACCAAGCCACAGATTCAGGCACTTCTTATATATATATATATATATATATATATATATATATATATATATATATATATATATATATATATATATATATATATATATATATATATATATATATCTTGAATGCACATTTTATTTAATTTCTTTTAATTTAACCGTACTTCTTCTCTCTTTCATATTTCTGTTCTAATTTTATTTCCTTTCCTATTTTCCTCAGGATGAACTTTGGGCAAGTGGTTTCTGACGACAAGCAATTCTAGATTCTTTTCTATTTCCACCAACTAGCTATTTTTCGACTACATGTAGAGATAACTCTCATGTTAACACTTAGCTCAAAACCACACAAAATGTGAGCCTGTAATTTCCAGCCCCTCCCCCCCCACTCATGTTGACCGATGTTTGAGTATATATGACAACTGGAAATTATTTGATGTAATGAGCGATTATGGAGATAACGATGCCCAAAGTTTTAAATTTTAAATTATTTCCTGTCTCGCTTGAGGAATAGCTGGTTTGTTTGTTCTTAATTTTTCGTTTATACATTGATATATATATATATAAACATAGTTATATATATATATATATATATATATATATATATATATATATATATATATATATATATATATATATATAAATATTAGCATTTTTTGTAAGTTTTATACAGTGGTCCTCAGCATAATAAACTAGAAACTGCATAGACTATTAACATAATACCTAAATTAATAGATACGAGCTTTCTTATCAATCTTCTTAATGTATACTGTTTACATGACATGTTCCTTTTATAATCTAATATTTCAATAAAGACTGAGTTATAAGCCCTCTTCTGCGCTACAGTTAAATCTGTCACTTAAATCAGTTGATAAGATAACGAAATTGATCTGTCGTTGATTATAACTCTGCTTAATAAATATTCATTAATAAGAATTGTTGATATATTTTATGTATGAGAGCGATACAGGATTATGGCTTATATACAAATTAGTCCCGAACTCCGGCTTTTTAACAGTTCTTGACATTATCTTTATTCAAGCGACTCTTTAGGAAGAAAATTTATCAGTGCTTAAAAGACATCGTGTTTGTTTTCTACGTCGCATAATGAATGCATTCATCATACATATGCTTGTAAACTTATAAGGTCAAGGCTTCCATGAAAATAACATGTGTTACATCTGTCAAAATTTTTAAGTTCATTTGCAGTGGCGCAGCCATGAAAGGGAGGAGAGGGAAGGTTTCAAGTGTACTACCCCAGGACCTTAAAAGTCTGGAGAGAAAAAAAATTGAATCAACTTTCTCCCCCCCAGAGACGAAAATTTCTCCTTCAGAAACGGAAAAACATCCTTAAAAAGTAATTTTGACCTCGTCACTGTTCCTTTGGGCGATTATATTAATCTAAAGTACCAAAATTTTATCGAAATTTTGGCGCAAATAGTTTCCAAATTCCCATTACATTTTTTTCATTCACTTTCCAATCTTTTCTACATTCAAAATACATATTTTCCCACACATTTTAATCCTAGGTAATAAAAACATCTAAAATACTTTATACACTCTCTTCAGTAGAGGCTTCATGTAGGCATGTCAGTTCTGCAGTGAAACTCAAATCAAAAGACTACTTTTTATTGTTAAAATACTTAAAATCCTTTCTCTTTATAAACCTTCTTTGAAGAACATCCATTACTTGACAGTGATGGCTCAATCACATTTCAACTACGCTACTATGGGCGGGACGCAATCTGGACTGAACTGTTAAAGACGGTTGACATTTCAATTTTCCTCTTAACTATTGGAAAACAAGCATGTATTTTTTAGCCCTCAGCAATCTGTTATTTTTCTTTTCATCAGCATTCTTTTAAAGCAGATAAAAAAGCTCCCTTATAGGATTTTTTCCCTGAATTTTTAGTCCAAATGCGAAAACTTTTGAAACGATAATGGTTCTGTTTTTCATTGCACGATATTTTGCAAAACATTGGCAAAAAAATTCATTAGTATAATTCCTCGTGCATTAGCTTACAATAAAGATTCTCAGAAAAGGCCTTTCTTTTTTTCTTTTACTTTCTTGTGTATATTATCGAATTGTTCTACTTGGTGGAAAAAGGAACATTGAACGAACCTAATGCATTGATACACTCATGAATGTTCACAAACCTTTTTATAAAAAAAGGGAAATGGAATGATAAGATTTAGAGAGAGCAATATGGTACACAAACAAACATTTTTGAATGAGTAAGTTGTGTATTACAGTGTAGTTCGCACATAAGTGTGATCGAAAATGCATGCCATTACTGATGCTTTATAATTGCATGGTCGTCTCTATAATGAATATTTTTTAAGAGAGAAATATTCCAGATAAATCTCTATTTTAATCTCTATTTAAATAATCTCTAAATCTCTATTTATATATATATATATATACATATATATATATATATATATATATATATATATATATATATATATATATATATATATATATATATATATATAAAATATATATATACATATATATATATACATACATATATATATACATACATACATACATACATATATATATATATATATATATATATATATATATATATATACTGGTACCTCGACTTACGAGTTTTTCGAGATACGAGCATTCTCTCGGGGGATTTTTTGCTTCGAGTTAAGAGCTAAAATTCGGATTACGAGCAAGCTTCAGATATCCCACCGCTAGTTTGAGCAGCAAATGCCATGTTACGTGCTCATCAAATGAGAACACAAGAACCGTATAATATTTACAAACTTTATGTACAATTATTATACAATTGTATAATATTATTCTGAGACTACTATCCAGTCTTAAACCGAGAGATTGGATTCTAAGAAATCGTTCTTCGGATTCTCAGAGAGAAGAATCTGGACATTACATCCGCAGTGAGCGATGCAACAATCGCCCAGCTTCCGTGTCTCACTTGTTCACTTTAAGAGAGTAGCTGGTAATAGTGGGGAAAGCGGGAAGAAAAGTTAAAAAATCAACGAATAAGATTTAATTTTTCAGTTCAACCTTTCTTCTCCTCTTCCATCAGCATCTTCAAGTCTGATCTCGAAGGAAAATGTAGTACATTACACTTAATAAAACAAATTTATTGCAGTATGCACGTATTTGTTATTTAAAAACATGTAACAAAAAATTGCGGTGGTTTGGGGGAGCCCAGAATGAATTAATGGCATTTCCATTCATTTGAATAGGGAAAATTGATTCGAGATACGAGTATTTCGAGTTACGAGCTCCGTCATGGAACGAATTAAACTCATAAGTCGAGGTACCACTGTATATATATATATATATATATATATATATATATATGGAGCACTTCGTTTCACGCCCGTTATATTAAATGATGTTGCAGTCATTGTTACACCGTTATGTCCTTGTAGCGTAGTAGAATGCAGTCTAAACTCAGGAAGCACACATTAGTCCAAGTTAATCATGTTTATTTCTTTATCTACTGGCAACCACTGATCCAAGTAGCGCATATCTTAGCGCTCGCCATTTTACAAAACCCACAGAGCCCAGCTAGCGTGCGTCTGCTATCATCGATTAAATCCCCTCGATCTCTGCTTGCCTATTGTCTCGAAAGCTCTCAATATCATTGCGTATGCTCTCGTGACGCTTGCTCCGAAGATGAGGCATGGGCGGGACAGAATTTGATACTAAATTTAGATTCTCCCTATGGTTCTTCTCAAAACGGGAATTTACCTTCTCGTGGCGCATTTCGAAATACGACAAATAATGATATTTAACGTTAGAAATTAGTTTTACTTTTAAGCCCCCTTTAAATTGTTGAATTATTATTATCTTTCTAAAATATTCTTTACATATATATACAGGGTGGACCAAATGTCTTGCCCTGATTATAAAAATTCATTACAAAATAACTGTTTAATACTATAATAATGTAACTTTTGCATCATTGGATAAGTCAGTTTTAGCAGATTTTTTGTGCAATAGTTGGCGCGAGTGCTCCTTCAAGAGTGACTCAGGGGAACATTTGTAAGGAAGACATCATTTTCAGCCGAAATGCCGTCGATTCAAGAGAAAGCCCATTGTGTGCTTTGCTTTCACGAAACGAAATCGCCCATTCATGTTCAGCGTAAATTTCGATGTTGTTATGGGCGCAACCCTCCTGATGCAAAATCAATAAAGCGATGGTATGAAAGGTTTAAACAAACAGGCAGCGTTAAGGATATTCCCAGAAGTGGCAGGCCTAGTGTGAGTGAAGCAACTGTTGACTGTGTTCGGCAATCGTTTCAACGGAGTCGTACTAAATCAACTCGTGAAGCATCACGTGAATTTCAAATACCGCAAACAAGTTTGGTAAGAATTCTCCATAAACGGCTTGTTTGCAGTATTTGAAGTTCACGTGATGCTTCACGGGTTGATTTAGTAGGACTCCATTGAAACGATTGCCGAACACAGTCCTTTCTTACCATCGCTTTATTGATTTTTCATCAGGAAGGTTGCGTCCATAACAACATCGGAATTTACACTGAACTTTGGGGCTTATTTATCATTGATAGTGCGAAGGAAAGCCTAAGCTTTCTGTTTTTCTCACTCACAAAAAATTTTCTACGGGCAGAACGCTCATGCAGTCCAGTTGCTCTGAGAACTCGTCGTTTCAGGTTAAAGTGAAGTAGAAAATGTTTCAATAAATTCTGCAGAAACTTTTACTGCATTCAAACGTGGATTTTTCAGTGATTTTCGAATTGTAAATCTCTGATCACGTTTTGTTAACTTTGCCGGACGACCTTTTCTTACCTTGTTTTCGATCCAATTTTCTTCTTTAAAGCGTGTTATCACATATTGGACAGTAGAATGGGATAAATTAAGTAATTTAGGAATATTCCGAACTGATTTACCATTGCTATGATGAAAAATAATCAATTTTCGAATGCTGTTTGTTGTTTCTTTACAACTATGTGCCATTTTTAAATAATAAATACAATATTACGGAGTAGGCAAATAAAAATTAAAGCCAAACGATATTTTAAATGCCACCACAATTCAAAAATAAAAATAAAGCGTCAGACGATAATTTTGATTAAGAATTTATCCGAAAATATTTCAGTGTACGATGACTTTTGTGAGATAAAGTTTTAGTTACTTTTTTATTACTAGTTTCTTAAAAATAAAGTTTTACTGTGTTTTCAAATTATTTCATGCAGTTTTGTTAAGAATAGATTATAGATCTTATTATTAAATACCCATTCTGAAATATTCATTTTAATTAATGGATAGACCCCTATTTCATTGAAAATCGTAAGTGTTCTAACACTTTTGGGAGCCACAGTATATATATATATATATACATACATATATATATATATATATATATATATATATATATATATATATATGTGTGTGTATATACATATATATATATATATATATATATATATATATATATATATATGACAGTGAGAGAGCGCAATCTGGCTTAGAGAAAGCAGGAGGTCTCGAGTTCAACTCCTGAGCAAAGAATAACGTGATCAAATATGGCAGATGGTTTCTCATAGTAGCTCTAGAGCAAGTTAAGCGATTCTGAGAGAGAATCATTCTCTTGGCACAAACAAATGTGAAACCCACGTATGTTAGTGAATATCGTAAAATATCTTTTTTTCTTTTGTTTTAACACATACATTGTGAGGAGAGTCTTGTAAAAAATTAATGATATGTTCCAAACACTGCTGGTGTGGTACAATAGGTAAAATGCCGGCATCAATGTTAGGTGTTGATCCGTGTTCCAGACAGACGATCGTTACTTTGATATCCAAATGTTTCAAAGAATAGTAATTTCAGCTCAGCTGAAGAGAAAAATTAATCTGCTTGGTATCTTTTTCATATATCTCGATATGGATTTCACCTTTTTAAATTTCGTACTTAACTTTAACTGAGTAACACTAGAATAATCTGCTGAACAATGCCGCATCTAGAGCTTTTGGGGCCTTTGTCATACAAACGAAAGTCGGGGCCCTTCTTATATAAACAAGAATGAAGGTGATACTTGTATTTAAAAAATAACAATTTTTGAAGTTGTGTTCATTTGCATTATTAGTTGAAATAACAAATATATATAAAATGACAATAAAAAATCAGTATTAAATTATTTTAATAACTTTAAAGATTTTGTTTTCTAATTTTGACATAAGAAAACTTATTAATAATCTCTTCATAAGAAAGAGCTTTTAGAATATTCCTTTCCCTGTACAGTATTGCCAGTTCATTAAGCTTTTGTTCTGTAATATTACTGCGTTGATAATTTTTTTACCAGTTTCAGTTTTGAAAATGAACACTCTCTTTCTGACTTGTTCACTGATAATGTTAAAAACAAAGGATACCTCCCAATTATGACGTTGGCGTTGAAAAAAGTAATATAATTTGTATTTATTTTTAAATTAAATTTAGATGTCGAAGCTAGTGGATTTATTTACTTTATCCAATAATGACAGATACTTCTTTTCAGAGAGCCCTAGACACATGCCTATTTACCTATTTGTAAACGCGGCCCTGCTGCCGAATCAAGGTAGAGGTAAACGTGTAAACAATCCACGTTCATTTTCAGTTTACAAGAATGTTCAGGTTGCTGGTGTAAGATTAGTTTTGAATAGTCCTTTTTTCTACGATACTTCGGTCAGACTGTGGTCCGGATTTATTTTCATTCAGTTTTTTTTTCACAGTCTCTGATTAGGGATTTATAGTCAATAGTATATCTTTGAAATAATTTTGTCTCTATTTAAATAGATTTAAAGTTCTCCCCAATAGATAGTTCAAAACACATTAAATTTCATCTAAACTATATATATATAACGGTTCCGTGACTGACTGACTGACTGACTGACAGATAACGCACAGACCAAACCCCTGGACCTAAAAGGCTGAAATTTTGCATGGTCATTCTTCTTATAGTGTAGGGGTGCACAAAAAAGATTTTTGGAAAATTCTTCTTAGATTTTTAAAATTAAATTTTTAAGCTGTTTTTGTAACTTTTTTTTAAAAGTTTGCATTTAAAATAATTTGAGGGTTATAAAATTTATATCATGAGAAAGATCATAAAAATTCTTTTAAAATGAAATATTTTTCAAACCTTTGCCTCCATTTTCTGATTTTGGGTGAATTGTTAAAGATTAATTTTTAGAATTTAATTTATTAAATGCCGATCACGTAATTCCTTTTTCTGGTACCTTAAATTAATTTTGCGTCACGTGCATAACAACAAAATAAATTGACAAAAATATTAAAATACAGTTTAAATACAGTTTTTTTCATAAAATTTAACCACTAGAATAAATTGAGATGGAAGTTTTTTAAGAATTTAATTCAAATTAGTGACTACCATCCAGGAACTGATAGATCACATTTATCCAGGCATTGCTCAAATACATAATAAGCCTATAGAATGGTTTTGCGAAAGGGCCATTTTGACTCCTAAAAACGATCAAGCTGCGTTCATTAATGACATGTTGCTAAAGTCCTTTGATGGGGAAGAAATGGTCTACAAGTCGATAGACGCTATCTGTAATTCAGATGATGCCGTTAACTATCAAGATTTAGATTCCCTTAAACCACCGGGTCTTCCATACTATAAGCTCTCTTTGAGGTAGGGCACACCCTTAACGTTCCTTCGGAATTTAAAATCACCGAAATTGCGTAATGGCATTAGACTACAAGTCAAAGCCCTGCATAAAAATTTAATCGAAGCCATTATTTTAACAGTGTGCTCAAGGAGAAAAAGTATTCGTACCATGCATTCCTCTAATACCCAATCACCTCCCCTTTGACTTTAATAGACCACAATTTCCCCTCAAAGTATGCTTCGACAGGACGATAAATAAGTCTCAAGGTCAAATTTTAAAATACGCTTGCATAGATTTAAGAGAAAATTGTTTCTCCCACGATCAGCTTTACGTAGCTTGCTCCCGCGTAATTTCGAGCCTGTTAATATTAGTTCCGCCTTGTGAAGAAACAAAAAATATTGTTTATAAGGATATCCTCTAAAAAGCAATTCATTATTTTTTCATTGTAATTATCCTAAATGTACCCGCCCTTTGTAGTGAAGCAAGGGTGTTCAGCTAGTATATCATAAATTACACCCAATAAAATTTTCTGTAATAAAATGTTCTGTAATCCTCTAATCCAAAAAGTTTAAGTATTATCCTCTGTTAATGCTTGCATCTTAATTACCTAAGCAAATATTCCTAAAATACACTGACAATACAGTGAACAACTTTTTTTTAAAGCTGACTTTTTCGGTAGAAAATTAGATCAGAAGAAGGGATGATAACGGTTGAACACATTACAGATTAAATCTATATTTAAATAGATTTTACGTACTGTCCAACAAATCTATCAAAGCACGATAAATTTCATTAAATATTTCATAAATTACACCTAATAAAATTTTATGTAATACAATTAAAGTTAATGTTGTAATCTATAACTAACGTATCAATTCTTTACATCCGTTTAATCACAAGCGCAATTATTCTTTTTAATCATATATAAGTATAAACGTATATTTGGCAATATCCCGTAAAAGTAAGAGTGATATTACTATCCTCGAATAGAAATACAAATAAATTAGCAAAACAAAAAATATATATATTTGAAAAAAGTTTGTTTGAAAATTAAAGCTTGGAATGTAAATATTATTATTTTTTTTTCAAATATATATATATATATATATATATATATATATATATATATATATATATATATATATATATATATATATATATATATATATATATATATATATACAAGATGCGCCCATAAAGTAACCGGACAATTTTTGCATAAATAAGAAAAATATTGCTCACCTTCAAATAAATTTATCTCCTTCCAAATTATCGCCAAAGGAGTCTATAGAATTTTTAAAGCGTTTCTTCAAGTCATCGAAACACTGTTTATAGGCTTTGGAACTAACCGTTCGCAAAACCGTGCGTAACATTTGATTTAATATGCGAGACGTCTCTAAATCTCTGTCCTTTCATGGCCCTCTTAAGCTTCGAAAAAAGGAACAAATCAGCAGGCGATAAGTAACAACTCAGCAACTTTCAGACATGCTTGGGATAAGCAAAGAAAACTGCAGATTAATTTTAATTGAAAATCTGAAAATGAAAAAAGTATGTACTCGATTTGTGCCTCGGATTTTGACAGAACAGCAAAAAGAAGACAGAAAAGCTTGCTGGGAAGATTTGCTGACAACTGCACAACAGGATAACAATTTCTAAGGGGGCTCACAACCTTTGAAACTTCAAAAAATCGATTTAGGGTTTTTGCTATATTCTGATTTTTGGGACATTTCTGAACAATATGAAAAAAAAAACCGCATAAAAAAATTTGTATTATTTCTCGAGTTATGAGAGTTTATGTAAAGCTCACTCTGTTGCCATAGCCATGTTATTCCAACTTTAACTTCAGTTTTCTCAAATATATGAATTTTTGAATTGCGCTCACTGTTACTCCCCCACTATGTGTGCTAGACACACAAAATTTTTATCAGATTTGTATTATAAGTTTCTTTACACACTAAATCCAGAAAAGTAAAAAATATTTTCTAAAAAAATTTTTACACTTGAAAATGTTTTAAAAAAATTGCTAAAATTTAAATTTTTTAAAATTTTATGTAAATTTTTCAATTTAAACTATAATTTTTGTATATTTTTTGGTTTTACATTAATCTTGAGTGTATTATTAATTTAATTTGACCAAAAAATAGTTTCTGCATGCATATTTCTTAATTTTATGATGCGCGAAACATCCAATGATTTTTTTCCCTTTTTAGTAATGTGTACATTTAAAAATAAAATCTAAAAATTATTTATGGCTTTAGAAGTTCTATTTTTGTATAAAATATAACTGAAGACTTGCAATTTTCATATAAAACAAAAAAATTATATATATATATATATATGTTAATATTATTGGAGTTTCAGTAGCTCGATTTTGATCATGTTTAGGGTCATTTCCCAGTAGTCAAAGGTTGTGAGCCCCCTTAGGGTATTATAGCAGGAGATGAGGCTTGCTGTCTACAATACGACCCAGAAACAAAAAGACAAAGTGCACAGTGGATAGGACAGTCTTCTCCCATACAAAAAAAGCACGGATGTCAAAATCAAAGACTAAGGTGATGCAGATTGCATTTTTTGATTACAAAGGACTTATTCACCACGAATTTGTTCCTGAAAATCGAACAATTAATCAGTATTTTTACAAGGAAGTGCTTTTTTGATTAAGAAACAGAATAAGGCGAGTAAGGAAGGAACTGTTTGATTCTGGGCAATGGTTTCTTTTACGCGATAATGCTAGGCCCCGTACATCAATTTCTGTACAACAATATCTTGCTAAGCATTCAATTACAGTGATAAATAACCCACCATATTCTCCCGACTTATCGCCAGCTGATTTTTCCTTTTTCCGAAGCTTAAGATGGCCATGAAAGGACAGAGATTTGAAAACGGATATTAAATCAAATGTTACGCGAATTTTGTGAACGTTTAGTTCCAACGCCTATAAACAGTGTTTCGATGACTTGAAGAAACGTTGGAAAAATTGTATAGCCTCTGTTGGTGATTATTTTGAAGGGGATAAATTTATTTGAAGGTGAGTAATATTTTTCTTATGTATAAAAAATTGTCTGGTTACTTTATGGGTGCACCTTGTGCATATATATATCACTGAGAATCACTTTAAAGTTACATTATTGAGTATAAGTTTTTGATATGAATAATGCATAGAGATTCATCCTTTCATAAACTAGTAAAAAGATAGAACTGGTGTTACAATATGTTGTGCAAAAATAATTCGTTTAATAATAGTGTCATCCTGATTGATGAAAAAGTATTATCGTTAACCTTCCTTTTCTTTAACTTTTTTGAATTTAGTTTTCCTTTGCGTTCTAGATTTAAGATTGGATTTCAAATGGAATACAACAAAGCAACTGAAAATTAAAAAGAAAAAAAGGACATAATGGTTTTAGTTGGTGCAAATGTATCGAGAAATCCGAGTAGGATGTATAATTGAATCATTAGGCTCAACACTGCTGATGAAACAAGTTTTATTTATATGAATAATGGAATATATATGGATAAATAAAACAAGTTTTATTTATTCATATATCGTCCTCAGAAGCCACTAAATGAGTAAATAAAACTAAAGCGCATTTTATCGCTTCAGAAACATTATCCTTTTTGCTTCATTTACTCAAGTAGCGGCTACTGGACTACTATACCAAAGTGAATTAACCTTTTTTTTCTTTTTGATCTCTAACCTTTTCAAGTCAAATGGATAATGATTCCCGCCCTCTTTCTCTCTCTCTCTCCCTCTTTATATATATATATATATATATATATATATATATATATATATATATATATATATATATATATATATCTTGAATGCACATTTTATTTAATTTCTTTTAATTTAACCGTACTTCTTCTCTCTTTTATATTTCTGTTCTAAATTTATTTCGTTTCCTATTTTCCTCAGGATGAACTTTGGGCAAGTGGTTTCTAACGACAAGCAATTCTAGATTCTTTTCTATTTCCACCAACTAGCTACTTTTCGACTACATATAGAGATAACTCTCATGTTAACACTTAGCTCAAATGTGAGCCTGTAATTTCCACCCCCCCCCCCCCCTCATGTTGACCGATGTTTGAGTATATATGACAACTGGAAATTATTTGATGTAATGAGCGATTATGGAGATAACGATGCCCAAAGTTTTAAAATTTAAATTATTTCCTGTATCGCTTGAGGAATAGCTGGTTTGTTTATTCTTAATATATATATATATATATATATATATATATATATATATATATATATATATATATATATATATATATATACAGTGGAATCTCGATCTATCGTTTTTCAACGGACCGACTGAACGGAACGATAAATGCGGGAAAACGATAGATCTGGGAACATAACAGAGCAATATGATCGTCGGGGCTGAGTGAAATAAACGACACATACGGGAAAACGATGATTGATATATATATATATATATATATATATATATATATATATATATATATATATATATATATATATATATATATATATATATAATAGTTCAAATTTTAACGCTGGATACACATCCTGAAAGTTTTGTAGTTGTCAGGCCTGTGTGATTCAAGCTTTAATAAAACACAGTTCATAAATTTAAAACATATTTATTACGCCGTTTAGTCTCAGAGAGTGACTATCAGAGTCCGACCCTCCACGAGGGACTTCCAAGGTCTACCTGAAAGTGTAAATGTAGAAAGGCAATTATACGTCACGTATCATCCCGACACTTTTAAAATGGATCTTTCCTTGTAGTCAGGATTTTTACTAACTCAGCAATAAATCTTTCACTATTCCTTATGGTTACAATGCATAAGTCTAAAATCTGCTTGCTGGCTAGTTTCTCGCGGTTATACTTAGCTCTAGCTGGTAGCGCGCCTGAAAGTAGATATAAAAAGTACTGAAAAGTTAAACAGGGGTTAGTAAAATTAGAAATTAATCGGCCAAATTAATTTAAGGAGTGACTTTTATAACATTAGGGACTGGGGAATATTTTTTCGCATAACACACATATATATATATATATATATATATATATATATATATATATATATATATACAGTGATTTCCGCTTATAAGAATCACGTTTGTTATTACTGTTTTTGATTCTTATAAACGGTTGATTCTTATAGCCGAAATTTAGGTTTCTGGATAGGCACACACACACCTATATATACATATATTAGATAATTTACCATAAAATACTCTTTAATTTACGTTAATTATATTTTATTAAAATTATTTTTATAATTTTAAAAATACAACTTAATTTCTAGACCTATAAGTAGATACACATGATTATAGTAAGAGAAGAAAAAAATACAATATTTATTACAACATATCTGCTTAACAGTTTAACATTTCAACTACAGGAAGGGTGCAAGAAAAATTTTTCTATGGTAGTTTGAAGTACGTAATGAAGTTTTCAAGAGGCTGTTTATACCTCTTCCAATACCAGTAGTCTCAGACCAAGATTCACCTTCTAGCTTACGTTTCACGGTTTGATAACGTGCTGAATCTAATAATGTCATGTTTTCCTAAGTGATAGTGGACACTTCCCCGAAGATTTATATGTTTCAGGGTTCAGGAAGCCTCAACCAGAATGTGGGAGGTAGGAAAAAAAGAGTCCCTGTCTTTGTTTGTCAGTGGAGAAAAGTGAAATCAGATCCGCATGGTTAGGATGCCCCAGGGTCAAGCTAATAGGACAGTGTTTAGCTAACGCATTTAAAGGGAAACTATTATGTTGTGTCTAGAAAGGGGTGCATATTACGACTGTAATCCATCCCATCTTATCACTCTTTCTTTTAAAAAGAATGAAGATAGAACTTCGTACCTTTTGAGGGTTTAAGTGGCTTTTTTGGAAAAATGAAAGGAAAGCGAAGAGTGTAAACTGATTCTTAAAACCGGTGGACTGATTTCTTTAAAGCGAAAATTTTAACATGGAAATAATACATTTGTTTTTGTTTTTGCGATATTGATTCTTATAACCACTGATCACTATAAGCGGTGGTTACTGTATATATATATATATATATATATATATATATATATATATATATATATATATATATATATATATATATATATATATATATATATATTATGCCCTTTTTTTAGCATTTAAACTACCTTTCCTAAATCCAATCCCCAGTAATATTAATTTGTCGCTTTAAAACTCTTAACCACAGAACTTCCCATGAATCTCATGCCTTTGCATTTCTACACGTGTATGTGTGTGAATTCAGGAGTGGGTTCGCATCGCGAGCCCCAAAATCTGCTGACCCTACAAATAGAAGTCTCATGGTCTACCTCGCTCTCTTGCATTTAACGTTTAAAGGTGGTATTAATTCGGAGCCGTTCTTCTAAATGGACGGTTGTACTCTTGTCGCTCAATAAACGTTTCGGCCCGACTGCCTCCAAATTTAATTTTTATTCTTTTCAGGCTGAGTCTAGCTCCAGCCATTTAAATATGAGCTGGTGTTTCCTTTCAGGTTATAATTTAAGGACATGATGTAATAGGTATATTACACACACACACACACACACATATATATATATATATATATATATATATATATATATATATAAGAATAATATTAATAATAATAATAATTCGATCTCATTAATCTTGAACTCTTCTGTTGAAATAAATCCTTTGTCATGTGTTAATTATATTTTACTCAGTCATATTTAAAACTTTACCTTTAACAACTTGAAATACTTTTTTTGATACTTAACTTCTCCGCTCTGTAGAGAAATGTTTCTGAAAGGTTAATTCAGTTTAAAAGTAAGTATATTACCTACTACGATAAATTTTTCTCCGATACTTTCTATACTAGAGCAACACCACTTTGTCGCGTCGTCCTAAAATGGGCTATAAATCATTAAGACAAGTACAGGTACAGTTCCCGACCTTTTTCTAAAAGACATTGCTGAAGTCATCAGAAATCTCAACTAGCTGCAATGCTTTTCCAGGCAAGTTCCGAAGCCGTTATCCAAGACCCTCTCTATACTTAACAATGATTAAGTTCGAATAAGTTTCACAGTTTCCTGTCATTAAGAAGCTGATGGTAAAACCAGTAGTCGCGGAAACCACTTGCCATTCGAACATGCTGATCATGAAAGCATTCGCCACCCACTGTTGCAGAAGAGTTCGGCCACACGCCGTTCCATAATATTCACTTACAGTGTGATTTATTTATTTATCTTGTTTTTTTTTATTCCCGAGGAAAGAACAGAGTGCAGATGGGAGGAAGCGGAGAACCACAAAAGTTGTCCGGTACACTAAGTGTGTGTGTTCGTTTTTTCCCCACTCTGAGGTGAATTAGGTGTTAAACAGCTAAGGAGTAGAAAAAGTTCAAGGTGATAATTTATTGCTGGTGAGGAGGTTGTCCGTGGTCTTGCGATTCGTGCTTTAATGAAGACGGCTGTGTTATTTTCAAGAGAGTAGAAAATTGAAATGATTCGGATATATTCTTCAGAAGGCAATTTAAGATCTTCATTGAATGAAGGTTTTTTTTATCTACACTTTGGACTGACGCAGTGACATTGTATGTGGAATATGGTACTGCATCTTCTCAATTATAGCTCCACTTTTAAGAGGATCTCCCCCCTTCCTTCCTGAACCTGTTCGAGTCTTATTTGAATGCTTATCTCTGGGAACACTTAAAAGATAAAACAATTAAGATAGTTATTTGAAGTAGTTAATGCAGGGGAACGTTACCATATAGGGAAATTTCCTTTTGGATTTTTAATAAAATTATGGATTATTATTTATAAACTGAAATTTAACTAAAAAGTCCCATTTTTTTTTACAAATTTTAGATATTTTTTTTTATTTAACTGCTTTTAACATAAGACAGAACGTTTTAACCTTTTACGCACATACTGTTGTTTTTGCTTATTCCACTTGACCGACAGCAACATCAGATCAGGTCCCGAAGGTTATGGGCGATGTATGTGCGGCTCCTGTTTTGACTGGCACCACAAGGGTCGGAGTCCGACTTGGCCAAAGAACCAGTCCCGTAATTTTGAACCGAGTCAAGTGACGAGACCAAAACACTTGACCCCGCACCTCCAGAGGTAATTTTGAGAACTTGGAGGACATTACAGCCACGACAGATTTTACGTGCACCAGCCGCCATTAGTGTACACGGCAGTAGATTTGTCAGCGACGAGCATCGAACCAGTGACTTTCAGATCACTAGCCCGCTGCTTTTGCCAACTGGGCCACTGCGCCTATGTATATACTAACATATAGAAGCGATTGCATGGGAAGTAATTTCTGCATATGATTTTCAAAACACACATCATTCTTAATCAGCCTCATCTGAAACTTCTTTATAGCTTTCTTTAGTACGTTTGCATACATTTATACAGGAGAATTTACTGACAGCTGGTTCTTTTTCTTTTTTTATCTTTTCTCGTTGAACTTCGAAAGTATTTATGATAGAACTTATCCCAATGTTGTTTAGAACGTTTAAAAGTGGACATGATCTCTCATTAAATGTCGGTATGATATCATGAGCTTCTACAGATTTGTGGCCTCTCTCCTAAAATATTTCAGCAAAATGTTTCCAGATTCTAACAGAGGTCTTAAAGCAAAAAATTAATAAGTTCTGAAAATTCTAAGTAGGCGTATCTCTTTAACTCATCCATCAATTCTAATTATTAAAATTTATTACTAACATTTTAAGAACTTCCATTAATTTATTAATATTTGAACTTTTATCTTTACAAATTTAAACACCATGACAAAGAAACTGTAAAAATGCAACTGCATTTATTTAACGAGGAAAATTTTAATACCAACTATTATAAATATGAAAATTAACTAGCACAAATCTTCATTTTGAACTAGTTTTTAAGTCTCCGAAAAATGTATTAAACTTTGACATTAACTTGAATGGAAAAATATTTTGCGAGGCATTTTAATTGAAAAATATGACGCCGTTCATTTGAAATAGATTGAAAAAGAATAATTCTTAACTTTTATAATTTCCTTGCAATATTAGCAAATTATTTTACTCCAGTGCTACCCCCTTGACACATACAATCAAGATATTTTGAGCATAACTGAAATACTTTAAGCTTTTCATTTACATTAAAATAATTTAACCAAGAGTAAACAAGCGTTATTTTTACGTGTACATTGAGTCAGACGTTCTGTGATATACACCGTTCTGACAAAATAAGTTGATATTTTTCTATACAAAGTATCAGGATGATTTCGAATCTGGATTTCTGAATAAAAGTCCACTTTTCAGGATTGCCCTTTGACAGTCATTCATGGAGAATCATTCTGGGAGATGATTAACAACTAAGTACTTGCAAACAGCATCCCAGACTTCCCCCTAAATGGTCAGGGTTTGATATCTGGCTGCCCTTCCACCCTCTGAATCCTTTCTCGTTACATGCATTTATTCATGAATTGATCTGTCTCAGACTAAGATTTGCTTTCCAAAGGAAAATCGGGACACAGAGATTTTCGAAATGCATAGGGTATTATAACGTCGTATCACTACAAAAGAAAATTATTGTCTCTTGCGAATACTTTATTAGGTTACAATTGTTTAGTACAGGGGCTCCCAACCTTTTTATAGTACCGTACCTGTACGTTGTAAACAATTTCATGACGTACCGGTAGACCAAAAATTTTGAATTGGGGAATAAAATGCAATGGAGAACATTTGTAATAAAGACAAGTGACTTGGGATATATTTTTATTGCTAAACATATACATAAAATATAATAATCACTTTAAAAAAATATAGAATTAGTTAGAAGGTTGAGCTTGTTTATTATTAACTAAAGAAGTAATATCGGGCTCAATGTTTGTCAGTTTAAGGCGAAGATCCGATTCAATGTTCAGCAAAGCTCTATATTTGGTTTTCATCGCAGTCATTGCAGAAAATCCTTTTTCGCATAAATAAGGGGTCGCAAATGGCATTAAAAATTTTACTGCTTGTCAAGACACTTCTCAGACACAGTTTTTATTCGCAAACACAGTTATAGACACAGTTATAATTCGCAGGCAAGTGCCAAATTTTTATGGGGAGATCACAGATAATACATTCAGGTGTGGACGGCATCTTTTGAGATTAGGTAAATCCCAATAAAGTATTACAACACAAACAATGGATAAGAAATTCCAAACTAAAATATTAAAACGTATGGATTATTAGTTATTATAGTCATTTCTTTTCTTTTTTTAATACAGATTTTTAATAGATTTTTGTTTTAAATTGTAAAATCATTCGCGTACCGGTAGCTGCTTGTCCACGTACCGGTACTGGTACGCATACCCAAGGTTGGGAACCACTGGTTTAGTATAATCATTTGTCCTAAAAACTGTCTCGTCTTCACAAAGAAATTTAGTTTTATAGTTTTTTAATCTCAATGCCTTGTTTGTCTGAAGAAGAGAATCGGGGGTGCGCGGTGGTCCAGCGGGCCAGTGATCTGAACGTCTCTGGTTCGATGCTCGCCGCTGACAAAATCCACCGCCGTGTACGCTAATGGCGGCGGGTGCACTTAAAATCTGTCGTGGCTGCAATGTCTACTAAGCTCTCAAAATTTAGCTCTGAAAGTGCGGGTCAAGTGTACTGGTCTTATCACCTGACTCGATTCAAAATTACAGGACCGGTCCGTTAGTCAAGTCGAACTCCGAACCTTGTGATGCTAACTTAAAACCGGAGCCGCATCACTCAGTCCAAAAGCCTATAGTGGCCTTGATCTGATGTTGCTGTCGGTCAAGGGACATAAGAACCAACAACATAGAATTTATAAATTAAAAATTTAAAACTTCAAGTGAAATAGAACATTTTGTCTTGTTTGCATGTTCTAGAGAACTAGTGTTCGTGGCTACGAAGAGCTCCGAGGATGATTGCCTTAGTACTTAATACTTTCGAGTCCTTAAATTTAAAGTAATATAATAATCCTTAAGTACTTTATTTTCCTAAAAGTGCCCTTAGTTGGTGCTCTCACAAGTTCGCGCAATGTATACTGCGAGAAAGACTAGAAGGACACAAAACATTAACTTCCTAGCAAAACGTTAGTTGTATTTGCCTTACAATATAAGGCTTTCTTTTGTAAAGTAGTGTTAGTGACAACAAAGAGCTACGAAGATGATTGTCTGCTGGAATAACACCTTCGAACCTCAACTGTTAGCTACATAAAAATCTCTACGAACTCTCTTACTAAGGTCACTGTTAGTCAAGACATCGTGACTCTTGAAAACCTAGCCATATTTTCCTAGCATTGAAGTGTCTCTAGCCAGAACATTTTATAGTCCTAGGAATCTCCGCTAGCAATAGGTCAGACAAACGCTAGAGTAGCACTTACATGAATGAGTATATGAGTGGAAATTCTACTGTTTAATTATCATGGTTAGTTTCATACAGTTAGAAAATATAATTTTCATAGGGAACAAAATTTTGCTAAGTGTGTTTCATTGTGATTACGTTTTGGTTACATAAATTTAATCTTTCTGTTTATTAAATTTTTTCACGAAAAATACATTTCGTAGTACTTTCGAAGATTGCTTTTTTTAAGTTTAAAACAGTATGAAAGAATTAAAGTTTTTACAAAAATAATGAAGATAGTACTCACAATTGCGACTGTTCTATAATCTCAATGTCAGTTTTCGATATAACAATTTTAAAAATATTTAAGGACACCAGTTTGCGTCGTTGCTCACATATATAAACAATATCATTTTAATGAAATTAGGCTTCATAATAACAATGCTAATGATTATTAAATGCATTTAATTCTCAATCATTCCTTCTAATTAATGGTTTGGTTTGTACAGAAAATACAGATAATTCAATAGAAGTCCTATGTACAATGAATGATGAATCCTTTAGAGATTTTAGATAAAATACGTCAAATGATTTAATTAGGATTTAATTAACATACTTATAAAGTTTACATAACTTTTCATATTTTCTTTTTAAAAAACTCAATAGTTTTTGTTTGTTTACAAGCAATGTTGGCATATTTTTGGGCAGTTTGTGTTGCATTTCTTGTCTTTTTCTACCTATGATGCTTATATAATCCGCAAAATGAGTAATCCACAAGCTTAGGTAAATTTCCATTTACCCTTGTTTCTTGTCATATCTTTTGCCATAAAATCTTTTAGTACTCATAGTTCTGAATTGACCACTCAGTATCAGAATATAAATAGTAAGAGAGACAAAAGCATGGAATGTTTTAGCTATTCGTCGCTGAGATGCAATGAGAAAGAATTCTTCATCCCTTCAAATCCGTAATCCATCTCTATTCTCGATCATTTACTTATTTGAGAATCCGACATGCATTCACTCTTCCGGTTCAGCAATTCATTGAGAAAATTTAAGCACCAAAATTTTAAAAAAAAATCAGGGTTATGAAATTTATTTTATTTGTTTAGTTTGAAGCTGATCCTGGCTTAGAGGTATCGGGCAAAATGTTTCTTAGTTGTCACTAAAGTGATCAAACTGATATATTTGGGTCTTTCTCGAGTTGACTCGAGCTATATAATTTTAGAACAGTCACAAGGCATAGTGCACCTTGGACACCCCGTTCTTATAGAGATTTGGCTAAAAGGTACAGAAAATCAATTGGAATGATCTCTTACAGATGACTACAATTTTTAATCTTTGGTTTTTAACGGTCTAAGGAGTTAATTATTGTAAAATAATTTTTAGGTAGTTTAAAGGACTAACAATTTACAAACATTCGTTTTTTAATGGTTTAAAGTAAAATTGATTATTAATGATTGATTTTTGATGGGTTTCAAACAACTGAGAAAAGTTATAAAGGTTTGAAAAGTCTAGCTTTCGCTCCATGCTTATAGAGGTAAGCCTCAAGTAAGGACATGTTCCCTGTCTTTCATTTCTCGGACATGGATTGCTAGCTTCTTTTTGTTTCTGTGTCCTTTGTAAACTATGTGAAGACATTCGTAGCCAAAACATCAGGTTTTTTCGTCACCACTGAAGGATGTGGTATATTCAATTAAAATAGGACTTCCAATGAGAGTCTTTGTTTAATGACACGAGAACATCCAAATTTTTCAGACATTCAAAATTACTCCCGTAGACTATGAAAAAGAGTCTTCCATTATCTAAAGGGAAATGAGATTTTTAGAGGCGTTCCCATTCCTTAAACTATTGGCGCTAAAAATTCTAACAAAATTGACAAGATTCTAACAAAATTGTATTGTTTAACCCAGTGAGATCGTGTCCCCCACGTTTCCCATTATTTTCTTCTAATTTCATTGTTTATGCACAATGTGTTAAAATAGGAAGAAGGAGTAAAAGTCACCGGAATGAATGTTCCTTGAGGAGGAAAAAAAAATCATCAATCATCGCGTTATTCTACGAAACAAACACAGCAGTTATTTTACAGCATTTGAGTGTACTAGCTTTCTATATCTTTTTTGCACCTTAATGCTGGATTTAGAAAAAGATTTTGACGCATGACGGAATCAGAGACTATCAGAACCCCCTCATTAAACCTGAACGGAGAAAAAGAACTTAGGCAGTTGGGGGAAAAAAAAGACCAGAAAAGTAGAGGGTCAACGAAGATTGAAAAATAGGCTGTGATCTGGCGCCGTGCGTCTGACAATCAGGCATTGGATAGTCTTGTTAGGGAACGCGAGATGGCATTACTGTCGCAAGCGAAGCATGACCGCTGCCACCGCCAGAAGACCAAATAATTGTTCATCATTGGGTTTGGCTCGATGGTTAGCAAGATGGCAAATACAACGCCTCCTGGCCTAACAACCCCGTCGTTAGGGGAGGTTTATGCTATGTTACTTACGATTGGTTTTTTAGTGGTGCATTTTTTTAATGCGAGATGGGAAGCAATTATTATCCTTTTCTAAGAAACATTTTAGATTTGATATCAAATATACGAGCACTAGGTATTACTGGAGAAAATATTTCAACGGTTTGGGAAATAGAGAAAATGAATCGTGCATTTGCAGACCCCCTCTCCAAAGCCGTATGGAAAAGTAATGAGAAACAAGAATCTGGGGATTAGACGTCAGTTTTCCTTGTTCACCTTGTTAAGGATTTTACGTAGGCCTGAAAAGGGCATTTTTATTTTTACACTTTTAAATTTTTGTTTAAGCGCCATAGTTTATTTTGACATTATGTTTAGGAAAGCTTTTCAGAGGTACATAGATACAAAAAAGAATAACTTTTGCGAGCTTACATTAATAGAGTATAAACATTAATATGAGCAATGGATAAACATTAATTGAAAGCGGTACATAAGGCCTTGCATTGGCATGGGAGTTGTAGAAGAGAAATCCCAAATGTTCAAAACACTTTATTTTGACCGAAACAGGGCACATTCCAAAGTACCATTGGGTGTCTATCACTGCAAAAAACCTTTTATGACAACATCAATATTTATACACAAACACATACACACCCATGTTCATATGTGAAGTCTGCAGTCGCAAAATTTATTTTTTAGCAGCTATTATACCTATTGCAAGTGCACAAACGCGAACACCCTTTTGGATTTAATAATTACAGAAAGAAGATATTTAATTACTATTTAGGTCAAGAGACAGTTCTGACAATTAAAGCTAATAGGTTGATTGGAGTACTACGGCAAACTCGAGGTCTATAGCTCAAAGCCGTTTTCAAACGCTGCTATAACACACCGAGGGGCTTGAGCCCGTAGGCGCTGTTTTTGAAGATTAGCGCCTTAGTCATTCGGCCGTGGTCTGGCACATGTAATTCAGGTTTCATGTCATTCCCAACCAGCCTCTTTCAAAAATCAATAAGGATAAGTAAAATTTAGAAGTTTCTCATTTTTAATCTTTTATGGAATTTTGTACAAACCAAAATAATGCATTTTGTTCTCGCTATAACATAAAAATTATATAATATTTTTATGTTCTGAAGTTTTGAGTAAATCTTGATGTGAAACGAAAGAAGTAAAACAAAATGGTAATGCTGCTCAAAATATTTATTTGAGTTGTTACATGACCTTGGATGAAATTTATCTTGCTATGTGTTTCCTTCTTGAGTGTGCCATGAAAGTTCAGCGAATATTTCCTTGCGAAAATGCATGCTTCCCGTTTGCTATGATTTCTCCTCACACTTTCATATGACGCGGGATTGCCCGCTTGAAAACCATTCTCCTCTGTCTAAAATTCTATAAAAATGATGTCAACATGTGAGTAGCTACATTAAATATCCGTTTATACTTTTCCAAATGCACCTGCACACGCACACACAATACTTAATAGTTCAACGGGTAAATACAAATGTCACGGAACTAACCATCAAGGACAGACTTTGGTAAGAAACAGCCATAAGAACCTTCAAAGCATCACATAAATACTGATTTTTGAAACAAAATTTTAAGAATTCATCACATAGCGAATCATGTTCAATTCAAATGTAAATTTTCTCGCTTCGTAACAAATTTACATCATATCTTCAATCTCTATGTTCAATGACTTTGGGATCAGTATGCAGTGGCTTTCTCTTCTCGGAAAAATTTGGCAAAGGGATCAGGTATTCTTTGAATATCCATCTGATTATCATATACTTTTATTTTAAAGGGAATTTTATTTTATTTTTTGAATAATTCAGATTACCTTATTTGTGAAAAAAAACGCTTTAAAAACTTACTTGATATATAATTTAATAATTCGTGTACATAATTACCTTAGAGTACAACAATAAGAAAGTAACGCTTTTTTGTTACTCTGAAAAGAATGATCACAGAATTATTTTGCTGCATAAAAAATAAACGCTTGGAGCGCAGGTTAACTTGAAAATGAATTGCTGAAATAAAAAATTTAGATGCTTTCAGTAAATAATACCAGTTAGTTCATACTCTTAATATATTTCCCTAATCTCCAACTAAAGGAGTTGGAGATTAGGGAAACATACAACACAACTGAGACCGTTGGTATGTATGTTTTGAGAAATATATCTTCAAAATTAAATGTACCTCCACTTTCTTAATTGCATTATTTTTTTTGTAATAAAAGTACATGCGGAAGGAGTTTTATCTGTATAATTAGGAGGATGAATTGCAACTGTTTACGTTCACTAAAGTTTTTCACAAACAAAAAATATATACAATCTGTAATCAGTCTTTAATTTTTGACCGGCAAGAATTGCGTGATTCACAAAGTTTTCATACAATGATGTCTCGGTAAGTTCACATTGGATGGATTTCAGTTTCAACAGCTCATATTTTACCTTTAGTTTTTTTTAAATCATAACTGTTGATTACTTTCTCATGAATTTCAAGAAATATTTCCCAACAATCCCCCTAATTGCCCTGATTATCATTCTCAGCATTGAGAGAAAAAGACTTTAATCAGTTATTTAATTTTAATTTAAAGCTCATGAGAAGTAAGAATGACTCCTCTATAGTGACCAAGTTGTCTAACTCAACTTTAAGACAAACAAAGGTTTGACAACATAAATAAAGAGATCTAATAACTCTCACTGTTGATCATCAGTCATTAAGGTTTTTGGCCAATGGAAACTGTGATTTGGGTTTCGGGAACAGAATTATGTGTGGAAAAAAAGATATCATAGGAGGAAAAACCGCTATTTTTAATTCTAAAGTAGATGGTTCATTAAACGATACTTACTTTTTTCGCAGAATCTCTACAAATCGCAAGATTTAAAAACAAATTGAGCTGACAATGAGAAAATAATTCAATTTAATTACAATGAACGTGATTTAATAAAGAGCCCATTTGAAAACAACCTAAAAAATAATTAGCATTTTTTTACTAGAATGTAATGGAGAAAGATTCTAAAGACTAAATGCATTAGTATAGCTATGCATAATTTACCTACATGCCTGGGGTAATGTTGCATTTCTAGTGCCCGTAATCTTGCAATGTGGAGGTTAAAGAAAAATCCTTCAAAAATAAAATGATACTCCTTCAGGCTATAAGTTGGAATCCATATATATATATATATATATATATATATATATATATATATATATATATATATATATATATATATATATATATATATATATATATATATATATATATATATATATATATATATATATATACTTATATGATAAATGATAAGATTATGAATTTAATATTGTTAAATTTCAAAATTACCTAACTTGTTTACATAAATCTGTATTCAATAACATTGTTGTAAATCAGCTAGTACGTATAAATAGGCTTTGTTCTAAAGACAATAGGAATAAGCATATTATTGACTTGCTAGTAGTGCTAATACGTAATCATTACCCAGATAGTCTTTCCCAGCACATAATTGGTTGTTTTAGATTTAATGAATAGCTTGATCTGATGCATTTAATTAGTAATAAAATATAATAAGTAATATAATAAGTTTATTTTGTAAAAATATTTATTCTAAAGTAATATTAATGAATAATATTTATATTCTTAAGTGATAATGATAATAATAAATAATAATATTTTATTCTTAACTTATAATAATGATAATAATAATACAATATTAATTTTGGTTTATGTGTCCTATAAAACAGTCTCCATTGTAAGTCTGCATCTGTGTTTCCATTAATTCCATGGTTGCAAGGTTTATGACGTCAGTCTCCTTGAGGTTTCCTACTCTTAACTTCAACATTGTCTAGAGCCACGCTTGGTGTTCTTTGATTGAACAACTTTTTATTCATTTCCTCTGTTTCTTATGGATTGTTCGGTGTCTAAGTATGTTTATTGGATAGATCATACTTATCAGAAACAATCCATTGGTTTTTAGACAGTATCGGCACCTCTGATGAAGAGATGTTGTCTAAAACCTTTTAAATACTTATCTTTTCATGTTTTTAGATTCAGGGCTGCATAGTATAATATAGCTTATGCTGGTTTTTCCCTTTCAACTTTGTCTTATATATATATATATATATATATATATATATATATATATATATATATATATATACAGTGGCTCCCAAAAGTGTTCGTACACTTACGATTTTCAATGAAATAGGGGTTTATCCTTAAGTTAAAATGAATATTTCAGAATGGGTATTTAATAATAAGATCTATAATCTATTCTTAACAAAACTACATGAAATATTTTGAAAACATAGAAAAACTTTATTTTTAAGAGACCAGTAATCAAAAAGTAACAAAAACTTTATCTCACAAAGTCATCGTACACTGAAATATTTTTGGATAAATTCATAATTAAAATTATCGTCTGGCGGTTTATTTTTATTTTTGAATTGTGGCGGCATTTAAAATATCGTTTAGCTTTAATTTTTGCTTTCTTACTCCGTAATATTCTATTTATTATTCAAAAATGGCTTGTAGTCGTAAAGAAACAACAAACGGCATTCGAAAAGTGATTATTTTTCATCATAGTAGTGGTAAATCAGTTCAGAATATTGCTAAATTACTTAATTTATCCCATTCTACTGTGCAGTATGTGATAAAACGCTTTAAAGAAGAAAATAAGATCGAAAACAAGGTAAGAAAAGGTCGTCCGTCAAAGTTAACAAAATGTGATCAGAGATCTATAATTAGAAAATTTGTGAAAAATCCACGTTTGAGTGCTATAGAAGTTTCTGCAAAATTTAATGAACATTTTCTACTTCAATTTCACCTGAAACTGTTCGACTAGTTCTCAGAGCAGCTGGATTACGTGGGCAGGATTACATGCCCGTAGAAAACTTTTTGTGAGTGAGAAAAACAGAAAGCTTAGGCTTTCCTTCGCACTATCAATGATAAATAAGCCCCAAATGTATTGGAATTATGTCTTATTTGCCGGTGAAAGCAAGTTTAACATTTTTGGTTCCGATGGGCGTATAATTGTATGGAGAAGAAAAAATGAAGAACTTAATCCCAAGAACTTAGTAGGAATACTTAAGCATGATGGTGGAGGTGTCCTTGTGTGAGTGTGCATGTCAGCATCAGGATTAGGTAATTTTGTATTTATTGATGGCGTAATGAATCATGCTATTTATATAAACATTTTAAGAGACAATTTAAAATTATCAGCCCAAAATTTGTGTATTGGAAACAACTTTGTGTTTTTTTTATCAAGATAACGATACTAAGCACACGGCTCTCAACGTTCGCATCTGGTGTCTCTATAATTGTCCATAAGTTTTGAAAACACCACCTCAATCGCCAGATTTAAACCCAATAGAACATATCTGGATAAAACTGGAGGTTCGAGTACAAAAACACGACATTCACACGAAAAGCGAACTAAATACATTGATGATGGAAGAATGGATGAACATTAATGCAGAAATTACAAAAGAACTAGTGTAATCTATTCCCAGGCGTTTATAAGCTGTTGTGGATGCTAAACGATATCCTGCTCAATATTAATTTAACGAAAAATTAGAATATTTACTAATATGTATAGATTTTTTACAAGTGCACGATGACTTTTGTGAGATAAATTTTTTGTTACTTTTTGATTACTGGTTTCTTAAAAATAAAGTTTTACTATGTTTTCAAAAAAATTCATGTAGTTTTGTTAAGAATAGATTATAGATCTTATTATTAAATACCCTGAAATATTCATTTTAATTAAAGGATAGACCCCTATTTCATTGAAAATCGTAAGTGTAGGAACACTTTTGGGAGCCACTGTATATATATATATATATATACACAGTCGATTCCAGTTAATCGGACCACATCAGGACGCGATCATTCTGGTCCTAATAACCGGCTGGTCCGATTAACCGGTGGCCCAATTAACCGGATTCCCATGTGTATATATATATATATATATATAATAACACCCCACCAATATTAATTCTCCTTTAATAACAACACCACACTAGTTTGGATTCTATTCCATTGATGCTCTACATATAATATTGTCTTTCCGTTATATAACTACTTCCGTTTTCTCTATGTTTCTCCTAGCTGTCGCGGGACAATATTGCACCACAGATGTCAAGTGAACAAGCGAAACTTAATTTTCTATATGCTGGTGTGAAGCTTAAATTGCATATCAGTTAGAGCCTGTTCCCATAGAATCCGTCAGCGTGAGCGTTAGAGATACCGCTGGCTTTGACACAGATCATCACAGCTTAGTTTGGCTTAAAACTTTTAAAAATCCCACAGGTAGACTTTTCAGATGGTCTCTAAAAATTTCTATGTATGATTTTGACATAAAATATAAGAAAGTTACAACTAATGTTAAAGCTGACATGTTAACTAGAAACCCAATTGCTTTTAACATAAGTACCACCCCTCCAGAACCCTTGTTAGATATAAATGAAATCATCCATTTTCAAAATTTAGAAAATATAACAGCACACAGATGTTTTAATAGGGATAATGTTGTAGTAGTGAAAAGAGAAGGTTTAATCAAAATTGTAGTACCAAAAGCTTTAAGAATTAAATTAATAGAGAAAGTACATGGAAAATTTGGTCATCCAGGTATAGCTTCAATGTTAAGAATTATTTCACCTCAATATTATTGGACTAAGATCCTTAATGATGTTGGAAATTATGTTAAAGATTGTGAAACTTGTCAAGTAAACAAGAAGTTTCATCAGAAAAAAATATGGTTTTATGCAATCTCTTCCTCTGTGTGAAAAACCTTTTGAACTATTATCTATTGATACTGTAGGTGGTTTAAGTTATTATAATTCAACCAAGAAATATTTACACATTGTAGTTGATCATGCCACTAGGTACATCTGGACTTTTCCTTCTAAAAGTGCTACCACGGAGACCTATATAAATTGTTTGAATTCTATTTTTCAAAATCATATACCCGAGAAAAATTACAGGGGATCAACTTAAATTTCATACCTTTCATATATATATATATATATATATATATATATATATATATATATATATATATATATATATATATATATATATATATATATATATATGTGTGTGTGTGTGTGTGTGTGTGTGTGTGATAATATTATTAACCTTTAATCGCCCTTTCTGAACTTTCTTTCTCATCTGGTAACCTTTCCGACGCCTTGCCGAGATGCTCGGCCTTTGCCAATACTAACATTCTCCGCCAATTCCTGGCAACCTCTCTTTGACCTAATGCTAGATTCGCGCGCTACGCAGACGCGAGATTGGCTTCGAGTGATTAAGATGTGGCTGTTTTCGACAAATAAACTTCAGATATTCCTTATGATTTGGAACCTTTTTGTTACGGCCTCGATTGCAGTATTTTTATGAGATGACGATTCAGGTCATCTCATATATATATATATATATATATATATATATATATATATATATAATTTTATGATTCAAAGTTACTCTAGACATAGTCTGTTCAAATGACTTTAAAATGTATGAGTCGGTTGGTCGAAATGTATTGAAATGAGTCCGTCATTAATTCGAATGATTCGGCCGGCACAGTCGGTGGCAAGTCCTCAAAGCATGAAACTAATCATAATGCTCACTTCTACCTAAACACTGAGTATGCAAAGACAAAGATGAATAAATTTCTATGATATATAACTATTAACTGTACTCCCGACTATTCATGAATTACCAAGAACAGAAAAATTCATTTTATTTGACATCTCGCGGAAGAGAAAAAGGACAATCTTTATCTGTTTCATTATTACTTTCATAAAACTCGATTTAAAAAAGTCAATGTTGTCTAAATGGGTTATTTTGAAGTTTATGAGACCCATTTTGGGATTTCTAGTCTTCCGGGCATTAATTGTAGAAGTCGAGTATACTTCGTTATTCGAGAACAGTAGACCCGTGTGTGATAGTTTCCAACCCCCTCTTGCACTTGCAAATGTAACGTTTTACTACAACGATCAAAGCTTATTTCATCATTCTTTATATTTTTTCAGCATTTTATTAGTATACTTAACGAATGAGAAAAACCGAACATGTCGAAAAGGGTTAATAATTCGATATTAACTGACAGTATATGTTTGACAATTTGCCACTTCTGAAGATGCTATTGATAAAAATTAGTATAAAATTCAATAGTCGTATGAAGCTCATTCGTTAAAATCTCAGCATAGCGGGTGATGTAGTGGTGCAGAACGTCTATTCAATGTCAAGAATGTGAGGTTCAGTAGTGATGATTGTAATATTGACTGGTGGTTTTTAACGTAGGATTACGTTCCTTCATAACGGTCTTCCGGAAAGTAAAATTTCAGACGCTAAAACCATCCATCGTCGCGAGTTATAACTTTGGCCAAACCCAGTCTGTATCGCTTGGGCAAGTAGTAAACAGTTAAACAGAAAAGTACCGAAATGCGTCAAAAAAAATTTTATATATATATATATATATATATATATATATATATATATATATATATATATACACATACGTACATATATATAGATACATATATACATAACACATACATACATATATACATGCAAAAGAGGTAAGCAACGATAAGTAATGCTACGTTCATAACCTGTGGTAGTTTTGTTAGAAGAGACTACCTGAAATTTTTGTGAATGAGCCCTTTCGATTTTACTCTCCCAAAGCGGTCTAGGTACGCTTTTCGTTTCATATTATTTATAAACTCCATTTTTTTATATAAGGCAACTTTTACTTATATTTCATGGAAATAGGTCGCTTCAAATCAACACTTCAAAGGAGCTAACGTTTTTATTTATCAGGAATTATTTATGTTTTGGTCAAATTTTACTGTTTTATTAGGGCTTGTCGATTATTTTGAATCTTAATAGAAAAAATACCTTTATCATAAAGGTTAGAGATCCATACTCCTTTTTGTCTTTTAAAGGCTTACTTATTCCATTTATGAGGCAGCTAATCCCCAGGCACCAATTAAAGCCCCCACGCCACACCATCAGACCCTGGTCGTCTTTGGAGGGTTACGGTCCTATTTGGTACCACACTTTGGAAACACGAGTAATGATGTGTTGCAACAAAATTTTGTGATAAATAAAAAAGGGAGAAAATTTGATTTTAGGAAGAAATACATGTAACTATGGTGAAAAATTAGACTCAGATATTTATTACACGACACACAGAAAAAAACAATGATTAGCAGACGATTAGAGGAAAGAAAGCACAGAAAATAAGAAATAATGACAGAAATTGAGGAAAATAAAATTTGTCAAGTGTAAACAACCAAATAAAACAATTAATTAAACAGGAAGTGTATATATATATATAAAAGAGCTCGTCTGTTTGTTTGTCCGCTATAGAATCATAGACTGTTACACCCACCGGGACCAAATTCGGCACAGTTAATGTTTAGGACCCGAGAAACTTAAATCAGGAAAAACGAAATTTGGGGCTCAATTAGTTTTTTTTAAATTAATTTTTTAATGATTTTTGTGCCTCTAAGAGATGCGCGACCACCTGTGGAGCCCCTTCGCCACAACCAGCTGCGTTAAGAGAGATAATTTGGGGGGTGACGGGGGGGGTCAAATTCCAATGCGCGGGAGAAAGAGGGTTGGGAATGACCTTTGGTCCTGGCTCCACAAATAAACACAACTGGCCAGATGAACATGAAGAGCAGGGGTAGAGCCCAGTATTTTTTTGATGGAATGCATGAAAAATTTTATATCTATATATCTACCCGGGCAACGCCGGGCAATAATGCTAGTATATATATAGATATATATATATATATATATATATATATATATATATATATATATATATATATATATATATATATATATATATATAATGCATACTTCAACGATAAAGGGGAAATGAAATGCGATCTATTGAGTAATATTTTCGAAGGATTAAGAGACATAAGAGACATAATAAAAGAATGATGTCCGTCAAATAAGTTTTATGTAATTGCAAATAATAGAAAATCCCTTTAAGTTTTCCAGATCTTATGATGAGGTAGGATTGTGCAATCTTCAAATAAATAATTCTATGACTAAAACAAATAGAATGGACAGAAGAGATAAAAACATCCTACCTAAGAATATGCGCTATGGGATCAGAAGAATCTACAAACGTGATTATCTCGTTTTCTTCTCTAACTGGAAAGAAATTAATAATGTGCTGGCCCACCTTTTGTTGGTATAACACCTTTTTAGCTTCTAAAAGATGGCCGGGCGATGGCCGAATGGCTTGGGTGCTGGTATTCGGTCCAGAGCCTGCGGGTTCGAGTCTCACTGTTGGTAAGGTTGCTTGTAGCCGTTCGTAATCTGCTTTAAACTGGAGGCCTCGGTGTAATTAGCCCTAGTGTAGCAAAAACTGATCGTAGTGCTCCCAAAGCACCTCTTTTGAAAAAGCGTTCATAAAAATGTGCATCCTTGGTGATAAACTATTTATCCATTGATCCAAAAGTATTTGCTCGAGTGCATTCACGGATGGTGGGTTTTTGGGCTTTGCTAGTTCGCCCAGATGCATCTCCATATAAGCTCATACGAAAGATGTTCTTCCGGATAAAGATCAGATTGATGACAGCAGGTTGAGCTTTTGTGCATTATTTCTTTGACAATATGCACAATATAGTCAGTTAAGCAATATTTATCTGGCATTCTCCAAATTGAAACGGATGGATCGGACCACATGTTGGAGTAACGTGGTTCGACGCTCTACGAAACACTCCACAACTGGGACGGGGTTCTTTGAATACGAAATTTACGTTGTTGTAATGAATACTGCTTGTGGGTGACTACATGGAACTTAAAGCCCGTTATTCTGTTCTCTCAACAATCATTTTCATAAAGTTCCATTCTGAGGCGTGTAAAAATTTTTCTGCTAATTATTTCCACAGAGCACTCATAATTTTCTTGTACCACCATCTTCAGTCCTCGGCTGTCAATCTGTAATAATTTCTCTGGTGTCTTGAGAATTGTGTGATCTACCAGTTCTCAACTAAGTTGATGTAGCACCTATACGCCTCCACTTGCAATAATATCACTTACTCTGGGATGAGTAAATCGCAACATGCTTCCAGTTTCGTGGAGTAGTTGTAAAGTTTGCATCCGATCCCTTGTTCTTTTTCGAATAGTAATATTTAAAATTCTAGCAATACTGCTTTCGTATTAAGCTTCCGAATCGATATGCTTATTTTCAAACCTCTTTGAGCACAGTGTGTGATAAATCTGCCCGAATGCACCAATTTTCCCTAGTGTTCAGACACTTTTGATCAGTCAATGCATCTCAAAGCTTCTTTAACCAAATTTTAAATTTAAGGTTAATTTTTTATTAAATTTAATCTTATAACGAAGACCACAAGTGCAATCAAAAGATCAGAGAAGAAAGTATCAATTTTTTTAGAGATGATACAGTAATAAAGTTTACTTTAATCCTTTCGAAATTGAATAAATGTTATAGTCGTGAAGCAACTTGATAGATTTGTTTTTCCATAGCTGTCAAATTGAAAGAAAACGTGTGGAAACGGGATTTTTTCCATTTAGAAGGCATTTCGAGATGATCAAAGGGATATCAAGCAAATTCTAAATTTTTCAGTTTATATGCCATCCTTATGAGTAATTATACTCATGGAAGCTTTTATCTAACATTAGGATATTTGATATTTATCCTTTTACAACTGATCCCTAAGTTAAAGCATTGACCTTTAGATAAGTTATCGGAGCTACTTGCAAGATACGGAAAACAAATGTTCGCCAAAGCGCCAGCTCAAATGTCTTATCAATTACTTATTCACACCACGTGGGGAGAAGATCCTTAAAACATGTTTCTTTCTGTTTCAAAGGAGATACAAATCGAACAATAGTGTCGATAATCCTGTCTTTAATTAGATAAAACCATTTTCCGGAATTTGCAACGCCTGTCATTTTCATTACCGATAGAATTCGGGTTAGATAGCAATCTTCAGCCGAGTGATGCGTGTATTTCGATAGCCAGAAGCATTATGGAGCTTATTCCGAATCTGTTTAATTCCAAGAAATCGTAATGGCTGAGTGTCAGACCTTGATAAAGAGTAAGTGGTTAATGATGGGTTAAAAGGATAAAGTGTCATTCTATTGTCATTTATGCGAGAGATTAGCTAGTTTAAAATCATAATAAAAGTGTGGAAGGTTTAGCTAATGAGAGATTGTTCCTTCCAAGATTTTACAGATGAGAACAGGATAATTATACAGCCATGAAGATTTATTTATAGATCCATACAGATTCACTTCTTTAATAGATTTTTACTAAAACATTCACACATTCATTCATACATGCATACACACACACACACACACACACACACACATATATATATATATATATATATATATATATATATATATATATATATACACAGTGGAATCTCGATATATCGTTTTCCAAGGGACCGACTAAACTGAACTATTAATGCGGGAAAACGATAGATGCGAGAACATGGCAATGCAATATGATCGTCAGGACCGGGTGAAATAAACGACACATACGGGAAAACGATGATTCGAAGAACTATCGATCGAGATTCCACTATATATATATATATCTATATATATATATATATATATATATATATATATATATATCTGTGTATGTATTAGAATACTGTTCTCGACTTTCCAAAGGGAGAAGAGGGAGGGGGGCGTCCTAATAAAACCCTCGTAAATCGAAAATGCATATAATATACATAATTTATTAAACATCAGACTAACCTAGCTTGAGTTTTTTTCAGAAAACTTGCATTACAAGCCTTCATTTGGACATATTCTCTATATCCTATCTTATAACGAAGTGTTATTTCTTGAAGCGTTCTGAATGTGAAGAAAAATCATAAAAGTAAAGAGTAAAGAGTACTCAAATCCATGTATTGGTAACATTAAAGCAAACGTATATTAACATGGTTTTTATATATTATCTTGCATGTACAACCTTAGTTCCCAGTTAATCATACAAGATTTTTAAAGCAAAACCCCAGTTATCAATGCCAAGTAATCAATAAATATTCGGATACAAGCTGTAAGTAAAATAAACATTCCTGTACATTTAATATTTCAACATGAGCATTAATTTTGTATTGTGGTTAACATTGTGCGATATCAACTTATTTATCAACATTATTTATGTTGATAAATAAGTTGATCGGTCTTATTAGGAAGCGGTTCTCAACGTGATATGCATGTATTCCTTGGAGGTAGGCGGTAAAATATTTTGGGGGGTACACCGTGAGAGTCAAAAGTCCAATATTTGTTGCCTAACAGTCAAATATTTGCTACTTTTCACAATAAGTTATCTGTGTGAACCTTGTTTTTCCTCTTTGACTACTTTAAAAAGTATAAGAACAGCCTGGATGTTGAAGATGACTTGCGACATTATCTTAGGGAGATCACTCCAACCACTGATGAACTGTGATAGCGCGACCCCAATAATATGATTATAATTTTATTTAAGATTTATTGAGGGTCTTGGGGTGCCTTGAGTGGATGACGGATCTGTACCGTTTGTCCGGCATCCTCGAGCCCCACAGCAATGGAAAGCACCGGACCGCGGAAATTCAACTTCGTCTGCGTATTCAGGTATTATGCTACGTAGCGGCTGGTCTTCAGTGTCCATGGGCTGATACGCGAAAGCGGGGGAGCCGAAGTGTCAATTGAGATTATTAAATTATTTTAATTATTTTTTGTGTCCATCACCAGATCACTGTACCGGAAGAACGATGACGCAAGAACAAATTTTGAGTTAAATGCGCAACTTGTCTCTGAAATGATTCATTAGTCCAATGAAACAACAACAGAAATGCAGTAACACTCAGCGCCACAGAGATCAATCTGATTTTAGGAGAACAACGAAGTAATTACAAATTTCGGGAAGATTTTTAAAACATTCCTGAATGAGTCACACTATTTAAAAGTAACAGTTAAGCAATTATTAACCCAACTTTCATTACCATCAAAGTTTCTCATTTGTTATAATTAACATAATTACAAGATAAAAAGAACTTTTTATATACCACGGTTTTAAATTTTCTATTGTATCATATAAACTTGACAATTCTATGTATTAATAAATACTTTTTAAATATTTTTTGATGAATTATCCCATCAACTTGGAAGAGAATGATCTAATGCGTAATAAAGAGAGCAATTATAAGAAATTTTCAAACAACAAAATTAACTGAATGTGAATTCAATTCTGCTTAAAGATGGCTAAAAGTATTAAAAGAATGCATTGTCACCGTGTTTTGAGCTATTCTAAAAGTTTCAAATGTCTAGATAGTCGGGAAGTTAGTTAAAAATCGATTGCAAGATGTGTACTGGACAAACACACAAACAAAAAAGCGAGTTAATAAAAACATGGTAAAAAAGAATTCAATTCTGCTTAAAGATGGCTAAAAGTATTAAAAGAAAGCATTATCACCGTGTTCTGAGCTATTCTAAAAGTTTCAAATGTCTAGCTAGTCGGGAAGTTAGTTAAAAATCGATTGCAAGATGTGTACTGGACAAACACACAAACAAAAAAGCGAGTTAATAAAAACATGGTAAAAATGAATTCAATCCGGCTTAAAGATTGCTAAAAGTATTAAAAGAATGCATTGTCACCGTGTTTTGAACTATTCTAAAAGTTTCAAATGCAGGGCCTTTTTATCGCATGGGCAAATCGGGACTTTGCCCAGGGCCCCCTGATACTAGGGGGGCCTCAAAACCCCCTTGGTGTATGCACCTAGTACTTCTAATAGTATGTATTTTTATAAATGTCCGTAAGGTCCAAATAGCATATGCCCCGGGGCCCCCAGCGTTCATAATCGGGCCCTGTTCAAATGTCTAGCTAGAAGTTAGTTAAAAATCGATTGCAAGATTTGTACTGGACAAACACACAAACAAAAAAGCGACTTAATAAAAAACATGGTAAAAATGAATTCAATCCTGCTTAAAGATGGCTTAAAAGTATTAAAAGAAAGCATTATCACCGTGTTCTGAGCTATTCTAGAAGTTTCAAATGTCTAGCTAGTCGGGAAGTTAGTTAAAAATCGATTGCAAGATTTGTACTAGACAAACACACAAACAAGAAAGCGAGTTAATAAAAATATGGTAATTAATAATGATTGGTTTTCTTATTCCTCCCTTCGTGAAAAATTTAATGAATCTTACATGCGTCATTGTTCTTCCGGATCAGCGATACGCAATGAATGAATTCGAAACTTGATTTACATATGTTTTATTTTATTACCATTGTAATAATACGTAAAACTACAGCATATATTTCTTCAAAGGGTCCGCCAGTTATATACAAAAGTTTTAAAGGAGTTCGGGAAGCATCAAAGTTTGAGAACCACTGTTATACGGAATGTACAGTATATCGCGAATCTGGGAAAAGGAGATCAAAATTCAAACTTCGAAGTACGATTTCTTATGAATACGTTTATTTAATACTTTTACTGTCTTCTGGTGGTAATAAAACAATTTGTTAAAATATTCAGGTTATTGAATTCATGTAAGATTGGTTAGTTTTTGGCATGCTAGAGTCATCTTTTGTACCACGAGGGCTAAACAGGTTGGCACCTATGGTTAAAAGTCCGTTCAGAATAACTACACAAACATATGCTATTGTTGAACTCAAACCGCTGATTCACCACAGTGTGATGATGTCACGTTCCAGTTCTCATGTGAAAATTCTCAAATCAAGCATATCTGTGAAACAAATCTCTTATGAGTAATAATCACTCGCTAAAGGTAAATCTTTTGTCTTTTGACATATTTTTCCAAGCAGTGGTGAGGATTTTTGAAAACATCTAATAGTTCCTGATTATGGAAATAAATTAGAAATAAGCTATAAGTTTCCGTATCTAAGTAGAACTTATTTGTGGCTAAAGAGTGACACTTTTGTTCTTCAAGGTCATTTGTCTTTAGTTTTGTAATACTTAAAGATAATTTCAACCATTCTCAAAATATAAAAAAATTAAATGAATTCTTAAAATCTTATATTTTATGGATAGCTCAAAAATTTTAAAATATTTACTTAGACGTACTTATATTTGCTTCCTATAAAAATGACATATAAAATCAGTGTAAAAAACATAAATGTTCTGATATTTTTCTGACAGATATATACGTTAAAGTGTGATTATTTTCAGTATTTTTTTCAAGACTATTATTACTGATCATTTAATGAGTCGTATATTTAGCTGGTTAAATAAAAGAGACAGAACACTTACATTTCAGCTTTCGTAAACAATAAAAAGCAATATTCAATAAAGTATTTAAAGCCACAGCAAAATCAGCATTCATTTTAGAAATTAAAGTTTTTCAATAAGGTGCATTTCAATTTTCATTATTAAAATAAATTTCAGTGCTGTTCGGCATTCATAATTCATTTAAAATTGCAACGCATTACTGAGCTGTCCCTGCAAAGTCAATTCTGGTATAATAGAACCCAATTTAGTCTTATCTTGAGCACATATTGCTGTTATGTAAGTCCAAACAACCGATTAGGGTGATTTTCTAGAAACATAATGAGCTCTTATCTTTAATAAATGAGAAAAACTCTCGGAATAATATGTTAACAGATGCTACCCACAAAACATTCACGTATCCAAATAAATTTTCAACGTTTATATTCTGTTAATATGGTTAGATGATATGTAGGGCGTGTTTGTCAAGCTGCTGTAGGTTAAACAAAAAGAGCTTTCAGTAACTAAGGATTTGTATCCAAAAATATTTGCACATGTTTTTCACTATGCTATGTTCGCTTCTGAGGAATATCTATATGACTTGATAGTGATATGTACAACTTAGTAACTGTGTATAGATGAAACAACAGGCTTATCATAATGTAAATGCAGAAAGTATTTTAAGACACCTGTTAATTTTTTTTTTCAAACTGGTGCACGAATAAAATAATCGATATTGTTGGGGACAGGGGGGGGGGGTACCTTTATTCTCTTTGTATATATTATCACAACAATAGAAATATGTTGAACAACTAATACCAAAACACAGGTCGCTTTTTGAACAGTTAAAATCCGAATCTAAAGTTAATAACTACCGAAAAATGACTTTTTGGGGGTAAGTATTTTAAAGCCATGAACAAGTCGAGCTAACGATCTCATCTGCCAATTACTCTAAACTAAATGAGGCATGGAATGTACTTTTGAGTCTGACTGATTTTTTTTTTTTTTTTTAATTTTTAATAGCAAAAATTCAGTGTGTACTATTACTGTAAGAGCATAACACATTTATAAAATTCAGCGGAAAGTACGAATAAAATACCTGTTTCATAAGCATTAATCTGCAAATGATGGTTAAGGGAACGGTGGAAATTAAAATTTACTTTTTTTACTTTTCATCATAGAGATACGAAATTTTGTACATATACACATTTCACTATAAATAAATAGAATACCTTAAATAAATTTCCAGTATCATTATAATTTTAAGATTTTTTTAAAAATTTTAAATTTATAAACAAAATTTAAAATGCTCCTTGCTACTTAATTTTTGAGATATTTCCTCGATTTTGCATTTTAATCTCTTTAAACTGTATAACAAACAAATCTGGGTATCAATTATTTAATCCCTTGAATAGTTAATTTTTGAGAGATTTTTTTCTGAATTCCATCCCGATTTTCATGAAAATTTTGCCTTTTGAAAAGTTATAAATCAAATTTAATTACCTTAATTAAGTCGAATTGTAAAATGCATACCCAGTTTTTTTTGTAAACAGCATCAGGATTCTTCCTTATCAATTTCATGAATTTTGAAGAAAAATTAAGTAGCATGGAGCATTTAAAATATCTAAAAACCTTGAAAAATCTGTTTGGAGAAAAACAGATTTAAAATTTATTACTACAATTACCCATTATAAATTACTTTGTAGAAGCTTCATAAATGAATTTTTACTTGAAAAAAATTATTTTGGTACTAATAATCTACAGAAATATATATATTTTTTACAACAACACAATCAGTATTACAATGACGAGATTTGCTCAAATAAAGGTCCACCGTTCCCTTAAATATAGAAACTGGTATTTGAAAAGTGACTATGGACAATACTCAAGTTATTACAAGTTGTCTACCTATTAAGAATAAATTTTATTTGGGAGAAAACTAAGGAAAATAGCCATTTGTTTACTTTTTTCTGAAAGGATTTCTTCAAACTATCATAACTTAAGCCAAAGTTCAATTCCAATACTACTGCTGAAATACATAGCACAAGAATATTCATAAATTCTTTGCTACGGCGAAAACTTAAAATAATTTTTTTTCTCTGACAAAGATAGTGTCTTTTCTGAGACAAAGGTAATGTGACCACCTACGACTGTCTTTTATAATTATATAAATGTTCAGTTGGGAGACATTTACCATGGGAATATTTTTTTAACGTAGGAATATTTTTTTAACGCGGATTTTTTTTTAACGTAGAAACTTCTATGCGAAATAATCATATTGATATACTCTCACACTTTAAAGCTTCTAAACTCTTAATCATTTGTCGTGAGATAAAACTGTTATGTAATTCCAATATGATCGGGCAATTATGACCTTGTTTATTCCCCCTTTTATCAATGTAGGGGTATTTATTACATTGGAAATTATGCCAAGGGTTCATAAAACTCTTCAAGAAGTACATGATATTCTTCAAGGTTTTGCAGCTGTAAGGTATACAAATTAGGCTCCTTGCTTTATTTCTCTTTCTAAATGTACTAAACATCTGCTTTTCATTTATACTTCTATAAAAATCCTTTTTCAGTTTTTATCCGGAAGCTAAAAGATGGAACTAAGTGGGGGACATTTTTGTTGCCTTTGTGATGAGTTCTGTTATCACCTTCATATGTTGGAAACTTTGATTTGAGGATATTTAAACGGGGAGTTTTATTTTCGACTACAGAAGCAGGCTATAACTGCTAAAAAGCACGAACCCTAGGAATCACCCTGAGTGCGGAACTCAAGACACTTGCCCTCTAGATCGGCCGGATACAGCTAAGACCTGAGTATGTGAAAGCTCTAGTAAGGGCTTTCTGTCATGTAAATGGCATGCTTTTTGTAGAGGTCTTTCTGGGGAAATATTACACCTAAAGGAAAACTCAAGACAAAACGATACAAATATTAAAAGTACACATTTTAAGGAGTCCAGTACACATAATCGTATTTTCTTTATTTACTGGGATTTCGTATTTTTTTCTCTTTTACATTTGTCTATGAAACCATCATTATACATATAAAAAATAATTGAGCAAAATGGAACTTTGTTTAAAAATATATAAAATTCAATATTAAAAGTATGTTTAGGTTTTGATATATCTACTGATCCAATAACTATTTGCATATTTTAGCCATTTTTGTGCATAGGAAAGGTTTTAAAGAATGGAGAAAAACCCTTTTCTTTGCAGATTTTTTTTCAAAGAAAATATTTTAGGAATTCATTTTGCTACATTTAAAGTATCATGAAACGAGTTTGAGGGAATTAAATCAAAAGAACGATGTATAGAATTTCTTGGAAATAATTTGCGCGTAATTTTAGATATATTATTTAAAGATGTTAAATCCTGAGAAGTTCCATGTAGATGCAAATGGATTTAAAGTGCAGTTGTACAGCGAGATACGTATAGATAGTACAGAAAAAGGTGTACCTGGTTATGCAATTATAGTAGAAACATGCTATTTAAATTATTTTATTCTAAAACCTCTGTGGTGTATTTTAAGCCAAGAAAATAAATGTATTTTTTATGGGAATTTTATGTCTCAGATCCTCTTAGGCTATTTCTTACATTTTATATGATTTATTAATAAAAAGTTTGAAATACGTTAAAAAGTTCAAGACTAAATCTTTTTTCCTCTCATTATTCTAATTTAATATAAAAAATTAAACTACTGCTTACCACCGATCGCAACTTAGTCTTTGATTTTATGATGGCTTTGAACTTAAACAGGAGCTTTTTGTCTGGCTCTTGAAATTATCACACCAATGTAACGGTAGCACATAAAGTCATTTTAAATAAAAATTTTATTTCAAATACAAAAATTGTTTGATGAATTTGATCATATTACTGGTTCCCCAGCATACGGCATCTTTTGAACTGTTGATGGGTCGATTAGGTAAACCACTTCACAAATGAAAGACTAAACACAGCTTTATTGCATTCACAATCGTAACAATCTTGTAGGGTTCATTCACAAAATGTTTGTTGAATAAGTATTTACGAACTTGTAGAATTGCGCACATTGCATCTATATCCCTAAAAGGCAAACTCCTAAGTTCACTAAATTAAATACATAAATCTATAGTGCCCGGTATAAAGGGCTTAAGTCAAAAGAAGTGATTTTTAGATATTTGTTAGTATTGATAAAAAAAAATCTTTTGACTTGTATAAAAGGCTTAAATCTATCACTTTTGTACACAAAAGTACAATTCTTTGTAATAAAGACTCAAGTCGAAATTATTGTTCTGCAATCGGTATAAAAGCCAATAACTTGGTATATTTAAATCACTGTTCTTGACTTACGCCCTTTATACCGGGCACCATAGAAATATAAATATCCCGGATTCCCCCTGTAACTGGTCCAAAACGTCACAGCATCAGTACCCCACCGAACACCGTTTTGGTCTTCCAGAAAACTTCTTGATTTCTCTATGTAAAAAACTCAGTTGCGTGTGCAAAATCACAGAACGCAAGAGTTAGGTTTGAAATAGTCTAACCGGTAATGAGATTGTTTCACTCTTCTTATGATCAGATCAATTTGCTCACCGGTCACTTACGCTCTTATTTATACAGCTGAATGTGACGTCACTTTTCCAAAAGTTAGAATGGATAAGAAAATAAAGTAGAAAATCAACTTAAGAAGCAAAAAAGAATAATAAATCAAAGAGTAAATAAAATATAAAATTCATCAGATTATATCACAAAGACTTTCTTATATTATGACGGATTCAAAAGTAGTACAGGATTTTGAGACTGGTGATGAAAATCCCCAATATTATTCTATACATACATCTAAGATAATGCATGATCTGTTTAATATTTGAAGATAAAAAATATCTGTTTAGTATTTGAAGACCGCATCTAGTATATGAACTGGTAGGAAGAACCATCTACTTCAGTGAAATTCAAATGATTTCAGGTAAAAAATATATTTATCCATGAAAAAACAAACGGTATAAACCATAATGGTCCCTTTTCAGTTTTAAGAAAAACATTTTGTGCTCATGATCTTTCTATTAAGATACTCATCGGAGATCTGAAATATTTACAAAGGAAAATCTAAGAAGAAATACTGTAGAAAAGGGGGGGGGGGGTATAAGATAGTTAGGAAGAAATAAATCACAAATGAATTATTCATCTAAACATGTTATGATTTGTGTTAGGGAATTGTGAGGTACGTTAAATGATATAAAAAATATAAGCCTATGTATAGAATAAAAATTTCAGAGCAGGAGGATTCTGGGCGAGTAAAGAAAAGTTTTTTGATGTGATGAATTCTGATTTTCAATTTTCTGCACTGGTGGAAAAGCAAACCCATGCTTGAAGACACACGAAGCGAAGCGTTCATCCTTGCTTATTTCACAAGTACACAGCTGCGGGAAAATTAGCGGAATGAGGCTTATCCTAGGCATACCTTTGAACCCTTGACCTTGACAAATTTGACTAAATATTTTCTCTTAAACAAATTCAAAAATAAATAACGCATGCATGAGATGCATAATTAAACGCGTCATGGGAGATATAAAATCATCCAGCATTATGAGAAATGGTCATTATTTTTTTGATATTGAAGATTGGATGGCACATTGTCTTTGAGTCGATATCGCTGATACGTATTTATTTAACAAATGCGTACAACCATTCCTTCATAGCAGTTTTTGACTGTTTTATAACAACAATGGTATTCCTGTAGCTTTGACTTCCACTAGTAGGGGATCGTCTTCATTTGATAAAGACCATTAATTTCATATTTTTTTAGTTTTATAGTCTAATCTAAAGAGAATGTGAACTTTTGCAAAAGTGTGAGCACAGAGTTGATGTATCATTGCAATAATAAATGCTGAACATATGTTGAAACATATTACAATGTTGAAACATATTACAATGTTGAAACATATTACATAAGTAATTATTTTCTGTTCTTTTCAGAATTTCCAATACATTCAATTTTGTTTTAGAAAAAATTATGTTTGTATAGCTTCGTAGATGTCAGATGTTTGCGAGCAGATGTTTTGTGTTTTCTCTTTTTTTTTCGTACGTATGTTTCATCGCCACATTTGGAACGTGAGGCCACATATTATCGTGGTAGGAAAATCCCCCGTTTCAAAGATTTTTGTGGACTCTCCTTTTCATAATCAGTCGTTATAGCTTCAAGACTGTGATACAGGTCTAACTCCTTACATAAGCTGTACATCCTAAAAACAATCAGAACTTCTCAAGTTATAATGGCGTACAAGGGAGTATTTCCAAAATACTCATATCCAAAGAGGGTAATCATTTCTACCTTTACAGAAGCTGGAGTGGATTTTATCGTCTTAAGTAGAAAAGAAAATGAGGAAATACGCACACTGTATTGTCTTTTTTTTTCAAAGTACCGTAGAAACGAGTTATTTCTGACGATGACAGGTGATTACTTGCAGAAAAGCATATCCCCCTTAACAAACATACATAGTTACCATCTCCACAGGGAACGCTCAAAAAGCACCCGATGTTACTTTTTATTAAGTTAGTAGCCATTTGAATAATGGGGTTTTGCGTAGTTTAATAAGTAAGACCCCGGTATGCTTTTATGCCTGTCGCCAAAAATCTCTCTTTGTCTCACAGTTAGTAAGTCTTTCGCAGTCGTATATATATTATAGGTCCGTTGCCTTTCTACACTCGTCACAATGACCGCACACTTTTGCAGTGTTAGAATATCCAGTTGTGTCAAAAGCTAAATTGAACCAAGCTGAAACTACCAGCAAGATTTTATAGACTAAGACATGGAGAGGAAAGGTAAAATACGATTATATAAGAGGGCCTGATGTAAGTTGAAAGTTATCAATAATCTGGGAGGGGGATTAAACAAGCTGAAGTAAACATTTTGGGGTGTACTTAAGCCAGTGGTTCCTAACCAGTCGTTCGCAGACTAATGGTGGTCCAAGAGAACCTAGTGAGTGGTCCGCGAGGTCAGGAGTGATAAAAAAAAAAATATTTTCATCGTTTCAAAACGACGGCGATTTAAAATTTTTTTTTTAAAACTGGGAGCCAACAAATTTTTATTTCTCAATTTTTTTGTTCAAATTCTGAAAATTCCTGAATTTCTTCTTTCTGACATTTTGAGAACGAAAAATACTTCTGCTTAAAAATTTCTAGTATATTTTTTGTGGCGAGGTGCAGCGTCACAGCCATTTCACAGCATCACAGCAATTTTACAGCTAGCAAAGTAAATGCTGAAAAATCTCGTTAATTTTTAAGTTTTCGTAGGCTTTTATATTTGCTATTAAGTTTTCATTTACGTTTCAAATTCGTTATCGTCATTAATATTATTTATAACTTTTTATTAAAGCTGTCTGTCACTAATAGTTTATTTATTTAGAAAATAAAACCCATTTTTGCCTCTAAAAGGATTGGTTAGGAGAGGGTACCCTATGATTTATTTTTTCTTTTGACAAGTGGTTCCTGATCAATAAAAGGTTAGGAACCACTGACTTAAAGCTTATGAACAATTACTGAGTTTTTAAAATTGTTTCTATCGCATGAAAAACAAGATCTAAAGATGAATGATGTCCAACACGAGTGGAAGTGCGTTGATTACGATCCAGAATTGCTTTTAAGATTTTTATTACTTCATATGAAACTTAAATATAAAGTTATGCGACTAAAACCAGCACGCAGTTCTCTTGCGCAGAAGCTAATCACCCCTACTTAAAAGAAGAAAAAAATTGCAACTTGGTAAAATGCTTGTTAACAGTTCAATTTAACTTCCGCTGTGTTTCATAACTCAAAAAATAAGGATGACGATTGCGAGTTTCTCAGTTGTCTTTAAACACGCAGTTAGATACAATTTTGGTTTGGTTTGGAGCGCCGCGGTCAAATTTTTGCTACACGAGGGCTAATTAGACCGGGACCTACAGTTTAAAGCCGATTCCGAACGGCTACAAACTTCCATGCCAACAGTGGGACTCGAACCCTCAGGATCTGAACCGAATGCCAGCTCCCTATCCATTCGGCCATCAACTGGAAACACATTTTTGGAAAGTGTAAAATTGACAACTGCATTGTGGCAATTCCTCTGTTCGTTCTTTTCAACCAATTGAAACCAATGAAAAACCATAAGATTATTTTTTCTTCACAATTAGGCCGTTATAATACACTCTACAACAACAACAACAACGACAGCAAAATCGACGCACCAAGAAGGAGTTGTCCAATTGCAAAAAAAATTGGTGGATGAGAAGAACCTGCACAGAAAAATAAAGATTAAAATTTCAGAACAATTGAATGATTTATTCCAGAGTTCGGTCATTACAAAGTCAGGAAGTCAATACTGCGTTGGTCCACCTCTGGCCTGGATGTAAGCTGTCCCCGGTGTGGCATAGACTGATAAAGTTCCCGGATGATGTCCTGCGGGATTTATTTCCAAATTGTCTCCAACTATCGGGGTAAATCGGCAACATTCGCGGGATAGTTATAATCGCCTTCCCATCACGTCCAAAATGTGGTCTATGGGGGAGAGATCAGGCGACCTAGCTGGCCAAGGAAGTGTTCGGCAAACTTGAAGACAATTCATAGCAACACGTGCCGTTGCGGCAGGGTATTATCTTGTTGAAAAGTAATGTGCTGGAGCTCCCAGTACTCATTCGCTAAACACCAAATTTTAATCATTTACATGTTCGGGCGAAACATCGTTGCATACGAAATTTCATTACAATCGGACAACTCCTTCTTGGTGCTTCGATTTTTTTGTTGTTGTTGTTGTTGTTATAGAGTGTATATTATAAAATAGCTAAATAATTGGAGAATACATCACGAAAATAAATATTTCAAAGCTTATAGCACAAAAACTCTCAAAATATTCATGGAAACTTGCAAATTAACGACTTGAAAATTAACGAGTCAAGTTTAAGATCAAACTGCTGTCACATTTAGATGCAACTGAAAGTCGTTATATAAATACCGTTTTGATTAAAATTAGTTAGCAAGTTCTTAATGAAATCCCTTGAAGAGAGAAAAATTTAAAGTTTACAAACTTGAACATATTTTTTCTGCTCAATAGCTTTGATGGAAAAAAGCTTCTTAGAACAAGATAACTTTTTTAGGAAAAGCGGCAAAGAAACAAATCAAATTCGTTATAAATATTTTATCTCCTGGTTTACTGTTCAGTATTGCTTAGAGTATTCTTTTGAAGTCAACTTTTAATATGTCCCACAGGAATTTTTTTCGCGCTTATCAACACCCTTTCTAGAAATTTTCAACCTAGTTTTCATTATTATTTAAAGTCTTTCCCATTTCTCTAAAATCAGTAATTTGTAATGAAGAAATATTAAATTGAAGAAGAAATGTTAAACTTTTAAATATTATATCTTTAGTATAATAAATGTTTCTTGTCTCACTTTGAGAATTTTATTATCTTTTTCTGGGAAATTCTACCAATCTGCAGAAATACTTTATTTGAAAAAGATCCGCTTTAGAAGCAATTCATTAGGGATATTAAGTTCAGCTTAAAAACAAGTTATGTTTAAACAGGTTGGTTGCGATCATGTAGTTAAAGGCATACAATTAGGCATATTAAACCAATCTCTGTTTGCTAAAGAATGTCTTCCTTGCAAATGATATTTGGAATTCAATACCTATTCAAACATCACGGAAGCTTCCACATCGTCGTTAGTAAACTGATGAAAATAAATGTAAGAGTTTGAAGACCTTTGATATGGATATTCCTGTCTAATTTTTGTCAAACTCGTCTGCAAAGAATTTTTAACAAGCTGAAATTTAAACTATGAAGCATTTTATTTATATTTAACGGACTTTATCAGTTTATTCCTCTACGAAAGAAATTTTGTGTGTTCTACTATGACTCAACACACAAATACGTTCATACATACACGAACTCACATATCATATGCATATGTAGTACGTTTAAATAAATAAATAAGTATATATATATATATATATATATATATATATATATATATATATATATATATATATATATTCTATATTCTCATTGAGCAAATGCTTCGAGAATAGCCAGTAGAATATAGTACTGAATCTTTATACGTTATACTTAACACTGTATTAGTGAACGTTTTCTTGCCCCCTCATCTAACTTATTATTATTATTAGGCTTAGCGGCTAATAACTCAATAATCTATATATATAACACAGTTCCGTAAATGACTGACTGACTGACATGTAACGCACGGACCAAACCGGGGGACCTAAAGGGCTGAAATTTTGCATGGAGATTCTTCTTATAGTGTAAGGGTGCACTAAGAAAGATTTTAGAAAAATTCTTCTTAGATTTTTTTAAATAAATTTTTAAGCTGTGTTTGTAATTTTTTTTAAGTTTGCATTTAAAATAATAATCTGGGGGTTATAAAATTTATATCACGAGAAATATCATAAAAATTCCTTTAAAATGAAGACTTACCTTCATTTTCTGATTTTTGGTGAATTTTTAAAGATTAATTATTAGAATTTAATTTATTAAATGCTGATCACGTGGATTCATTTCATTTTGTGATACTTTAAATTAATTTTGCATCACGAGTATAACAACGAAATACACCAAAAAAAATTTTTTTTCTTGCTAATGACGATTGGACATTATCTAAAATTATCTACAGACGATTGGACATTATCTAAAAAAATATTAAAATACAGTAAAAGAAATGTTCCTCAAACTGTACAATATTAACTATACTATATTCTTTAGTATGTTCTATAGTATTTAATTTGAACGTTTCTTCTACATTATTTTGTCTATAAAAATATCCGTTACGATTTTTATAAATATATATATATATATGGGGGGGGGGGGTGTATATATGTGCCCCCGACATTTTTTTTTTGTTGGTTATATATTTTAATCCCGGCAGGAAGTCGAATTAAGGCTGGAGTAAATGGGGAAAATGGATAATTTTATATGTAATTTTAAACATTGTATTAAAGAAATTTTACTTATTTGAAATCCACTAACAATTATTATAACTAAGAATTTCATTATTATAACTGAGAAACATACGTCGTTCAAGATCTTTATTGACAGATACCATTTAATTTTTCATAAATTAAACCATTAATTTCCATTAGTATATATGTAAATATATCTGCATACATGCTGACTCTCTCTATATCTCCCACATACGCACATTATATATATATATATATATATATATATATATATATATATATATATATATATATATATATATATGTCAGGCGTTGGGTTTGCCTGCTCTAACATCTTTAAAATGCAGTCATAATCCAATTACGCTGGTGGCGAGAGGAATATGAATAGAATAACATCAGTCCATAATTTGAATCATTCGCTTTATTTGCATTTCATATTAACCAAGGTTCCAAATTGGCGCGTTCAGCTCTCGCCATTTTTAAACTTAGGGACGCCACGAACGCACGTCCATCATACCCGATTTTATCCTGCGTTCTGCCGGCATTCGAGGTCAAAACAGCACTTCTACTCTCATGGCACATGCGCAGAGTCCAATCTAGAATTTTCTAGAATCATTCTTCCCGCCAAACCAGTACATTATCTAAAAAGAAACTCTCTGCATGGAACTTCATTCCACTGCGAATCGACGGTCAATTACTGAAACGGGGAAAAAACCTTTCTCTCGACGCGTCTTGACATCTGAAACTAGCGGCTTTAGCGCCATGAAATTAAATTAATCCCGAAGCCCCCTTTAAATTTAAATTAAGTATTCTTTCCCCAATTCATTCCTTACACACACACACACACACACACACACACACACACACACACACACACACATATATATATATATATATATATATATATATATATATATATATATATATATATATATATATATATATATATATATATATACATACACTACTGGCCATTAAAATTGCAACACCAGGAAGGAAAGCAAATAACAAAACTTTACTTATTGTATGTATACAGCATAGTAGGAAGAAAACATGATTAAATTTGTAGGCAATTTGGGGTTATATATTGTCCGAAATTAGTACACATAGCTGCCGCCTCTGACAGCTAAAATTACTCTAACCCGGTTAGGCATCGGGTCGAACTGGGTTTGGATGACAAATACGGGCAAGTCATTCCATGCTGCTTCACGTCTATGCCACACATTATCAATCGTAGTGGCTGGAGAGCGGTGGTGGCCCAGTCTCTCTATGAACAGATGTTTTCAGTGGGTGAGAGATCTGGAGAACGTGCTGTCTAGGGCAACAGTAGAACACCCTCTGTGTTGAAGAAGGTCAGGACACTACGTGCAACATGCGGTCTTGCGTTATCTTGTTGAAAGATGACGTCGCCGAGGACTCGATGATAGGGCACAGCCACCGGCCTTAAGATCTGAGAAATATAAAGCTGGATTACCAACGACGCGAATAAGAGGTGTTAGTTTCGTGTGCCCAATAGCTGTCCATACCATCACAACAGGTGCAGGGCCCGTATGACGATATCGAATGCCATCAGGCCACGTGCGTTCTCCTCGGTGCCTCCAAACACGGATACGTCCATCATGATACTGCACACAGAACAGGGACTCATCTGAAAAGACGACGTGGTGCAGCTCCTGTATCCAGTTTTGGCGTTAAGCGCCCCACTGTCACTGCGCGTCTCTATGCTGCAGTATCAAGGGAAGCCGCAATAATGGTCGCTGTGCAGACAGTCCGTGTTTTTCAAGACGTCGTCGCACTGTCCGTTCGGATACTTGTCGAGCTGCAAACAAGCCCATTTCCTGACTCAAGGTCCGTGATGTGGCTGTACGATCCTGCAAGGCCGACCTGAAAACATGTCTGTCCTCTCGGACGTTAGTGGCGGGAGGCCGTTGAGATCCTGCATGTCGTTCAGTATGACCCTCATGAACCCATCTATTCCATATTCGCATGACAGTCGTTGGATTCCGACCAATGCGAGTAACAATATCGCGGAACGATAAACCGCACTCTCGATAGGCCATGATCCTGCCGCTATCGAATTCCGACACGTGCTGGTAGCCATTTCTCCTTTTTATGCGAGGCGTAACACGATCTTCTCACAAACAAATAACATTCAAATGCGATTTCCGAATGAGAAACCCGCTGCATAAGTTTCCTTTTATGTAGCGTTTGAGATGCCGTTCATCCCTCTTGAGTCGTTCGATTGCGCTTAAATGCTAATTATTTACATATCCCAAAATGTTCTTTCTTCCATGCGAATTTGACATTTGTATCATCCCTCCTTCATGATGTTGCAATTTTAATTTCCAGCAGTGTGTGTGTGTATGTTTATATATATATATATAAAATATATATAGGGCTTGTGGTAGCCCTGTGGTACAGCCCTGTGTGGTAGCCCTGTGGCTTTCGGTGCTGAGGGTGCTAGGATCGAATCCCGGCATTGTCCCCGCACAGTGCTATAGGGATAACATCTTTAAAGTTTATGTGAGGTCGTTCCGGGGGCTGCCGTTCCGGACATCATTTTTATGGGCGATAATGCGAGGCCACACAGAGCTCACCTTGTGGACGGTTTTCTGGAGGAAGAAGATATTCGCCAGATGGTTTGACCAGCGATGTCTCCGGATCTAATTCCTATACAGCATGTTTGAGATGGTCTAAGAATAGCCATTACATGACGTCACCTTCCTCCCAGCACCTCTCGGGGAATAAAATCTCCGTTTTTAGAAGAAAGAGATTTGTTGCCACAAACGTTTATCGACATCCTCATTAACAGTATGACGGCTCGTTGTGTGGCTTGTACAGCTGTCACGGTGATCACACCTCCTATTAGACGGACATTTCTGGTGGTATAATGCTTGATGAATTGACCTTTTTTGGTCTAATTTAAATCTCGTTAATAATTTACTTCTTATTCATCTTGCTATGCTGTTATATGATTTCTTACTGTATGAGCCATCTATCTATCAAATTTCGTTTCAATTAATTGTTTATTTCTCCAGATATCACAGAATTTATGTTTGTGACCTTAATCTTGGACACCACTATATATATATATATATATATATATATATATATACAGAGATACAGAGGGAGAAAAAGAGAGGGAATGTATGCATACACAGTTATTAATTGAATATTTTTATAATTAAGCAGAATATTAAATTCGGGTGGTCGTGAGTGCGTGTAATGAATAAACTTTTAATTTGATTTCAAAATGTTATACTAAGTCTGAATATACAAAAAATTATACAATATAAAATTATAATTAGAATAATTTGAAAATGTCATAACATTTTATTGAATGATACCATTCAAAATTTTATTACTGAACGCCAAGAAATATATATATATATATATATATATATATATATATATATATATATATATATATATATATATATATATATATATATTAAGCTTTTTTTATCTTGTTGTTTTACTGTTTTAAATAATCCCGTTACAAATCAACAAATCATTGACCGGGAAGAGAAATATACTTCAAACATTCTCCATTCCATGATTATAATTTTTTTTTTCTTAGGTACAGGAATGTATTCAGGGTCTTGGGAATTCCGCATTAAATTTGTTATTCTGAAAAACTGACCGATCTCCTGAAGGTAAATACTATTTACCGGAAAATATGATAAAAGAACAAAGTGTTTTACTTATTACTTGGCAGATTATATCACATTTAGAGACATAAAGAGTGACATCCGGGACGAGTTCTGAGACTGAAACATAAAAGAGTAGACTATTTAACTTGAAGTGTCACTATCGGGAACTAACAAAAGGAAATATAAAACCCGAGTAAGAACCCACAACTAGCTTTGTGCCTAAAAGTTCTGAAATTCTCAAAAGCCAATTTTCACATCACAAAAGCTTCGCTTTAATTTGATATCGACCTTTATTTAATGAAAGATATTTACAATATTCACTTTATCAATTTCCTTTCATGAAGATGTTAGCAGAACAAAATGTCGTGAGATCTATCAACAGCGTATTTAAAATGAACGCATAAATTAGATTTTTAAAAGTGGTAAAAATAAAGAGTATAAAGACAAAGATAATTCTGCTAGAATCGACGCGAAAAATATCAATCTGATAAACGTGTAAAAAATATGAGCGCTAAAAGCAGCGGTTTCAGCAATCCAAGATATTCTAAATTGTTGAAGGGCAAACGAAATAGCAGTTTATGTTGATTGGATCAGGGAAATAAACCAGATCTAAGGCCTGCAGTCTCTATCGACAACAGATGCTCTAATTAAGGGGAGAGCAGGGACTGGCCTAGTCCAGAGATTTCGGGGGAAGGGGGGCAACGTTGGCTCTTAGGGTTATATATATATATATATATATATATATATATATATATATATATATATATACATACATACATAAAGGGTGATTTTTTTAAGCTGACAGTACTCAGATACATTTGTAGAGCGATCTATCAGTCGGAATACCACCAAAATTGATAGAGGGTCTAAGGGCGACAATGTCATATGGGTTGGGTCCGGGGAGCGAGGTGGCCATTTAAGTGGAAAAAAGCGACTGATGACCCTTTCTTCTGTAAAGCGAAGGCGCAACAGATTCCGCAGTTTATAGCCCGAAATACTGGCGCTGCTGTCGACTACATAGTCGTGAATTTGTATTTTGATGTTTTACTTACCTTTTATGCAAATTCTCGGGTGCGCCGACAACAAGAGTGTCATACCTTCCCCAATCGGTGATTTTTGGAACTATTTTTTTTTTCACGGAAACTCTTTCCCATGTCGTCCTCAGTCCCTCTATTAATTTTGGTGGAATTCCGGCTGATAGATCGCGCTACAGATGGCTCTGAGTACTGTCAGTTTAAAAAAAATCACCCTGTGTGTATGTATATATATATATATATATAAGAAATAAACATTCTCTCATTTTATATTTGAACTCATTTAGTATTAGGTCTACAATTATATAATTTTAAGCTATGAGAAACAAGAAAATATGCCAGGATTTTTTTTCGGGGGGGGGGGGGGATTTGCACCCCCCCCCTTGTACCCGCCGTTGGTGGAGAGTGGTTAGATTCGTACAGTCCAACATACAGGGAACGATATTATAACTCACCTGGCTTATAAAGTTCTTTTTTTTATTATTTATTTTTTATATTTATTTATTTATTTATTTATAAAGGGGGGAGGGATATAGTGAGACTCTGTTCGGCACTGAACAATAGTACTGGGAGGTTGCAAGCATCATTTTAAACCCTGCTGCGTAATAAATTATTTTTTAAGCGTCATAACGTCATGTTTATGAATGCAATTTTTTGAATTAAGAACGGAAAGCAGCAGCACGGAAGGGGGGGAGGGGGTTAAGATACAAAATTTATCATTGAGATTTCAATAGACCAGTGGAAATATTAGATTTGAGTCAGTTGTAGGTGCCTAGGTAGCTGTATAAACCTGTATACAAAGACATGATTGGTTTTGTATCGGTTTCTATCACAGGAATGTTTTGAGCAAGAGCTCTTGCATCTCATTAATTGCCACCATTTGAAATTTTGTTTTGAATAATCAAGAATCCCTTTTACATTCTTATTTAACATTTTTAATGAAATATCAGCTAGGGTGAAATACTGTATTTTTACTTCTCAGAGGCTTTGGCTCAAATATTTATTGAGCGAGAAGACGTGACGGACTATGGCTTTTTCCTCACTGTTTTAATATTGCCAACAGGAGTGTAGGAAAAGCACGTTCATTTGATTCTTCCAATGTCTAGGATATATCAGCATTAAACTTATTTTATACGTTACATAACGTTCCTATGATTAACAAAATGCAATTGTTAAGGCCCCATCTCATTGTAAAACATCTCATCTACTTAAATATCTGTCAGTTTCATTTACTCTCCTTTCTATCACAAGTGTATGGTGACTAACTTTCTATTATGTACTTTTATAACATGTTTAGCAAAGGAGACAAATATTAAACAAAAGGACATGAAAGACAATCTTTTCATCAGTTTAAGTCACATTTCTTTTATCCTATGGTGTGTTTTTTATGACGTTTGCCGGGACCCGTGATAATTGTAGCTAATGACAGGAAATGCGAAAATTGAAAAGAGAGCAAATGAAGTTCTTTTAGTGTCAGTTTGCAAAACGTCATTAATAAAGAGCAAGCCCTTACAGAAGCACAATAGACTTTGACAGAGAAAAAAAATCCGCTGTGCATTGAACACGTGTTTAGATTGGATTTTAATGATCTACTTTTCGCTTGCATTATCGAAAAATGGGTTCCGTCATTACAGGGGAGGGTAGAAGTAAAGGGAAATCTCGTTATTGGGAGGGGGCGTTACCACAGTGCTTATTGTATATCTCATTTTTATTTCCTTTGATATTGAGAACCTTTTATAATACAGTAGCCAGTGACAGAAAAGCTTTATTTAAATGTACATTAACATAATAGCTCTTTCCACCAATGAAAAGTTAGCAACTGAAAATAAGCGTGCTGGAATATTTCATTTCCTGCCTTTGACCCAGCAATCTCATGATTGAGATGACTTTCCTTTAATACAAAGGACTTCCATCAGTAAACTGTTGCATGTTTATTATGTTATTACTATTCTCAAAGTTTTAGGACAATTACATTTCTGTTGAAATGTATTTGAATTAACGATCAGTATGAGGCAATAAAGCACTCTATTTTACAAATGTATTCAAGCCATTGTTTTCCTTTCACACAACCATTTGTTTGTCTTAAGAGTTGAATTACCTTTTTGTGACTAGATCAATAAAAGGAATTAATTTACAGGAATAGAACTTTCATTAGTTTTTTTCTCTTTTTTTAATATATATATATATATATATATAAGATCTGAATTTTTTCCTTAGTGAAACCTTGATTCTCGTGTATGTAATTTGAAAGTATGACATCCTTTATAGTGATAAATTAGTACCCGTTCTTAACTTTATACATGGCGCTTGAGTCTCCAAGTCTCCAAGGGAAAACAAATTAATGCTTGATGTCGCATTGTGGAATCATTGAATTTGAAACAAGCCAGGAATAAAGTTTCTTGCGTTCTCTTTTACTTTAATCAATTTGCTATCATTTTATTCAGTGTTCCAATTTAAATGTACGTCTGAACTTCTTTAGACCCTATTACTGCATAGTACTTCTAATGACTCTTTGTAATGAGTTACTAAGATGTTGAAAATATTCCCGAGGATAACGCTAAGTGTACTAGATAGGAGGAAGAAACTGAAGCAGATTTAATTAAGGTTTAGTTCATAAGGTATCACCCAGCGTCCCATCAATTATCTTCCCTCTTAGCTTTCCTCGATGGTCGCAGTGCTAGAGAGTAAACCAACCAACCATTGATTACACTGTTCAACAAAGTATTTTTAGTCTTTTTGTATTCTTGTGATTAAACGAATACATCTTTATGTTTTTGTGTAAGCTTAATAAGAAAATGACCATTAAAAATAATTATTAGCTCCAGTTTTAGCGATATGAAATAATTTTACACCTTTGTACGTATGTATCCTGCTATATTATCACAAACAAAAATCAGAGGTGGATATATCTCTAACTTGTCACTTGTAGCCAAGGGACTAGTTAGTTTTAATTATTATCTGTTTAAGTACTTACCAATGATCTGCTGGCATTGTTGCACTCCTGTCCAGTTCAATTTTGATGTTTTTGCACGGACTTTCTCTGCAAAAGTATACAAACTTTATTAACCTCTACTGCAGGGCAATCAGGAAGGACAATGACCTTTCTGTCACCTCTAATCTGACATTTGTACTTCATATTGTTATGTTTTCTTTATGTAGAATGTATGACCTATTAGAACCCAGGAGTATATTATATGCAACAGCACAGATTTTAAAATTAATTTTGATGAATCATTGAAGAGCCTTTTAAATCTTTCGAGTAAATACTGGGTTCAGTTTACAGACCCCAACATCAATGTCAGAAATGAATCTGCCATTTTAAGGAAGTGAAAGTTGGTTGGTTGAGAGCGTTACGGTAATTTTTTTTTCCAACACGAGTGGTAATTAGACCGGAGTCCACAGTTTAAAACCGATTCCGAACGGCTACAAACAACCATGCCATTAGTAGGACTCAAACCTACAGACTCGTTCCCACAAGTGACGAAGGCCAGCGTTCTAGCCATTCGGCCATCTCCCGACAAGGATATGAAGGACCAAATGTTTTACCTGAAAAGAACAGCACTTGTTCAAGATGATTTCACTGCTGAAGTCTAGGCCCGATTTGACACCCAAAATAAATACTATAAACTTTCTTTATCACCGATTACTTTTCTAGTATCGAAGGGATATCTCCCGTATATATTTTTAAAAAAAATAGCTACATGGTTAATACCCCGACGAGATATTTTAGACAACGATGGTTTTCCAATTGCTGAATCCACAAAGACAGCAAATGATAACAATACGAAATCGAACAGCAAGATTGTTAACACTGCATAATCCCATTCGAGCTCATTTAAGGTGTTGAGAGTGGTTAAGTTACAATTTTCTGATCTAATTTTCAAAATTTAAGTATATAAGATGAGCTAATTACGTTGCTATCCGAAGCCTCGTGCCTCGAAAACATGATTATTTCTTACGTTCAATTTCAAATTCACCGTGCTCAAATAAGTGAATATCTGCAACTTTTTCTCGGATAAAATTTGACAGATAATGAGTATTATGAATTAGGTGTAGACCACGAAACTAAGGTTTGTGATTATGCGATTGTTGCGCCAGAGAGCATCGTCCTATTGAATATATATATGTGTGTATATATATATATATATCTTCTATGAATTGCATGATCTTTAATAACAAAGATATCATATACACAGATCAAGCCATTAAACTGCTTCCAATAGCGTGAATCGTTTGCCTCAAACATCAAAAGCCTCCAGTTAATTTCTCCGTGATTTTTAACATACTTTTAGGTCAACCTAGCTTTCTTTACTAATTCCAGCAATGAAATTGAAACATCCAAACAGCTCTGATACTGAAAGGAGGTCCGGCAGAAGTTGTTTTAAATAAGTTACTGTCAATGAACATGCACACGAATTTCGAACTAATGATTAATACTTAATGATTAATAACTTTCGTTTATATAAATAGCTGAAAGAGAAAATTGTCAAAAATCTGACCTTCGTAGAGCACGGGTGCATAACATAATTTTTTTTTAGTACTGAGGGCCTTGATAAAACTTGCCTGTAACCTATGTTAACACTCAAGGTACTTGTGGGTAATGATTAATTCGAAGATAAAAGCTTCTTATATTTGCAATAATTATTAGGCGACGGCTAGTTTCGGGCCAACAGGTGTAACACGCCATCAGAGAGATTACCAAGATAATTATTCCCCGATTCGTTGATCTATCTTCATAGCATTTGGGCCTTTTTTCGGTGAGATAATCGCATCTGGAGCTTTGAAAGCCTTATGAAGGGTTACACCTGCTGGAAAACGACTTGTTGCCATCCTAATAATTACTGTGGATTTAAGAGGCTTTCCTCGTCAGCTTATTTAACTGACTAGAGGTTAGAATTTGGTTGAGATTACGGTCCATTTTGCTTCATGATGGCTAATTAGACCGGGACCTACTGTTTAAAGCCGATTCTGAACGACTACAAACAACTATGCCAACAGTGGGACTCGAACCTACAGACTAGAGTTTAGGAAAACTTCATTTCTGCTTGTGCTAACTGCAGGAAAGATCAAAAGTAATTATCAAAAACTCATGCATGTGTTGCAAACCTAACTCTTTTTAAAAATTACTAGAAACTCTTCATGTTGTTGACAAATAGTTTTCTTTGTATACAAGTGTCTCATCTTTACGTAATTTCGACCTTTCATTTATCTGGAAGGTTTGAGGAATCGAAAATAAAACTGCCTGACATCTGCAGGATAGCTGATTCAGTTAAGCGTCAAATTTTAGAGGAAGCCCGAAATTTTGAGTTACGGCCATGGAAGGGGGTAACTTGAGGTAAATGTATTAAGTTACCTATTTCCTTTACGCTTGCCAAATACCCTACTCATGGCCATTCAGACTTCTAAAAAAGAGTCAAAATTGTGTAAGGACTGTTTATAAACGATGATATTGTCATCACTGGAGAGCTAATTCAATCAAAGGCAAAATATGTACTGAACAATATCCCCCTGTAGTAATATTCTCGTAATATCAAACGTAAATGTAAACACCTAACACGCTGTTTCTATCTAATATATCCCCAAACAATTGCATAGAGTTTTAGAAGATTGAAAAAAAGATACTCTTCTGTGGTGGCCAGCAGCGATTTTTGAATTGGGAGGGGGGACAACGGAATGTTATAAATTATCATTAAGACTGAACGTTGTAATTTTCATTGAATAATACATTTCCTTACTTTCAATCTCATTTTTAGATCCAAGAGATATGATGACCGTTACATTCCCTCATTCATTTTGATCCGCTATGCTGGGTCTTTTTTCACCGTACTTCTGAAGAAATAAATATTATCTGGATTACATTCCAGAGTTGCCTGTTTCTTCGCCATACTGAATCAAATATTTTAATTTTTATTTGCATTTATTCATCTGCTAATATACTTATAACTTTTGTAATTTAAATATGTCAAAAAGAAAAGGAACAAATTTCTTTACCATCATTTCAAGTTTTTCCATGGGGCAAAGTACAAGGTGCGCCTATAAAGTAACCGGACAATTTTTTATAAATAAGGAAAATATTACTCACCTTCAAATAATTTTATCTCTTTCAAAATAATCGCTAAAGGAGTCTATACAATTTTTCCAACGTTTCTTCAAGTCATCGAAACACTGTTTATAGGCGTTGGAACTAACCGTTCGCAAAATACGCGTAACATTTGATTTAATATCCGAGACGTTTTCAAATGTTACGCGTATTTTGCGAACGGTTAGTTCCAACGCCTATAAACAGTGTTTCGATGACTTGAAGAAACGTTGGAAAAATTGTATAGACTCCTTTAGCGATTATTTTGAAGGAGATAAAATTATTTGAAGGTGAGTAATATTTTCCTTATTTATAAAAAAATGTCCGGTTACTTTATAGGTGCACGTTGTAGTTTATAGTTTTTTTAAATATTAGTCACTTTAATATTTTAAGGGTATTTTCAGAAATAAATTTAAAATTAAATGTCACTCTCAAGCGATTGATGAAACTTCTCCAGATTTCCCGTTTATTTTGTAAAATAAACTTATAGTCTTGTAGCTATGTGAACACAAAACACTTTTTATTAGTTCTAACATTCTCTATTTTAAATTGTCTGATGACATCATAAGTTAACTTACAATATCTCTTTAAGAGAATAAAACTTTATATCTAAGGAGATTTTTAAACTTATACTCAAAAAAAGTCCACCGTGTAACATCCTTTCGATAAATGCCGTAATGAATTTCTGAAAGAAATTTACATTGCGAGAATTATTTGAAAAAGTTTTATTTCTTCTATATATTTTTAAGTTACATTTTTACAATATATTTATGCCATATGTTTTTACGTAGTAATATTTTCATTAAGAGATTTGTTTTCCTCATGACTGGAATTCTCGTAAATCCCGATCCGTTATGAAACCTCTTTCGTATTATATATATATATATATAAATATATATATATATATTATATATATATATATATATATATATATAAATATATATATATATATATATATATATATATATATATATATATATATATATATATATATATATAGTATATATATATATATATATATATATATATATACATACACACACACTATATGAACAAAAGTATTTGGACACTGCAGAAAATCGGCAAATATGCAAATATCGGGTTCGCTGAACGGTATGCTGGGATGGGCATGGGTAAAATAGAAAGCAGCTTATTTTCCATTAACTATTCATTCACTCTAGTGGAGCTATGCCTCGTGGACCTCAAGTTACCGTGTTCCAACGCGGGCTTATCATAGGATGCCATTTGTGTCATCTTTCTGTGCATGTTACTGCATCCAAACTGGATATCCCACAATCGAGTGTATCGTATGTTATCAAGCAATGGAAGTAAGACGGAGCAACAACAGCAAAAAAAAAAAGCCGGACGACGACATAAATTTGCACAACGTGACAGAAGATTCTTGGTACGCCCTGTCAAGAAGTCGCGCATTTCTCCTGCCCCTGCTAAGAGGTTTGAAATGCATTTGGGAGCTCCGTTACTGGTAAAACTATCCACAGAAATCTGTACATGATCGGTTATCGTGGTCAAACAGCTGCATATAAGTCATTGATTGCATCTGTTAATGAGAAGCGTCGTTCGGCCTGGTGTCTCGCCCGTCGTTCCTGAACCATTGAAGAATGGAAAACTGTTCTTTGGAGTGATGAGTCTCGGTATTCGCTCTTCAGGTCAGATGGACGTATTTGGGTGTGACTACAACCCAGATAACAGTTTCATTCAGACTCTGTTGTTCAACAGTGAAGTTCGGAGAAGAGTCCATCCTAATGTTTTGTTTTTCCTGGTTAGGACTCGGCCCATTGACTTTTGTACCTGGTACATGAACGATGACGTGTACCTCGATGTTCTGGATAATTCGACCCTGCCTACACTATAGCAATACTACGGGAATGATGGTTGTTTCTTCCAACATAATCTTGCTCAATGTCAAACTGCAACACGTGTGCTGGGCTGGATTTCAGAAAATGAGGTGAATTTGATTGACCGGCCTTTTCAAAGAACATACCTCAATCCGATCGAACACTTGTGGGACGACTTGGAGCGACGGGTACGACACCGCCACCCACGTCCATCTTTAAAACAATCTCTTCTCAATACCTTGTAAGAGGCATGGCGAGCTACACTATCTACCAGTAAGTACTTGGACACCCATACAATTGACGATATCGGCGGTCCTGATATACGTCACGCCCTCCACCGTTAAATATCGTGCAGGAAACAACATTCGAATTAGTCGCATGCAAGATGCCACGAAGTGCAGAGTTATCTGATTTCCAAAAAGGTGTAATCGTCAGGTATCACAGAAATGGCCGATCCTTAAGGGACATATCTAGCGAGCTGAATTACCCTAAATCAACAGTGGCCTATGTGGTTCAGAAGTGGAAGGTGAGCGGTGATTGTCGGAATGTGCCCTGAGTCGGCAGACCCACAAAACTGGGAGACCAACGAGTGCTGTCCAGAGAAATTTGGAAGAACTGCACCCAACCGATGACCCACATAATCCAGGATTTTCAACAGGCATCCAGGAGTGTTTTTTCGACCATTTTAATACCATCCGTAAGGAAGCACATCTGCTTGGTTTTCATGGACGTGCTGCCGCCCATAAGCCTTTGATCACAAAGTCCAACCGAGCCTCTCGGTTAATGTGGTGCAAAGCACGTCAAAAGTGGACCGTATATCAGTGGACACGGGTTCTCAGGAGCGATGAATTAAGGTTCACCCTCTTCCGTTCAGATGGCAGGGTCTCGGTCTAGCGTCTGCCTGAAGAACGCCTCCTGCCAAAATGCATTGTGCCCACAGTAAATTTCGGTGGAGGTGGAATTATGGTCTGAGGGTGTTTCTCCTGGTAAGGACTAGGACTCTTTGTCCCAATGTATGGTAAGCTCAACGCCGACGCCTATTGCACTATTTTGGATGACAGTGTGCTTCCTACGTTGTGGCAGTTTTACGGGTTGGACCCATGTTACTTCCAGGACGACAACGCCAACTGTCATGTTGCGAGGTCCACCATGGATTGGTATGGTGACAATAGGGTTAATCGAATGGACTGGAGTACCCAGAACCCAGAACCCTATCGAGAACCTCTTGGACGAGTTGGATAGCTGAATTAAGGGGTGCAACAACCGTCCAAAATCGGTGAAGGAACTTACATATCATCTCCATGCTGAGTGAAAGAAAATGCCACTAGCCGTCATACAAGGACTTGTGAAAAGCTGTAACTGCCTCTCATGGAGGCTCTACCAATTATTGAATATGAATAAATTTTGTTTTTTTTTTCTATCCCAGGTGTCCAAATACTTATTGGTAGATAGTATATTTCTGCCCAAACTTACAGAAAACTTGCGGAAAGTATGCCTCTATGTGTTTCTGCTGCAATACAATCAAAAGGACGGCCTACCAGTTACTAAAGAGAATAATAAAGCACGGTTACTGAAAAACAAACATGCAGTATCCAATTACTCTTGTCCATATATATATATATATATATATATATATATATATATATATATATATATATATATATATATACTTTCTTTTTATATCGTGCTATTTAAAAAAATATCTAAAATATTTAAAAAATTAAAAATCTCCGTGGTTCTCACCATACTGATTGCGATTTTTTTTAAATGAAGAGATACTGTTTAATTTATGTTATAATTAATGTATACCGTATATATATGTCCCTTGCCGGACGGTCACTTGAGAAGGGTTCATTTTTCATTAGGGTTGAAAAGAGACAAAAAGTGAGGTCAGTGTTATCTTCTTCCCTTCACCTGGACAAAGCCCAGGATTTGATGAGGAGGGGATTGTCGCCAATCTTCCTCCACTCTTCGCCAAACATCGACACTTGCCCCTAGGAAAAACTATCAAAAATGAAACAACAGGTGTCTTTTTCTCACGATGGGTGATGGTTGGGAATACGTAATTTTCGTATTATGAAATAGATGCAAATAAATGCGAGAATTGCCGATATGAGCGAATAAATGCGAAAATAATTTTGTACTACTTTTCGGTGAAAACTCGGTGATAAACGGCTTTTTAGGCGAAATTAGGTAGTAATAGTAATAATTTATGAACATAATTGCTTTATCTAAGACCATACACGGTCTTTAACTGAGAGATCTCCCTTTCGAAATTTGCTTATTACTTATTGCTAAAGAATTAAGGAGGAGAATGTTAAGACTACTACAATAGTAGCTTTTAACTAAGAATTTTGATACTTACCTAACCAAGTAAAATTGTGATTTTTTTTAATAGATGCAAATTTTTTTTTATTTATATATATACATATATATATATATATATATATATATATATATATATATATATATAGCGAATAAATAAAAAATTTATGTACCCCTAGTGATGGTACAGCCAAAGAAAAGGAAGTGTTTACAGACAAATGGAAGGGAATATGCTACTAATAGTTGAAAGGAAACTTTTAACTCTATGCCAGTTGGAATGTTATTTTCTGGGATTTGCACTGTAATCTAAAAATTTTAAATGTTGATTTCTCATGTTGATTTTCTAGGTTTTAAATTTGCAACTTAACAAAACAATCTCTCTAGCTTTTGTTAAACTTTTAAACTTGCAAAAATATAGCGAAGTTATGAGATTTGGAAAAAATGGCGTCAAACTCTTACTTGACAGAGGATGAAATTGCAGTTTGATGAATTTTTTTCTATAGAAATTGCGAAGGTGTGAATAGTTTATAAGGTTTTGAAAATATATCTGAAGGTGTATGTGATATTTCAGAAGAAGAGGTCATTAGTGTAGTCATCATAACATTTTAAGGTGGAGATCTATACCAACAATATTTGGAGGGAGAAATTTGGGAAATATAACACTAAAGTGGTATTGTTCCTGTTATAGACTTTTACATAGGGAGAGATAGTAAAAATCTCCTTAGCTGTTAACCTATATTTTGATAGCACTGAATACAAATGTAAGTATTGATTAATTTTCACAGTACTTACATGACAAAAAACATGCTTTTTTACATAGTTCACATTTTTCAAAACGATTCTAAAATTTATAGTATTCAGAGTAAATCATCATTTAATACTAACGAATAAAAAGGGAGTTGCAATTTCTTTTCATTGTCTTATTTACCTATCAAAATTTAAAAATTATTCGATTTTCGGAAAATTTATTGCATTCTCGGGAATTATCGTCATTTAAACTTTTTACACTACTTCTATAAGAAACGCCTTGCATAAATCCAAACAATGAAATTACTAACCCTCCATAATACATACAACGAATAAAAAAAATCTATAACAGAAAAATACTACTTATGTGAATATTATTATTTGGTGTAATTATTAATTATTTGTGCCATCGTCGGGTTCTAGAAGCCCATTTGTTTTATGTTTTCTATACTTATTAATATAACTGACCACACTTATTATTTAAAATGAAGACAAAAATTGCGGTTCCTTTGGTAAAAAAGATGCTAAGAACCTTAAAAACACAAATATCAGGAAAATCTTCTGCATCTATAAGGAAACAGTTTTGTGAGATCTACTATTATAAATGAAAACATAACTCTAGATTTTATAGAGGAATTCTGAAACTCCGTCACTTTACCTTGGGATATAGTAACTAGCATGATGCAGGGTTAAAAGTCGTAAAATACACTAATTACTTGAACTGAAGGCGTCTCCCAGTTGTCGCCGCTAATCACTCCATCCTGTGGAGTTCCTGTTGAGATTACATGCAAATTAGAAAGCAAAACGCTCAAAATTCATAGTTTTTTAACAGCTTAAAGAGAGACAAATACTGCTCTTGGCTACCCTATTATGAGATAATTATTATCCCCGACCCCTAATTTTGCAAATCGACTTCCCCGGGGCAACTTTAAAATCCATTTAAGCACTCTTCCCTCCGGAGGTGGACTATATATACAGTGGAATCTCGATCTATCGTTTTCGAAGGGACTGACTGAACTAAACGATGGATGCGGGAGAACGATAGATGGGGGAACATACAAAAAAATATTAACATACCTTAAAGTCAGATATCCCTAAAATATATTTACTCACATACGTAAATGCATACATACCTGTAGTGTAAGTGAAGATAAAATTATAAAGTTGTACAGAAATCCAAGATAATAATAATAAAAAAAAGAAATACACGTAGATACACAGGAATTTTGATTCAAATAAAAGTCTTTAATCTTCGGTCGTTTTTAGGCGGTTTTCGCTCCACAAGTAAACAATATTTTTTCTGTGTTGCAAATTGCATTCTTTTCGGTATCGGTTATTGTGTGAGAGTATAAAGAAGCGGCAGCGATGAATCGTTTCTAACTAGAACCATTCCATTGCATTGGATGGGGTCCGACATAAGACCACCAGGAAGTTCTGCCTTCTGGTTGAAACTCTCATCGGCCAGTGTAGACTGCAGCAATCAGAAATTTCTCACACCCTAGACCAAACACCTGGGCGCCTCCATCCCAAGGCCAACAGAAAAGCCTAAGGGCAGCAGGAACCGCTCAGGTCGGCTGACTGTGAGCCATTGCTGATAAGAACAGAAATGTTGAATATTCGGAGAATTTAGAATGAGTTGCCGAAAATAGGATACTCCAGGGGCTAAAGAATTAAGGAATACCAACGACGAACATATAATGGGAGTGGCACGATAACGCGAAACCAGGCTAAACAGGAGAGAACAAAAATACGAGAGCGCGCATCTCAAATGTTCTGCTCATTGTTTAATTAGAACGTCATTCTAGCTCAATCTAGACATTTATATTTCAGGTTCAGTTATTATGAAAAAACGATCGATCCGATAAATTTTTATAAAGCTGCAATATTCTGAACGAATATTGCGGGAAAACGATGTTTCGAGGAGCGATCCATGCGGTCTGCTTTTGCTTGTTTTCTATGGAATTTATTCAGGACTGGGTGAAATGAACGATACATACGGGAAAACGATCATTTGGGGAACGATCGATCGAGATTCCACTGTATATATATGTGTGTGTGTGGGGGGGGGGGGTGCAGTCGCGCACTCAGGGGGCGGGGGGTGCAAAGAAAACGTGGAAAAACAAGGAAATATTCCAAAAATATTTTTCTAGTTAAAATTCTTTTTTTATATAATTTATGCAGGGTCGTGTCTTCGATTTCTAAAATATTTATGAATGAGCGGTCACATAAAGTGGGAGTATCCTACAGATATCGGGTCTCTCGACCACTGTGAATACAAGGCGAACAAAGTAGTGCTCGAGCCAACGGAGATCCCGGGTATCATGTATTGGTGATGACTGCAGATGCTCAGTCATAGGTCGTATACGATGCGTAGCGTATATTCTCAAATAGTCTACTCAACGTTTGTATTCTGTGCTATTTTGCATTGAGTTTATTGAAAAGCAAATCTTGAACTTGGAATTTAGCTTTCCATCTCTGGAGAATTACTAATATTAAGGTCCAATGTTCCAACCGATATTTCAGGAGAACAGTTTTTACTCCATTTTATGACCAAATATTGATCCAACTTCATGAACGTTTATCTCAGCACCGCAACATTTTGAAATATTTTTTTTTATTCCTCTACTAAATGGAAAAAATGCTCCAACAAGAAGTTCAATGGAAGATATTCGTCAGTTGAGTGAATGTTATACCCGTGATTTGCCCTCTACAAATCCAACAGTTTTGAACTCCGAATACAAGTGGTGTTATAAAAAATTTGAAAAACTGTTTGCAATAGCTTCATTCAAAAATATCGTTGATGCAGTTTCTAATTTGCGACAAAATGCTATATCCTAGCATCCATGGCTTATTTAAAAATACTTGCAACGCTGCCGGTAACAACATGCGTCAGTGAAAAGTCATTTTTTAACTTACGCATTTTGAAAACCTATTTAAGATACACCATGACACAATAACGATTGAGCGGATTCGCTTTGCTATATATACACAGAGAGATTAATGTAACCACGACTGATGTCATTCAAGAGCTTTGTTAAAAGAAATGAAAATTGGATTTTATTCTTTAAATAAATTATAATCACCTAATGAATTTAATTGAATTAAAAATATTTTTATCCGTTCAACTCGCCCCCCCCCCCCAAGATTAAATCCCGAGTGCGTCCCTGTGTGTGTGCGTATTTATATTTCCTGGTTATTTTGTTTACAAACTCTCGCTAGTATGTCAACGAAAAGCATACGTATGAACCAAAAAATGAAGCTCAGTTTATTTCTGTTTCGTTTCTGAGTGATAGACAGGTCAGCAAACGTAGTAGCACTTTTTAAATTCGGATGCAAAATGTGCGCTCTTTGTTTCTTGACTCTGTTATCTAAGTGCTTGATTTTTGTAACAGCTAGTGGGAGAGCTTACAGTCGATTCCCTTGCGGAAGCTGCGAGTCTTGAGTATGTTACTAAATAATCACGTGGGTGTTGTAAACTGCCAACAGATGGCTCTGACGTGCGCGATCGCTTAAGGAAAATAGCCTTCCCGCCCTACCTATCAAAATAAAAAGTGAATGACGTGGATAAAAGGTGCTTTCATAAATTATTGCCTTTTATTCGGAAGTCTTTAGGAAGTATATCTTGGATTTCTTTTTCAACGTAGCACTTAATTCGTAAGATGATAGTTACAGTATATCATTTAATGTGTCTGTTTGCGAACAGGCGGGTGTTTGCCTGTATTTTTTTCTCTCTTTTTCTTAAATGGATATCCGGCGATTGTCCAGGTTTTCTCAACCTGGATAAGGTGTGGTCAAACTATGAAAGGTCTCTGTCTCCGAAGGCGTCGTTTAATAGGTCTTAATATCATCAAGTTTTTAAAAGCGGATGTCACATCGATTTTTTTTTTATCGGGCTTCCGTAAAGGGTAAATCAGGAAATGACTTCTAAATGCGTTAGCTATCTATTTGACTATAATTAGTGAATATTATTCCACATCAATGGTTTTTGAAGCATTTGATAATCAACGGATGCTCTTTCTTTTCGATAAATTTTTATTATAGTTTTAGTATTAAACCGATTGCAGGGTTTTATATTCATTTTATAGCTATTTTTAGAGGTACGTAAATTTCGCATAAAAAATTTCGAAATTTCTCAAAAAACTAAATTGCAATATATAAAGTTTCGTATTTATTCGAATATATATATATATATATTTGTGTGTGTATATATATATATATATATATATATATATATATATATATATATATATATATATTATATATATATATATATATATATATATATATATATATATATATATATATATATATATATATATATATATAAATTTAAAAATTTCGCATTTATTAAAAAAAATCACAATTTTACTTTCTTGATTACGTAAGTATCAATATTCTTAGTTAAAAGCTAACATTTTAGTAGTCTCCACCTTATCTTCCTTAAGTCTTTAGCAATAAGTAACAAGCAAATTTCGAGAGTGAGATCTCGCAGTTAAAGACTGCGGATGATTTTAGATAAGTAATATGTTAATGAATTATTACTATTTATTACCTAATTTCGTTTAAAAAGCCGTTCTCACAGAGTTTTCTCTGAAAAGTAGTAAAAAAATAATTTTCTTATTTATTCTCTCATACCGGCAAATTTCTCATTTATTTGCATCTATTTCGTAAATGCGAAATTTAAGTATCCCTAGCTATTTTGTTAAGATGATCAGAATGCAAATACTAAATTTTTTTTTTTTAAAGGTGGGGTTAGGGCACATTTTTGTCTTCTAGGCTGATAACAATCCGTCAGAGCTTTAATGCCGCATTTACACATTCGCGATCACGCTACCAGCAAGACTTTCGCGAGACATTAGTCACGTTCCTGCATCGACGCGAGTGACCGTTCTCACATTCCCGCCTCTTGCTGTGAACAAGACTTCCCGTAGCAACTTCCCGTCCCCATTCTCCCCCCTCCCTCCGGTGCCATTCGCTCCTTTGACTCGTGCCAAAAACCGCTGCCGAAGCGAGCGCCACGATTGGCGAGGAGAAACGACGAGAACACCGTTTACATATTCACCCCCACAATTCGACTCGCCGCTATCGAGACTGTGTAAATGCGGTGTTAGAATTAAAGTACGCGAACACAAAGATTCTACGGTAATTTCAATACCAGTTACAATATTTTTATTTATACTGTCAGTGTGTACTCTGTGCATCTGACTATAAACCTACTGACCACACAATGGAATTTTTTTTTACGATTCGATATCTTCAAAAAGATAACTAAAATTACGTTTGTGGCATATCTGTTAAATTTCGTACAATTTTTCATTACTCTGTTTCCATTAAACTATAATCAGGATTTTCAGTTTAGAGTAAAAAATTTTGAATTTTTTTCCTAAAACAAACAAACAATAAATTGAATAAAATATTGAAAAAAATGAGTTTTGATCTTTTGAAGTGATTAAAATTTTTATGGGTTAAATTCTAAGGAATTCTATAGACAAATTATTTTGATGTCTTCCGTGTACCCGAAAGCGAAAATAAAATTGCAAATAGAGAAATTGTTCTGCAGATTTATCAAAGAGAAAACATGCTTTAAAATTTAAAGTAAAGTTAAAAAAAATTAGATTGTTCCTTGAATATTTTATTTGATCCTTATTTAAAGACACTTTCGAGGGAGAAAAAAATAGTTTCAAAATGTTTTGAATAAAAAATATGAAATTTTGTGTCCTGGGCCACTTGAAATCAATATTTTTCAGATATAGGGGAACCTTTCATTGTTACAACAACCTGTCTGAGATTCAATTCAATTGTCAACGAGTGCCAACGATGCCCTCAACAAATATATTCTATGGCTGGCTCAATGACTTAATACTTAAACAATGGAATAGAGAGAGGGTGACATAATCAAATAGCAGTTTATCTCTTCCCTGTTGAAATAAAATTTTCCGCGATTTAAAGACACAGTAATGTAAGATTGATTGAGTTTACTATAGATGAATATTTCGAGATGGCTTATATTCGATATCATATCACCTCCCGCTGGTGTTTAAATAATTTGGGACTAGCGTTTTATTCGGCATTACCGAGCTATTCAAAACGCAGCTCACCAAAGCTAATAGTTCAAAAATCTTTCATTGAGGACGGAAGCCTTATCATTACAGTATAAAAAAAACAATTTGCACTTATCTATTTTTACAAAAATCACTGTCGAGATTAAAATCACAAGTCACCTCCTTTTTATTTCTTGTCTGTAAACTAAGGATGCCCTGGCGTAGTGTGAAGAAAGCAGCACCGAAGATAAAGGCGAATCTGCAACCATGTTTACTCTTCTATCAAACATTACTGCATTAATAAGACACATTTGGATATGTAATGGTTACTTGGCATCCGCCAAACCTAGATTTTCCAGTAGCGGAAGATGTTTGTAGCGCTTCCTACCAACCTACCAATCCTTAGTTATTTCTTGTCTGTAAACTAAGGATGCCCTGGCGTAGTGTTAAGAAAGCAGCACCGAATATAAAGGCGAATCTGCAACCATGTTTACTCTTCTATCAAACATTACTGCATTAATAAGACACATTTGGATATGTAATGTTTACTTGGCATCCACCAAACCTAGATTTTCCAATAGCGGAAGATGTTTGTAGCGCTTCCTACCAACCTACCAATCCTTAGTTATTTCTTGTCTGTAAACTAAGGATGCCCTGGCGTAGTGTTAAGAAAGCAGCACCGAAGATAAAGGCGAATCTGCAACCATGTTTACTCTTCTATCAAACATTACTGCATTAATAAGACACATTTGGATATGTAATGTTTACTTGGCATCCGCCAAACCTAGATTTTCCAGTAACGGAAGATGTTTGTAGCGCTTCCTACAAACCTACTAATCCTTAGTTATTTCTTGTCTGTAAACTAAGGATGCCCTGGCGTAGTGTTAAGAAAGCAGCACCGAATATAAAGGCGAATCTGCAACCATGTTTACTCTTCTATCAAACATTACTGCATTAATAAGACACATTTGGATATGTAATGTTTACTTGGCATCCGCCAAACCTAGATTTTCCAATAGCGGAAGATGTCTGTAGCGCTTCCTACCAACCTACCAATCCTTAGTTATTTCTCGTCTGTAAACTATGGCATCCGCCAAACCTAGATGTTCCAGTAGCGGAAGATGTTTGTAGCGCTTCCTACCAACCTACCAAACCGAGACATGGTGGCAGCGAAGCATTATTCAATACAGAGTGCATTGCCTGTTCTCAAAAATCTTACTGCATCTAGCTACTATATGAACCACTTGAACTCTTACTTGATTCATAAATTTGCTTGATTTGTGTACAGGCATGATGACTGTTGTCCAATTCTATTTTGACCAAAAACCACACAGCTTGCCTTGCTTTTAGAGGCGCATGGCCTTTAGTTTTCTGATTATGAGGACAAACGCATGACCAACAGCATTTTAACTGAATTGTTCCTATATGCGTCATTTCAATTTACCCCAGAAACTCTAAAATAAATAATTTTTTAAAAGTGTATAATAGTATCTTTATGCTATACCTTCCTACTTCACAAAGTCTTTTAAACCAAGTAATTGCTGCAGTTTTCTGGGTTTTGATTCAATCAAAGTAGTCTAGCATTTTGCGGTTTTCGACGTTTATCGAATAGTCAAATGAGTCATCATAATATGCAAGCTGTAGATCATTAACTTCCATAAGGAACCAACATCACGCTCATACTCGTATTCATAGACGGTACTTAAGAGATAACATAATCGTGTTTCATTTTATTTATTTAATTTTTTCATTTTTTTTCATTTTGTGTGGCAACACAAGCGTTGCAACTTTAATTACAGATCGTAATAAAATAAAGAAAAAAAAATCTTACAACTACATTATTCACTTCGAACTATATTCTCTTTTCACGGATGTGCAGTTAGGAAATTCACAGTGAGGCTCTGTCGAGATAGCGAGCTAAATGAGAAAAACAAAGCCCGCATCAAGATCTTGAATGAATTGTAATGGGTTTATTAACCATACAAAGTTCCCTCGTAATGATAAAATGTTAAAAGGGTGAGCCTGACCGAAGTAAAAAAAATCACAAAACCGAAATTTTATATCATTTGCAAAGAATTAGATAACAGTAAGCATGCATTACGTGTGGTCCTAACACAATTTTTTTCTCCCCCAAAGATAATGGAAATCAAGATTTTGGAAATGAAATAACAATGGTGGGTTAGTCGTGATTGCTGAGGCACCAAAAGCGAGTATGTAACATCGTGATATTTCAACTTGGGAGAAAAGATACCTTACGTGAGTCATTTTGCATTCTTAGGAAGGAACTCGGAGATATTTGCTTGTTCATAGTTTTATTTTAGGAATTATACGATACGGATGCATATGAGATCCGAAATTATGCCCTTTAAATTTGAGAATCGTTTGCTTTACCTCTTGAAATTTCATTTTTCTAATTATTTAAAAAGTGGAGCGCACGCAAAAAAAAGAAAAAAAAAAAGAATTACTTATTTTATCGTTTATTCAAAATATTATATGACTTATTCAAGTAAATGGAACAGGTTGTTCTAGCTTTCAAATTACGCAATCAAGTTACACTAAAATAGCTGTAATTAAAATAAAACTCTTATTTAGTACTTCATAAAAAATGTATTAGCTAAAAAACTGATTTTTTATTAATTTTCTGGTTATTAATGCAAAATATATATAAATGCTTAAAATTTATTTCATCCTACGTTTGAGTGGAAGCCATTGAAAATCCCGCTTTTTCAGACAGCTAGAATAATTCTGATTGTTGAATGCCTACCTCGAGTCCAAGATATATAGGTTCAAATCCCGCTCCTGGTAGATGACATTTGAGTTGCTCTCTACAGTGGAAAGGAGTGTTACATATATTCAAAATCGTCGAGTGAAATTAGAATAAATTAATAATGGGCAGGCCAGCAACCATAGTCAAATGCTTAAAAATGAATAGTGGAAATATGTGAAAGCATTCAGAATATAATATTTCTTCACATCATCGAGGTAGTCAGTTTTTAAGAATACAGGCCTCGTTATTAGGTAACTCAGGTTCAAATTCCTCATCTGGTAAATAGTTGATATCCGTTGCTATAAAAGCAATCTGAAAATAAAAAAAATTAGTTAGTAAATAATATAATTTACGCAATACTTATTTAGATGACAATAATTGTACTTTTTTTTCCGTTGACATTAGCATGTCAATCATCTCTAATGCACTTGGGGTAGTTCAGTTGCAAGAATACTGGCCTCGTGATTAGGTAACACAGGTTCAAATTTCTCATCTGGTAGATAGTCGATTGCCGTTGCTATAAAAGCAATCTGAAAATATAAACTTTTAGTGAGTAAATAACATAATTTACGCAATACTTAATTAAATGACAATTGTACTTTTTTTTTCGTTGGCATTAGTATGTAAATCATCTCTACTGCACTTGGGTAGTTCAGTTGTAAGAATACAGGCCTCGTGATAAGGTAACACAGGTTCAAATTTCTCATCTGGTAGATAGTCGATATCCGTTACTATAAAAGAAATCTGAAACAACAAAATTTTAGAGAATAAATAATTTAATTTACGCAATACCTACTTAGATGACAATTATACTTTTTTTCATTTGACATTGGCATGTTAAACATCTCCACTGCCCTTAATTTGGAGAGTGTTGAGCTGCAATAGTTTCAATTCATAATATACAGGTGGGTTAAGTGCTCTTGAATTTAAGGGATTTTAAAGTTTTACTTTAAGTAGCAAACAAAACGCGTATGCATAAAATAGATATTTAAAATTTAATTTATCCCGTGGTATAAAGTTTGTTGTTTTTGTGTGAGGTAAATGCAGTGACCAGCATGAGTTTCCTGAGTCCAAAGTAACAAAGTTCAGACAGTTTACCAAAGATAAGAATTGTTTACATCTTGTTTACAGAGAGGATAATTTTTGTATAATAAAATAATTAAGTATTCGTGAAGGTAATAATATAGATACAGTTAAACGCCAGATGCCTTTGAACTTAAATGATAGAAGGCGATAAATACAAGGAGGTTAAAGTTGCTTGCCGGCAAGCTTCTTGTGAGATTTTGTTGGCAAGGCTAAGAAAAATCCCCAACAATAAAATGGCAAACCACTTATGGCAAACTTACAACAACCATAGCAACTACCAATTGTCGGGATAAAACTAAACCATATCAAAACTAAAAAATTGCATATTGTAACAATTTTTAAAAAAGGCCAAGTAACAATGGATAATTAAAAGTCATTGAATGGTCTTTCTATTATGAGGGAGAATCGATTGAAACGACTTAATCATGAATAAGATGAAGTACCCATCTAGTACAAAGCTGCAAACTTTATATCCTTCTCTATCTTTTGAAAAGTCTGTATGACATACATCCTGTAAATGTAAGTTGAGAGAAAACACTTTTGTTTATTTTATAAGCAGTATAGATTGAGGGCTATGTGTAAATCTATATTCAATGTAATGTAAACTAAAAGACTAACATTTATATATTTCTAAATTTAAAAAAAATCTACCACAGGCCCCATTACTAATTGCGGCAATAAAATTCATATTTCTAAAATACAGGGGAAGTAAAAGCATTATTTTGTTGTTTTAAATTACCTGATATATCTGATGTAATAACTGAAATGAAAACTCAAATGAGCCGTCAGCGTTAATAAATCCCTGATGCTACTCTACAATTTAGGGTTTTCCCCACGAAAGTTTGATTTAGATAATGGATTTCTAATCGTTATAAGGACTTGGTTTGGTAATTTAGAGAGTATAACACTTTTGCGGAAAGGAGAAGAAACCAGGTGCAATAATGTGTGTGTGTGAGAGTGCATAAAGAGAGAGAGGGGAAAAAACTGTGTGTTTGTATGCATGGTGAAAAGAACAACATGTTTCGCAGGTCTCTTGGTTTAGTTGATGTAGTTAATATTATCTCCGACAGAGCAAGATGAGGGTGATTTCTTATGTTCCCGCAATTTTGGCTGTTAATTGAATGGGTAATGTCCTTCATAGACCATACCAAATTTCTTGATCATTCTAATCTCTTGCTAGAATATTTCTATTGACAGATTTAACATGACTGAGCTTCGTACAGACATTTTAATTTAACAAATACAGGAAAATATCCTGGAGCCTTGTGCATCGAACTCCACACAACCAGTGAAATGACAAACCTTGATTACTTACTCATTTAAGAGCTTGTGTTACATTGATTTTGAACTTGGTTGTAAGGCATTTAAAAAGATGTCCTCATTTCAGTTGTCAGGAGCACATACCTATAACATCAATTAAGTAGAAGAACATATCTCATATGCCTGTCAACATTGTGAAACAGAATCAGAGAAAACATTCTTGCTTTCAAACTATAAGCATGTTTTTGGTTATTAAATATGAATTCCTTTACATGATATATCTAGTTTCCTGAAACGAGAAGTCTCTAATTATTACTGTGAAGTCCACTTACAGAAAGCCATAAATAAACCAGTTAACATTACTAATATAATTCAGTACATATCCTTTATAGCGCTTTCAAATGTACAGCTTAAGGGACAGAAAAATCTTTCAATTTTTGAAAAAAACTTTTATTGCATTAAAAAATTCTCTGTTTTTCCGCTTAAAATGACGCTTAAATCATGTTTCTATCTTAATTAGAACAGGAGATTTTAATTTTTTTTTGTTTTGGTTTGTTTTCAAAATCTAGCTTTCAAGCAGTGGTTGTCATGGAAACGACATCTTTTAAAATGTAAAATGGGGGGGGGGGGCACGTTTTTTGCGAAATTAATGTATATTATTATTTAAATTTTAAAGAAATTTATATTTAATTCTTATACTTCTTCTATTTACACTTCTACTTCTTCTACAGGGAAGCAAGTGGTAGACTATTTATGTTTTGATTTTGGTTAGCTTTCGAATAATTGTTCTGATATTTCAAACTTAGTATTTAAGTATTTTTGCGATTTCTTACGAATTTTTGAAAGATTTTCTAAAATAAATCTTTAGAAATGCCTAGGAAAAGAAAATCTGAATTTGTTAGGGCTAAAATTATGAAAGAAATTCAAAGTGCACAATCAAATTGTAGTACTTCAGTTCCTACGAAAAGTGAAATCTTAAAGCGGTTATATCACCTGAGACCTTTAAACAGTGCAGAAAGAAGGTAGAAATGGCAAAAATTAAACTGAAACAGAAGTTTAAGCTACAGAAAGGAGATACTTACTCACCTGGAAGCTTTTAAAAGGCATTTAAACATTATTGGTACAAACAGCCAATCTTTGTTTAAACCTTTAAATGCGTTTTTATGCATGATAGATTTTTTCCCCATTTCTTGTCTTTAAATTGTTATAAGTCAAGAACCGTTAAAGATAAATGGTTCAAACTTGGAACCTGCCTCTTTCAATTATTTTACTTTAATTTTGACTCAGCAAATTGGAAAATATATATTTACTTTTGAAAATATGATATTTTAAAAATAAGTTACACCATTTTTTTAAAATTTTTACTTTAAACATTTTAAATTATTTTTAAAATCAATATTTAAAAAAATGCTGAATTAAAACTAGAACTTATATATTTTTGTTTAATTAAATATAAGAATTTTGAAATTCGACAAATAATAATTCGAGTTATAACGGTTTTAAATTACCCCACTTTTTAAAAAAATATTAAATTTTAAATTTTTTAAAAACTTTATGAGAAGTTTTAGGATGTGATTTTGTTTACAAATTATGTGGTCAACCATCATAAAAAAATAAAAATTCTGAATCAATAAATGTATTTTTTTTAAATGTGTCTCCGACCACTTAAGTGAGAATTTTTTCAAAGTTTTCTCATGCTTTATGAAAGAGTTAGACAATTTTCCTTAAGTTAGTAAGCAAACTACAACACAGGTGTATTATAACTGAAGCTATGACAGAAGAAGAATATCTCACTTTCTCCCTCTTGTAAAACCAAGATCCGTAGCATGCACTACAGAAAAAAAAACAGATTAGCCCTGTAGCTGCTGTATTTCATCTTTTTAATAACTTGACATCTTTTTAATTACATATTTTTACTTAACATCTTTTTAAATATATTTTAAAGATAATGCACTTATAATAAATCCAAATATGTATGTTTTAAGCTCTCAAATACAAACACTCCACAAATATGCTTTCATTCTTGTAAGTTTTATGTATGTCATATATGAAAAACATTAAATAATAAAATTTCTATTCAGAGTGAAGTGAGACAAAGAAAACTCTCGTTTGAGATTACCTTCTATGAATGGCCAAATATCAAACTTCACTAATCACGCCTTATATGCAACTGTCAACAGCGAATTGTGCACAAAATTGCAACACACTAAATCCACTTCGAAAGACACCTTAATCTATACATCTAAGAAGGAAATAAAATAGTAACTTTACTTTTAAATACGTATTTTTACTAACTTGTTCAGGTTTCGAAATCGTTTAAAAGTTATGTGCTGAAACCATCTTTGTCTAGTATTTATTTTCCTTTCTGAACTGAAACTTTTTTTTTCTTGTCATATCTCATCAGTTAAACTGCGCGGCGAGCTTTTCTACTCCAAACATCATGAAGTGTTCATATGTAGGTGGGTGTGAGTCTATTGTAGATGGATTAATTATTCAAAGGCCTCGCTGGCAGTGATATACTGGACTGCTGCTTGTGAGGTCTATATTTACTGTTTGTGTGACAGTAATGGACTACATAATAATAGTTCGCGTAGAGATTCTTATACTATATTGAGAGTGTTTGAACTGGGGATTTCTTTGTGCAGTGACCTTTTATCTTTTTAAAGTGCAATAAATATGCTGTCTTTGTTTCAGTTCAACGAAGATTTTTTTCAACATCGTGATCAAATAAAAATCAGCAGTAAATTTTCAGCGAATATACAGCCATGAGTAAAAGGTTAAGTGCATTTGAGTTAAATATCTTTCAAAATAAACAATCCTTTAGACCCATTTAGAAACCTTTAAGTTGTTCTCATTATTCTGACGAATGATTTCTCAAAAAACTCCTAGAAGTTTGTGAAAGAATTGGAAATAAGTTCTGTAGTAAAATGAAGGGACTTCCATAAACATATTTTAGTGTTATAGAAATATCTGGTACACCTGTGAGATATTAGATGTTAAATCATAAATAAACTGAACAAACAATGAAAATGTTATGAAAATATGCTAAATATGTTCCAAGATACTGTAATTTAGTACCATTTATCTTGCAACATTTGTCCTAAGAGTTCCAGTGTTTGTGGAGCGGGAGAACGAGATATAACCCATCTCCAATGTTCCCACAAATCTTCAATAATGTTAAGGTCAGCACGATTGAGGTGACCAGGATTGATAGTTTACCAATTCCTCGTACACTTCAAACCACATGTTAACACTTCTTGCACAATACCTTCTTGGAAACATTGACTGTCATTAGGGATTAAAGCCTTGAACATAGTTTCGTGGACTTCCGATGTCGCAGAACGATGAAGTACAATTAAGGGTCCTATAGAATACCAACACATAGCACCTAACAGCATCAAAGAGTCCCTGTCATACTTGTCAGTGGGCACCAAGAAATCGGGGTTGGTTTGGTTTGGTTTGGAGCGCTACGGTCAAATTTTTGCTACACGAGAGCTAATTAGACTGGGACCTACAGTTTAAAGCCAATTCCGAACGGCTACAAACATCTATGCCAGTAGTGGGACTCGAACCCACAGGATCTGAACCGAATGCCAGCACCCTTGCCATTCGGCCATCACCTGGCCCTAAGGAGTCGGGACGGTGTGCTTTGTAAAGTGTTCGACAAACATACACTCTACCAGAGGTTGGAAACAATTTGAAGCTTAATTTGTAAATTGCTTTACCTTTTTGTGAGTTGAATGTGGTCAGCAAAATTTATATTGCACTTAACGGGGTGGGGTGGGGGTGCTAGAGATATTTGCAATTTTTCACTTTCACTGAAGCCATGAGCCCCTAGCTTTCGAAAATATGTTCAGCCGACTGTATTTATTCATTGCAATGTAACATTAATGCAGCATGTTTAAGAGAGAGGTACGTTTTACAAACGTTTTGAAGTTTTTCATATTTACAAGGAACACCCTTCAACGACAAAATTAATTAAAATAAATATGTATTTCCTAATTGGAAAATTTAATATGCCAATAAGCAATTGCATAAAATTTATACATATGGTGTTGAAGTATGTGGTCAAACTAGAGAGATTAATTGAAAATTCTGGAATATTTTTTTTATATAATGAAGTAATTGAATAATAGATTTTGCAAATAGGAGTGTTAGATTATCAGTAATCTTGTTTTTTGAGCTACTCTGTGGCTAATAAGTAGTCCAAGCTTTCGAATAGAAATATAAGTCTGTAGGTTCCACCTATTTTATTGTATTTGCTAGATAAAGGGTTTGGGGCAGTATAATCGTGGCAGAAAATATTTGTACCTCTTCAAAGTAATATATTCTATTTTTAAAGAAGCATAACTCCCTTTCTCTTGTTAAGATTATTTAGTATAATATTTACAAGTAGCTTACAGTCCCTATCTATACTTGCAGGCAGTTCTTTTTTTAATTAAGATGCAGCAAATGTCAAACTTTTTATGAGGCAAATTCAAAAACATCCCCACTGATCTCTGAAAAGCCATACGCCGAGGAATTTTCAACAATTTTACAATCACATTAAATGATCAGCACAACAGGAACTTTTGTTATCAAAGTCAGTCAAAACAATCGTTGTAAAATTTATTTTCCTTTCTCTTTCTTTAAAAAAGCATGAGTTATTTAAATTTGAGACCCAGGCAATCACTTGAGGAAAAATCCATTTTCCATAAGTCTCCTGAAAGAAAACTCTTGAATCAATTTTGATTCGGCCATGTGTTTAAACGTTGAATTATTCAAACAGCTTAAGTCTTGAGGGTAAAAACCTCTGTTCTTAAAAACTTTTTCTAAATTTCTAATTTCAAATTTCTTTGAAAATGATTACAGCACCTATCTAATAATCTAATTATTGTACTAGGGGACTGTCTTAAATATCGTTATGCTCAAAAAACTTTAAGCTATGGTGGGAAATCTGCATAAATTCTTTCGCGCGTTTTATTTTTTTTTCTTGTGTAAATTACAGTTTCCTCGCTCTTCAAAATTATTAGCATAGATACACACGCACACATACACATATACATACATACACACACAAACACACATGAACACACATAAACACACATAAACACACATAAACACACATGTACATACATACATACACACACACACACATACACATATATACACGAACACGCGCACACACACAAATACAAATGCACACACACACACATACACATATATACACGCACACGCGCACACACACAAATACAAATGCACACACACATACACATATATACACGCACACGCGCACACACACAAATACAAATGCACACACACATATACATATATACACGCACACGCGCACACACACAAATACAAATGCACACACACATATACATATATACACGCACACGCACACACACACAAATACAAATGCACGCACAAATACACAAACACACACACAAACACAAACACACACACACAAACACACACAAATACACACACACACACACATATATATATATATATATATATATATATATATATATATATATATATATATAAGATCTTTTTCTGTATTGCGAAGGTAGGACAGGGAGCACTCATAATCTTTCAATCTTTTGACGAGATGTCAAATTTCCCTCTGCCTCCCGTATTACCGCTCAATGTGACCGCCCACGCAGTTACGTTGACAGGTGGTTTCGCGGAGCCGCTATTCGCGAATCATAAGAAATCATACATTTGGATTCCATTTTTTTTCTTCTTCCCTCCGGAAGCAACAGTGCATTGCATCCAGATGTTAAATGAGTAGCGGTTTACAGCGACTCCCAGTAAGCGAAATGGAATGCGTCACTGAGCGCTGGAGCCTCTCCTCTTTAAGAAGGCTGTGGCTTTTGATTATACCCTTTAATCTATGCCCATACAGGAAACAGAAAGGAATCACCTTCTCCCGGCTCACTACAAAATGGGATTCATTAAGACATATGCTCTCGTAAAATAAATACACCAATTTTATTCATTGCTGACCATCTTCAATCACATTCACTCGGTTTCCAGTATGAATGGTATAGGAGTTCAAATTTAGAGATATTCTGATAGATCAAGTGCACTATGAGTTTTACTGCAAATAAAAATGAATCATTAGTGGCAGGTAACTTCTATTAATCTCTTAAGTGGAGTCCTTTAGTGGAGTTCTTTAAAAAAAAAAGACCATATTTACTCATACCTTTTATTATCGTCTTAACAATACATTTGGGCATTCTATTCCACTAGTAAAGGGTTCAAAAACTAAAAATTAATTACTTCTGAGTCTTGGTGTTTTATTCTCACTATAGTAAGGGTAGAACTCCTTCATTCCTTTTCAGAATGGACCTGATGATTGCTGAAAAATTAGTTTACTGGCTGTTGGTAACTAAGCCTACTGATTCGTGTCCCGGAGTAGACATGGTTATGACTAACAGGGAACTTGTAGAAAACTCAGACTTAATCAACACTTTTTCAAATCCCTTATAAATTTAAAAGGATAAATACATGTTTCGAGCTATTTAGTAGTTAATCATGTGTCCGAGGAGCATTAGGCTTGGCGCACACGAGCGATCCGGTGTCGTTGCAGCATCGCAGTTGCGATCAGGAGTACAATAGAGTTGAACTAACCGACGACGCCTACGTCCGTGTGAGTCGGTTAGTTAGTTCAACTCTATGTACTCCTGATCGCAACTGCGGTGCCGCAACGACACCGGATTGCTCGTGTGCACCGAGCCTTAGATGTAATTGTCACTATTTGTGGGTTTCACAGCATTTGCGTGTTGTTCCTAGTAACAATCACCCCTAATGTTCCTTGGCCTGACGATGAACTATTAACTAGTTCGAAACATGTGGTCATCCTTTTAATAGATTGTGGATTTGAAGTTGTGTTATCACGTGCGGACTTGGCTGTAATTGTTAGATCAAAATCCGCTTTAAACTGTAGGTAGCAAAAAAAAATGTAAAGCTATAAAAGCCAACAAACCAACATTTTAAAATGATATAAAATCGCATATTTTTAAAAAATATATATTTCATACACAGGAATTAGACAAGGAAAGACCTATGCCGTGAGTCTATTAGGCGAGGAACTATTATGTGAATTAAGCAAGATAAAACGCAATACAAGGATTTGTGAAAATTGTCTAGAGCTGGAGCAGAAAAGCCCCTATCAAACCACGAAAATACGTGAAATACATTTAACACGTCATCGGAGCGAGTAGGACTGTAAATTTTATTTGTTGAGTGATGAGTGAAATTCCCTGTGAGTTAATCAGAATGGAATAGTTATCGCGCATGGAGGAGTGCATGCTCCTTTCATACTGGTCAACGCGAAAATGTTTTCTGTCTCTAGGAGTAGTATTGCATCTGAAGCTAAAAATGTTGCGGCATTTTTGGCTCGTCTGACATGCGGCTTTTGTCCCAACGATAGCTCCAAAATCTGTTTGTCGGGTTGTTTAAACGAGAAAATTGCGAAAGATAGATGTCTGATATGGATTTAAGAGTTGGGTGAATGTGCTACGTGAGTGAACCTGGGGGGGGGACATGCCTTATTAACCATTTCTCCCCCCTGGTCAATGGTCACGCTAAGATTTGTTGCAGACGCAATATCGCTCATTTGATGTCTCGGCTTTAGTTAGTAGTTTCTTCCTAATCTTGGTTTTACTGCCAAAAGATGAGGATGTCGCATATACTAAGAGAAGCCTCCACAGTTTTATATTATAATTGATACGGAAGGCCTTCAAATTTTATAAACAACTCCACATCTTATACAATGTAAAATTTACCATATGGATTTATCATTCGTGTAAACCGTCTTAAATATTGATTTTATTGGATAAATTTTGCATAATACCTTTTTCTCCACATGTCTTATTACTCTTCTTTCCCTCTTCTGTTACCGTAGCCAGTTATTTCGAGTTAAAATTTAGCTAGAAGGGAGTTATTTTCCCCCGAATGGTTCAGACAAACAACTCTCAAAGTTATGTTTAATTAAAAGTAGAGTTCCAGTAATTCATACATGAGCTGTTGAACCAGTTGCTATGAATAGCTATAAGAGTATTACAGTAATGTATACCTTTCAAAAAATAATTCTACTAAAACTACAAAGTGTTTCACTTATTTAATGTAAATATTTAGCCTTTACTGAAAGAAAAAAAACCTCACCAGTAATATATGCTTTATTCTTGCGAAAGTACTGACAACTGCTTTTTTTTATTTAACATCATATTTGATAGTTCATGAAAGGTTACAAACTTTTATTAAAATGTCTGTTGAAACCAGCAACCGTATTTTATTAAAATTGTCTTTATCCCTCCAGTGCATTATGAAAGTTTCTTAAGTTACTTTAATAGATTTTTAACTATCACAGTGAACTTGTTACTGAGTTAAGTTTAAAAAATTATCTTTGACTGGATATATAAATATTCTTTTTTATATTCCTCCAATGTACCAGGGTCTTATCCTGAGCACATCCTCCCATACATACTCCGTATTCCATCAGTCCCTTTATCATTGGAGCACCCAGTGGGTGAACCAGCATTACTCTCTATAATGGGTCTCCCCAGAAGCATCCATACCTTCGACTGGATTTCAACCTGAGACCGCGCGGTGGTAACTTCTTACTCTAACTGTTACATACTGTGAGCAGCAAACAAATAAGATCGATATACAGTACTTTTAAAAAAATTTACACCCAATCCGAAAGTGATAAATATGGGATCGTAATTTTTTTAATGTCTTGAAGGGGGTGTCTAAAATTAAATTTCGGGTATATATCAAAACTTTGGTTAATTAAAGATTTCAAAAATTTTCGTCAGTACATTAAAACATTTATTGTGTTATTTTATGTTATTTATTATGTGTCATTTAAGGCTATGCGTCATTTTAACAGTGATGAAATCCCTCTAATTTCCTCTAATTATTTTCTTGTTATCACATCCTTAGAAATAAAATCGTAACATTTTTAGCACATGTTTAATACAGTATCATGCTAAATCTAACAACCTGACAAGTTATTGCTATTTTATGCGTTTTTAAGGTTTGTATCACGAATTACAAATTCCAAATGCTCTAAACCAGCGGAAAAAAAATCTCCTGAAAAATGTCAATCCAAGTGCCACAATTTCTTATAATATGATTATACTAAGAACAGCAGCCGGAAATAATCCTTTATATGATGATTTCAAAGCTAAAAATTCATTTACCAGAAATACGTTTTCCTCCAAAATAGTAAATTAAAGAGTATATATTTTGACACTCATCTTGTATTTTTCTACGTACAAATGACCATATGACTCAGTGCATGACGTTCAGAAAGTGAAGCCAGTTCATTTGTGACGTAAAGCGATATGACTCATACCATTACTATTGCATTTAGTGACACTGACATATTAGTCACGAACTGAATAAAAGCATTCTAGAGCTGCATAGGATATTCCCAGAAAATAAGTTTTAACACTATTGATTCAATATTCTCCAGAGATGACAGTTAGGTTGTTATTTAACTGATAAACACACAACCAAACGTAACAGTGAATACGTGCAAAAGTAAAATATTTTAAAAAATTGCTCATTTATATTTCAAATCTAAAACGATCTTCTACAGCAGATAAAGAATAAGTTTTGTTCAGTATTATCCTCGCCCAGGTCAAAAAATTATAAATCCAATTTTTTTTCTCGAATGTGTAGGCACTTTTCGCTAGATATTCGCCTGTATGTACACCGCGAGACTGCTGGCCATTTATTTAAGATGGCATCGTATAGGTGGCCAGCATTAGCTCCTACAAGCCGGTCTCGTAATTTAGAACCGAGTCAAGTGACGAGGCCGGTACACTTGACCCGCACCTCCAGAAGTAAATTTGAGAAGTTGGAGGACATTGCAGCCACGACAGATTTTTCATGCACCAGCCGCCATTAGTGTACATGACGGTTGATTTGCCAGCGACAGGCATCGAACCAGTGACGTTCAGATCACTGTCCCGCTGCCTTTGCCAAATGGGCCACGGCGCCCGATATAAATTCAATGTAATACTTATAAAAATGCATTAAGGTGGTATAGGAATCAAGATCAAAAATCTTCTACCCCCATGTTAAGTCTTGGGGAATATTTCTCGCAATATATTTTTCTAATGCTGAGATAGGCTTTTATAATTTAATACCTGGTAAAAAGTTAACCCTGCAAATTATAAATACCACGGTATAGCCATAAAATCCAAAATATTTTTTATGATTCGACAGTAATTCAACTTAAAGTGGTGTTCACAAAGAATAAGTCTAGAAAATGCCTCATATAGGTGATAATAAAATTTATTTTATTTCAACTTATAACACTAGGTAACATAATTCCAATAAATTCTCGTTGAAATCATAATAAAACAATGGTTATCTAATTATGGTTATGTTTTCACAGTATTTATATAAAATAATTGCTTTGCAAGTCAACCGGGCTGTAAAGTTAATCCTCACAGCTAAACACATCCTAGAGGCAATTCTGAAGTGAGGTGAGGATTTGAATGCTTTTATATTGGAACTACAATGTGTTCAATATTTAATTTCTATTGTTCTCATAAGGTTATAGCACGCGTAAGCATTGAAAAAATGGCATAACAAAGTTACGTGATGTATAATGTTTCTTAGGCATTTTTTTTTATCCATGAAAAAGAGTGAAACTGCTGAACGCATTATTTTTTGAGCTCTTGCACTCGGAAAGAATGCAATTGACTCTGAAATCTGTGAATCAGATTGTTGGGCGTGGGGTTTTAGTTAATAAGCGGAAGGTAGTTAGATTAAAGAGTTCATACGTGGAATAAACCAAATAAATCTTAAAATGCTGATTCTATCTTTCAAGTATATATGATAAGTTTTTCAAACATTCATATGAAACATAAAATTTCTGAACTTTCATGCTTCATATAAATGTTTCTAAAATTGAATTTCTGTCACTGTTTTCCTGCTAACTTAATCACACATTGTTTCTCTCAGTGGCTATCTATACTCGTCTGTTCTGATTAAATTCGAAACATCCTGCCTCCCCTCAACTTTCGGCTATAAGGCCAAAATTTTGATGACATGTCGTCGCGATAGCAACCCGCGCGTTCCCATTGGAACACACAGGACAACCGCGCACCATCGAGTCAATGAAACTATACCATTTCTAACAAAATCAAATTAGTGGCAACTTTAAAAAATAAACCAAAATGTTGAAGAAGAGCAAGGCACCAAAAAGTGCCAACCTGTTGATAGTTCCAACTGGAATGATCCTACTTTTTTTTTTTTTTACACTTTACAAATAATTATTGTACAGAGAGCAGTCAACTTGCTTGCTTGATTACAGTAACAATATAATACAATACAGATGAGCTCCAGGCAATTGCTCTTACTTTCAAACAATGATTTACATTGCTTGATCGAGTATAATATACTTCTTAACAAATGGAACAACTTGATTTTAAGTACATAAACAACATTAATAGTGAATTGTAGACAAATAATTTTTTTAACAATGAAACGCTGTTTAATTTTCAATAAACTTAATCTATTACGTAATTACTATTTATAAATAATTACTTTATTTTAAAAATTTTTATTAGTAACTTAATATCCTACTTTGTTTCCAACTTTAAGTATGCAACTGAATATTTTAAATTACCGTTACGCAAAGGTGGGATCGAACCCACTGTCAGCACCATCCGGACCGAAAGCCCAAGCCAAGCTCCAACTTTTCTGCATTACAGTTATTCTAACAAGCTAAAAATGCAACCCCTGACCAGTCCACGAACTCCTTTAGCTAATTATAAACTTTTTAATTAAGAGTCTCTGCTGTTGCTACACAATCCTAAACAAAGTAAAAATGATGATAAATTTTGAGTAAAGGACCCTCAATTTAAATTGCACTATAATGCTTAAAATCTGAAACAACTAAATTAATGCGATTCAATTACTAGACCGCAGCAAATTCTAAATAAGCAAGCCCATTGGGCAAGTACACACCAATGCATCAAAATTCAAATCTGAGATACTCCAGTTCATTGTATATCATATTGTTCAACGGTAATTCAGAACTCTTCTTTTCACCCTCCAATGTTCTGACTAAAAAACTCGCTGCTTCACTTTTGTGTTGCATTTTCTCCGAACAGAAGATGATAATTTCGAACTTTCCATTTCTCATTTCGGTGAAACTTCCGCTCTCCGCTGAAAATCTCCAGAAATATCTGTGTTAGAAGGCGTTGGCCTAGGCAACACAGTTAATTACACGTTCCTATGGTCCTATGGTGGTAATTCACAACCTGAACCACCGGAGATTGCACTAAGTAAGCACTTATTTACTCTTGTAATCATTTTATTGTAACCAGTAGTCCAGTTGCACTACCATTGTTGTTATTTATGCTTATCAGGACTAAAGCCCTTACTCAGATTTAGAATACGGGAATTATTTGTCAAATTATTTACCATCTAAGATTGATAAACCGTTTAATTTATTACCTGAAAGTTTAATTGTGTGACTATACTTTTAATCTTTTTACTTTACCAGCAATCACAATGTGTTAACTGATTATTTATATATGCAATCAACGAATTATCCAGCTTCGTACCAGTACTAGTTACTGTTCCCTAGCATTAGGTAATTCATACAGTATATTCAATGTTTACTACTTTAGTAGAAACATTACATTTGCAACACTTTTTATAATCACATTGCTTTTGTATATTGAAATTAAATAATATACTAAATATATAGACTATAACGTTAACAATTAACACAATTCATTAGACATCAGATTGTACATACACAGTGCTTGGGTATAACTACCCAATATACACAATTACATTCTGTTCCGATTAAAAGAAAAAATTCCCCTCGTCAAACTTCTGTTACCAGAGCATTTTGTTTTTCCGTAGCACTGCTGAACGTGCGTTTCAATAACGAGCTATATCTAATATTTTAGGCGAATTCTGGACTCTGCTACGTTTTGAAAATAGTTTTAATTTTTTAAACTTTTTAAATTGAAATAAATTTGTATAAGAAAGTAAATACAAGTGTTCTAAAATCCGAATTTCTTCAATTTTCTTCACTGACAATTTTCAGTTGACTTATAGAAAAATTAAAGGGAAAGAAATTTTGATTTTAGAAAAGAAATTTAAGTGAATTAATTTCCATAAGAAAAACATTATATAAGGTATATGTGTGTGAACGTGTGTTTAAAAATATTTTGTTATTTTTTTAATTGTACCTATCACCGCACAATAATGGATTTTTTGTACGTTGTCTATTAATTTTAAGTGAGAGTTAACAGCTGCAACAAATATCTTAATTGCTTATCCACTAATCGCTGTATGTTGAATGCATGCAAATTTTATTTGGAGGTTCTAGTAAATTACCATCGTTATCTTTGTTTTATATATATGTATGAATAAGTGTATGCATAAAAATTGAGAAAATAAAAATAAAGTAATAGTTCTTTAACCAAAACAAAAATTTAGTAATATCTTTCAAAATTTTTTAAGTGTTAAGAACCAATTAATCGGTACATCAATCGTGATAAGTTAGTTTTTATTCCTCAGATTTCTTCACTCTCTCTTTTCTACCAATCTCTAATGTTTATGAAGTTCCTAGACAATTTTATTATAACTCCCAAATTATGGAAACAACTTAGTAAAGAATTAGTCACTTATCTTAATGTAGTTAAAATCCTCAGATTAAATTCTGGAATCATCTGTTCAAATGTTTTCTTGTATAATCCGAATTCCTTTTTAAATGTATGAATTATTAGAAGGTGTCTCAGGTGTAAACAAGATGATCTATACATAAATATCTAGACATAAAAATATCAAAATAACCTTTGAAAAATATTCTTTAAAATGCTGATTATTCCAAGATTCAATATAATTAAATTCTTTGTTTACAACATTTGTGAGATTTTATAATACTGACAGCATCAGAGTTTTGTCCTTTTACTGGTGACTAGTGTAAAACTACGAGTACAGATAGTGGCTTTTAAATTACTGACTAGCACAAAACAAAATATCAGGTATAATTTTACGTAGCTATAAATATTCCCTAACCATAAAATTCGAATAAAACTTCTATTTTTTTCATTCATTTATTATTGATTTATTTTGAAATTAAAAATAAACCAGATTCTTTATTGTTAGAAATAACATATTGGTTCTAATTGTTAAATCCTTCTTAAATATCATCGTTAGCACACTGCGCATGAATTTTGTCCTCTAATCATTGAGCAGACATGAAAATATCAAAATTCCGTACCCATCTCGAATGCATCTTAATTAAATCCACGTCTTACTAGTCATTTCATCAATTACGCCAATTTCCATTCGATAAAATATAGCGCCAACTATCTTGGAATCAGGAACTAGTGTTCTTAATATCAGCCTGTCCCTTAAGTTGCAAAACATGCCGAGCCAGCTAACGCTTATCTTTGGGATCATGCTTTGAAGCAAACGGGAGGTCTCTCAGCAAACCTTTAGGGGAGGGGGAGCTAATGTAACCTGTTAAGCAAGCTCTGCACTAGCGTTCAACATGTCCATTAAAGTCAAATAAAGAGATATTACATTACGTGAAATGATATTAATCTGTTACTTGCTTAATCTCAGAGTTTCATTTATGTACTGATCGTAAGATTTATATTGTACAGTCTTGTGAGGTCTATTAGGCCCACCTACTTTTAACATAGAACTGATAGTGTAGAGAAAGACTATTGGTATATGTCTTTATAAGAGAGGTTTCGTATTAATAAAAGGCTATAAGGAAGATTTTTGTCTTTCTTCATTTATCGGAAAATTAATATCCTTTTACGAATATTTTTCTTAATTATATCGATACAATTTTTCTGTTGATTTCACAGGAATTTTAATCCCTTTCAGTTCCGTACTACTTTTAACAAAGCTTTATAAATTTTTAAATATCCATTTTGCAAAGCAAAGTGTCAACAACTGGAAACAACTGGATAATATGTCAACAACAGGAAAATACTTCTTGTGAAATCTTAGTAAAAATGGTCGACATAAATATACAAATGGAATACAACAAACGTGGATTATTTATACTTCTAGAACATAATCAAGTTTTATGAAACACAATTGTAAGAAATTTAGTACAATATAGTGCAAAAATTCCTTTTATAAATTTTAGTGATTTTACTCCATCAGTAAACTGCAAAACTCCAAAAATTTTCTGTTTTTTTTTCTCGTAATGTTGTATGTTTTTTTCATGCAACAAATACATTCTAGTATTATTTTAAAGGATAACTTGAAGGCGAGGGTATATATTTCGAGGAATTCTAAAAATTTTATTCCTCTATATCTTTCTCTCGTTTACACACTCAACATTTTCTTTTCTTTTAATAAATATTTTGACCAATATTTTTCCGAAGTCATTTTTATAGAATACTTTCATGGAATGAATGTTTGTTTCCGTTTGAAGTTGGCTTTAAAGTGTAAGACATCATCTGCTCTAAATAGTTCTGGCTTCGCATAAGATGATTTTGACGATGTCAACCGTGCAAATACTTTTCTAAGTCGTTTTAGTTAAATTATTTCAACTCGAAAGAAAATATGAATGATGCATGTCAAGTTCAAACCTTTAGGAAGATTTTGTAGTCTGTAGCAAAAGAGTTGTTTCGAAATCATGGTGAGCAATTTGTCGATGTATACAACATCAAGAGTTTAAAGAATCAGCAAAACCTCAAAGCCTAAACTTTTTTTACCCGAAAATGTCGGACATTCTTTTATTATTATTATTATTATTATTATTCTAGGATGCTAGAGAGAATAAGACAGTTACTTCACTGTTATTCCTTTATCTTCATAATCTTTCCGAACGATAAAAAAATATTTATGTATACATTGCTAAATAGTAGGATTCTGTTAAAGATCTGTTATCTTCCTGTTTTGTTCATGATAAATATCCGTTTTAATGACGAAAGTAAATTTTTTTTCATTCGCCAGTTAATTTTTCCTTAGATGTATTGAAATTCTAAAACCCTGTTTAGTTTTTAAAACTATTATCTCCGAATTATGTACAGTAGTTCTCCATCATGCTGTCCATAACTGGAAGCTTAATCAGCTTTCGTAGAGACTCTGTGTTTAGTGTTTTGGATCTAAAATTCCAACTTAGTTGCAAATTAATATAATATACATCCGATGATAGAAAAGATACTAAGTATAAATAACTTATTTTGATTTCGTACCTGTTCTGTGCAGGGCGTTTCCATCCTAGTCAGCGATTGAAAATAAAGATATTATTACATAGGCAAACTTACAGATTATGAAATAACTCAATCCCGAATTCTATCTCCACCGTTCTCGACTCATCATCGGAGAAGGCTCGAGTCTTCCATGACTTACCTAATAAGCCTCACTTTTAGGAGGACCAGCGTGTGGATAAGAATCAACTTTAACTTAAAGTAACGATAAGCTATTACGTAGCCTGAAATCGTGACTTCTAACCTAAGTATCTCCCCTTTTCAGTCATTTACCCTAATTTTCGTGATTACTTATCAACGCAATGGATCAGGAAGTAAGAGGATGCAATTAGAGGGGTGGAACGGCATTCTGTCTAAACAACGTGACAATTTAAATACCGTGTTGGCCGAAATGTTAGCCTAGTATTTTCTCAATTAACCCGATGTAAGAAGGCTGGGGGTTCTATCTTTTTTTGATGCGGTGCATATCTACTATAGGGGGGTGCCTTAAAGGGGGTGGTAGTTATGGGTATCTTCTTATTTCCTCAATTAAATTGCAGCTCCCCATCAAAACTCATTTGCATAAGGGAATTGAAAATTTTGATGAAGGGATCAACCACAAATTTCAGAATTTTATTACTTGGTGGTACGAACCTACTTACACATTCACTAAATTAATATTTAGCAGCAACAGGTTTTACAGAAATGTAGGTTTCAGTCTATAACTTGATTACAGTGCATATTCTGATGTTAAGTGCTTAGAGAATTGCTCACACTGAAACATGCGGCTCTTTATTTGAAGTTGATTCTTCATAATTTACAAAATTTGAATTTTTAAAAATAAATTCTCCTTTTCAAAGGCATCTCTTTTCTTACCATATTATCTCCATGGTACATGGACTTGCCTGAAAAAGTTATCTATTTATTCAATTTTCACCCTGCTAGCTAACTGAAGTTTGTAAAACAGACTTTAAAAAAAGATTGCCTTATCAAAGAAAAACTAATATAAAAATATCTGTTCTTATAATCTTAACGAATTTCTCCTTAAAAATAATTTCAATATAAAATAATTTGCATGATAACACACATAAAAATATTGAAAAACTCGTCAGTAAAACTTTCATTTACTTTCTATGATTAATTTTAATGCCCAACGTACATAAAAATATTTAAACACTCTTCAGATAAATTGTCATTAACTTTCTATAATTAATTTTAAAGCCTAAAATGTAAGTTAAGTGAAATGCTAATTAAGGGCATACATAATTCAACTCTAATACACCCAGAAAAATCTTCAACTGAGAAAAACCTCTGAATTGATTACAAATATGTAATTCTCTTTGATCCGAAATCTAAACTCGAGTGACTTAAGGTGACAATGGACCTTCAGATTGACAAAAATATGTCCCCAAAACGATTTTTTTTTTTTTCAGAAAATGATTCTGCAACTCATCAGCTTTAAATTTAAAAAAAAGTATGTTGATCCGATCATTATTAACCGAGTTATAAGTAATTTTCAAACGGCTGTTACAATGGATCTGCAGTCAAATTAAAACTTTAAATGCTATTTTCTCAAAAAAAAGTTTTTGTGTCGTTTCGGTAAGTTCAAAATGTTCCATGCATCATAATTTTTCTTGAATTTTCATATATTTTCATAAAATGATTATTTATATGTTAGAATAAAGCTTAATAATAAATTCGTTATACTATTTTAAAACAACTTAAAATTTTTACAATTAAAAAAATTTTTTGATAAAATTTTGCCTAAAATAACCTATTTTTATCGATTTCTTTTCTAGTTTTTATAAATATGACTGTAAATCAAATATTGCTAGTAACTTTTATAATGACTATATAAAGCTAGCTTAAGAAAGAAAATTAGATATCTGAGACAAAAGTTGATGCTCATGGAGCATTTTTAAATAGAGTAATTAACAAACTGATTTTAATTAATATCTTAATTAATTACATTCTGATTTTTTAAATTTAGAATATTCATCTCTAAACAACACTGTATAAGTATACAAAATTTCATAGCAATTGGTTGATTAAAAAAATAATTTTCATAGTCTATTGTCGCCTTAAACGAAAAAAGATTCGAAGCCCTTTAATAATGACCTTTCTCTGAAGAAAAGCATTGTAGTTAGCTTTTCACTATAACAACCAGTTTTCGCTATTGTAAACTGAATAATTCCACTACTGTAATATTTTTTTAATGGGAAAATTTTGTATAACAGAAGATCTGGAGTTTTAGTTTCGAGTCACGCGAGAACCCCAAGTGTGAGAAAATCACTGTGCCCTATACTTGTTATGTCTACCAATGAAAATTCTTTTCAAGAACGTCCTTTGCGTCTTCATAAAATTTTGCATGTTTTGAGATCTGGGTCTTGGAAGCTACATTTTTGGGCTTATTTGAGACCATAATTTCCCTGGAGGAAAAAACAGTACATCCCTTTTGAATTGATTATTAGTACCCATAAATCTTACATTCACTAAAAATGCTTAATTTAGATTTAAAAACAAACAAACCCGTAAGTCTTTCCAATGAGCCTGTTATATATGCTTATTATATTGTTTGGATGATACAACATACTTCCCCATAGATTTGCTACGTCTGTCAGTCTCTATGTTAACTAGCATTATACTGTACCGGTTAGAGCAGGTTCCCAAAATTTTTTATTAAAAATTAAAAATTCTCAAAAATGCGTATTATCTGACGTTTTGAATAAATAAAACGAAAATAAAATATATGTTCGTGAAAGCCGATGGTATAATTTTTAAATATTGCTAATTGCTTTGTAGGTTAAAGCCTACTTAACAATATAAAATCCGTTTAATTAAATAAGTTACGACAGAAAAAATAAAGTAATATACTCTAGGAGTAAAAAAAATATAACTAAAATTCATTAATCTTTAAGAATATGTTCAAAATAAGCACTGATTAGGATAGTTTATCTAATTATTGTATGAAATATATGCTATTAAATTTAATTAAAAGAATACAAATAAGTATTGGCAATCCGTAAATTTAAAACTGTCAATTATTTGGCAGATAAAATTATCGGAATTATTATTTTATTACATCACTTATCTCTTAATATGTATCACTTATTTGTAATACGTTTTCCTTACTACCTTTAATGCATAATTCATCAATTCACATGTGATTATATGTGTTTCATTATTTTCAAATGCTGATTTATAATAATAGGTGCTGGAGTATTAAAATTTAATGATTTTAGATTTATAGTTCTCGTTTATAAAACAAATCATATTTTAATTCTAATTTACTCTTTTTGTTTAATTTCAAATTCGATAAACTATACTTAAGTGTATAACTGTTTTGTAGTGGTTCTGGAGTAGCAGTTCTTAAACTTTTTCTAGCCATGGTCCCCCCGAGAACAAAAGTTATTACTCGCGGACCCCTGGGTTACTGTAGACAGTCTGTAGTTTTAGATAAAAATTTTGGGGTGTATTAAATATTCTTGTTGGTAAAAAATTTGTAAATAAGAATAAATATTTTTTTAAATACTTTTTAAACACCAGTCATTAGGCAATGTTTTTCAATTTCTATATAAAATATTTTTGTTGTTTTTATCGTCTGGTTTTGTATTATAAACCTAAATATGTATAATATTTAGGGAAAATTTATTCATGTAAACAAATTAAAAATTTAACCATTAAAAAATTAATTTTACTGCAAGCCACCCCTCATAAACTTTTCCAGCATTAAACTTATTTCCACTCAGTATATTTGCTTAATTTTTCCTTTGCTTTCTTTACTTTGAATTTTTCCATATCATAAATGAATTTTATCACATTACACCCATAGCAGTTTTACTTAATGATTTACTTAATCTCATTTGTTCAATGTCTAACACTTTAAGAAGCCCTGTTCTAGAGAAATGAGACTTGCGTTTATCTATATCGTTAGGCTTAATGATTTATTAGTGGCAGCAGAAATAAAATAAAATAAAAAGCAGCCAGTTATGGATATTAATATGAATACTTCTATAGTAAAGTGGAACTGCAGTTATTTCCTCTGAAGATAAATGTCCAGAATACAAATATTTAAAAGTTAAAAATTAAATCTTTAAGTATGGAAGTGGCCTAAAACAGTGAAAACGTCTCATTTTCAATGCCATAGCCAATAAATTATGGATATATGGGAGCGCTACCCAAGTTGATATTGCAGTATTGTTTGTGTAAGTTACCTTATAAACACTTGTTGGTTTTTCATTTACAATTGCATCCTCAATTTGAGGATTGGGCAGTGACAGAATGGACATATTTTCAGGATCTGATCATTTAAGGATTGCAAAAGTACTGTTGAGAGCGTGGTATTATTATTAAACTTTGTTGATTTTAAGTCCTCTTCGTATTATTAGCTAAAATTTCTAAATTACTGATTCGCATACATGGTCTTTTCGATCGGGAGGGGGGAGAGGCCACAATATTAAGTGTAAAATTAATGAGTCTTTTACTGGCATAATTTTCAACATTTACTCCTAATTTATTCAATATTTTAATGTAATTACATTTATAACTAAATATACCGATTCACATGCATGGTCTTTTCGATCGGGAGGGGGGAGGGGGCACAATATTAAGTGTAAAATTAATGAGTCTTTTACTGGCATAGTTTTCAACATTTACTCCTAATTTATTCAATATTTTAATGTAATTACATTTATAACTAATTACTATAAGTAAAATTTATTAATATACAAATCGTCATCTATGTTCTATAAATCTGCTTTTCTCCTTACTTTAGAAGAAATTCTTACTTTTCCCCAGAGAGCCAAACTGAACAGAAGGTACCAGTTGGTGGATTACTATTTGGAAAGAATAAAGTTGACTTATATTATTTAGATATTGTTTATTAGGAAAAATATTATGTTACCATAATTTGAATCCCAATGAGACATTTGTTTCCTCTTAACGACCCTTCTTTCCTATCTTGCTCATTTATTAATATCCAACATACTTGAAAGTTTAGTCATTTCAAAAATCTTATCACTGGGTACTGCGGTAGAGAAGGAATTTCGAGAGTGCAGATGTTATTGCATGAATGATACACATATATAATTTCTCACTATACGTACGAAAATATTTTCCCATTTTATTATGTTATATTCCAGATTAAAACTATACGACATTTTTATTTGCATTCATTTCAAAGCAATTTAGAAAATGTTCCCTTCTGTAGAGATGTTCATTCCTGCAGAAATGCCTCTAGAGAGGAAAAATAGAGATGTATAGAGGGAACTATGTAAACCAAAGTTTTCCTGAGAAGTTCACTGGTGGAATAACTTATTACTCAATTAAAAATTATAAGGCATTAGAGATAAATCTAAATGCTAAAAGACAAATCAACACGATACAACAACAAACTGCAGCTTCGTTGAATTACTGTGAAACTACTTACAGACAATAGCGCCATGATATTATAATATAACTCCAATTAGTAGACACTTAGTATTACGACCCAACAATAAACAGAAGTCTCATGGTACTTTGGCTGAAACTACATTATAGTATATTCACCTACAAAAAATGGGCATTGGTTATTCTGGGGTAACAGCGAACAGTATCTACTTGCAACACGGAGCTGCGTTGCATTGCTATCCTACTACAAAGAGTACCCATGTGGGATTACGAAGCATATACAAACAGTAGCCATATTCAGTTACTGCTCACTTACCAATATTAGGCACATGATATAACAATGCCTATAAAAGCAATAATTGCTTGTTATTACGAAGAAACTACGAAGATTATCCAAGTGCGATTACAATATAACTACATACAGTACTCACGGGAATTTTTAATGAAAATACAAAAAGTAGACCTTTTATATTATGATACAATTGGTTCATTGAGATAGCTGAGTTTATCTTTTGCTACACGAGGGCTAATTAGACCGGGACATACAGTTTAAAGCAGCCGATTCCAAAGGACTACAAAAATTCACGCATCGAGCCAACGAACTTCGGTAGCGAATGCTAGAGCCTTATTCGTCTATCATTCGGTGATACTATGACATAACTGCAATCAACAGTTAAGCAGTTTTATGATACCACCAACATTAGCTTCGTGGTATTTAACACATTTAATATATATATATATATATATATATATATATATATATATATATATATATATATATATATATATATATATACACACACACACACACACACACATATATATATATATATATATATATATATATATATATATATATATACACACACACATATATATATATATATATATATATATATATATATATATATATATATATATATTTGTGTGTGTGTGTAATAAATTAAATATTCGGCCCTCCATTCTAGCATTTAAATTCCCTTTCCTAAATCCAATCCCCAGTAACATTATCGCCTAAAACCCATAGCAACAGGACTTCCCAGAAAACACATGCCTTGCATTTCTACACATGTATACGCCGGGAGAAAGGCGTGGGTTCACATCGCGAGCCCCGATATTTTGCTGGCCCTTCAACATAACAGTTACATGTACATCGCCTCTCGCGCGTAAGGCTGAAAGGTGATATATTCGATTTCGAGCTGTCTTCTGCTATGGACTGGCGTTTTTCGTCTCTCTAATAAACGATTCGATCCGACTGCTTCTAAATTTCATTTTATTCATTTCAGGCTGAGTCTAGCTCCAGCCATGTAAATATGAGCTAGTTTTTCTCTTTCAGATTAGAATTTAAGGATGTAATATATATATATATATATATGTATATATATATATATATATATATATATATATATATATATATATATATATACATATATATATATAAACTGAAGAGCATAAAAAAACTGGTGCAGGCGTGCGTATGCAAATAACGGAGATATGCAACCAATCAGCGTAACGCGATGCGGTCGGCAGAGCCTATGAAAGACAACAGGTGTCTGGCGAAGCTGTCAGATCGGTTCCTGATCCTACAATGGCAGGATATCACGATTTATGTGACTTTCAACGTGGTGTTATAGTCGGCGCATGAAAGATGGGACATAGCATCTCCGAAGTAGCTATCCAATTTGGATTTTCGCGCACGATCATTTCACGAGTGTATCGTGAATATCAGGTATCCGGTAAAACAACAAATCTCCGACATCGGTGCAGCCGTAAAAAAACCTTGAAAGAACTGGACCGTCGACGACTGAGGAGAACCCTTAAATGAGATAGACGTGGAACACTTCCTCAAATTGCTGCGGATTTCAATGCTAGGACATCAGTAAGTGTCAGCGTGCGAAATGTTGAACGGACCGTCATTGATATGGGCTTTCGGAGCCGACTCCTGTACCGTTGTTGACTGCACGGCACAAATTTTACGCACAAAGTTGCGCCCGCAAACACCTACTACATTGGACTATTGATGACTGGAAACACGTTGTCTGGTCTGAAGAGTCTCGTTTCCAGTTGTATCGGGCGGATGGACGTGTACGGGTATGGAGACAACCTCATGAATCCATGGACCGTACATGTCAACCGGGATTGTTCAAGCTGTGGAGGCTCTGTGATGGTATGGAACGTGTGCAATTGGCGTGATATGGGACCCCTGATACGTCTAAAAAGACTCTGACAGGTTGACGGGTATATAAGCCTCCTGCCCGATCATCTGCACCCATTCATGTCCATTTTACATTCCGACGGACTAGGGCAATTCCAGCAGGAAAATGCGACACCCCACACGTCGAGAGTTGCTACCGAGTAGGTCCCTCTTCAGACTTTTCTGACTTTAGACACTTCTATTGTCCACCTAAATCCCCAGACATTGACATTATTAAGCACATCTCAGATGCCTTGCAACGTGCTGTTCAGAAGACATCTCTACGCCCCCTCGCACTCCTATAGATTTGTGGACTGCCTTGCAGGATTCATGGTGTGAATTGCCACCAGGATACCTTCAGATAATATTCGAGTCCATGCCACGTCGTGTTCCGGCACTTCTGCGTGCTAGTGGGGTTCCTACGTGATATTAGGCAGGTGTATCATTTTTTTTTTTTTTTTTGGGGGGGGGGGTTTCTTCTGTATATATATATATATATATCTGTGGCTTGGTACAACAAGTGCCTAAGCCAATTTTTTTAAAAATGACTTTGTTTGCTTATGTCTCTCTAAAAAAATATTATTTTCAATGTAAGAAGTACCGAAGTCTCTACAATGGTTTAGAAAACACTTTTAAACCATCGGACAGACGTTGGTACTTACATTGAAAATAATATTTTTTTAAGGAGACACAAGCAAACAAAGTCATTTTTGAAAAAATTGACTTAAGCACTTCTTGTACCAAGCCACAGATATATATAATACCGCCATCCTTGGCGTTAGTGCTTTTTCTAAGTTTTCCAGAGGGCTTTAAAACTCGAATTATCAAGTGTAATCATAAAAATTTTGCTTTTTTATTTATGGTTAAGTGGTTAGCGACCGCAATACGTCAGACAGCTACTCTCGAAATAGTTCGTTAGGGACGAGAGGGATGTGGTTTTGCTATATTTTCCATGCATTATTCTAGCATGCGCATATTTGCGAATCATCTAGCATGCGCATATTTACTCCATAGAAGGTGCATCACACACAGTAGTATATAGATTTGCTATATCAAAACAAATTTGCTAGATATGTTGAGTGTGAATTGACACAGGTAGCAAAGTTATAAAATAAATCATCTTTGATCCAAGGCAAGGTATAATTCTCAGTACAGTTTCAAAAACTTTTACCAGGAAACATATAGAATCAGTTGTCAGTTTGTAAATACCGGGTGGTCATAAACAAACTTTGCCGATATACGGACCTCTAGCGGCTGTTACGATCAACCGATCGAGATGAGATTTAAGATATAGTTATTCAGAGGTATGAGCTCGGGATTCTGTGAACAGCAACCAAGTGGCGCTCACGGTTACGGTTATAGGTACAGAAACTCGAAAATTTCAAAAGGCAACACCCATTTTTTCTCATCGCAAAATGCTCAGCGCATGCGAAAACCCTAAAGAGCGTTGGAACGGTACGTGTATCACAAAAAACGGACGCGTTATTCACGCACAAAAAACAGCTCTGCGAACAGCCTACAAAAACGATATATGGACCTCTAGCGACCGTTCCTTTCAACCTATCGAAATCAGATTACAGATATAGTTATTCAGATGTACGAGCTCGGGATTCTGAGAACGGCAACACAGTGACGCTCACGGTTACGGTTATAGGTATGGAAACTCGAAATTTTCAAATGGCAACGCCCACTTTTTCCCGGTCGCAAAATGCTCAGTGCATGCGAAAACCCTAAATAGCGTTGTAACGGTACGTGTATCACAAAAAACGGACGCGTTATGCACGCAGAAAAAAACATCTCTGCGAATGGCTAACAAAAACACAACACGATCAGAGAGCTTTTTATCGGTTTTCTAAGCTGGAATCTGGCGTACGGCATTCTGTAATTGGTTTCTAGTCTCTGTCATATGCAAATTTCCTCCGTGCGCCCCGATCGTGTCTTTGTTGGCCGTTCGCAGAACTGTTTTTTGTGAGTGCATAACGCATCCGTTTTTGGTGATACGCGTACCGTTCCAACGCTTTTTAGGGTTTTCGCATGCGCTGAGCATTTTGCGACAAGAAAAAGTGGGTGTTGCATTTGAAAATTTCGAGTTTCTGTACCTATAACCGTAACCGTGAGCGTCACTATGTTGCCGTTCTCAGAATCCCGAGCTTATACCTCTGAATAACTATATCTGAAATCTCATCTCGATAAGTTGAACGGAACGGCCGCTAATTGTCCATATATCGACAAAGTTTCTTTATGACCATCCGGTATATTCTCTAATTGTTATAGAAACATATATTTAATCCTTTCCCTGTAGAATAAATATGTATAGAAATTCTAAATTTTATTTCTTATAGAAATAAATACATAGTCCTTACTTTATTCTTTTTGAGTGCAGGGTTACTTCCGTCAATACATGACTAAAGTACAGGCTTCATTCGCTAACTTCGAGGAAAATAATTTTCTTACCTATCCCACAGATTTTTCAGTATTTAAATAGCTTCGATTCATAATATTTTAGTTTTAGTAGTATTTTTAAATTATACTCTTATTTTGTTGTCATTAATCTTAGGACTTTATTTTTTTTTACTTATATATGTATATAGGTATGTTTCGTTCAAATTTTGACCTTAATAAAAGGATTTTAAACTACATCCTCATAATATTCAATTTTTTAATGCTAAATGGTCATTAAATAATTATTAAAAGCTACCTGAAGTTCTTACGACTCAGCAGCCACAAATCAAGCAAAATAATTACAAGATAAAAAGAACATTTTTTATACCACGTTTTTAAATTTTCTGTTGAATCATATAAACTTGACAATTCTATGTATTAATAAATACTTTTTTTAAATGTTTTTGATGAATTATCCCATCAACTTGAAAGAAAATGAAGTTAATTGGAAGTTAACTTGCGTTTAACTTTTCGTTCCCGTTCCGGCCGGTAGATGGCTGCAACAGTCTGCAAAACAAAATTAACTGAAAATAACTGAAAGTTAATTCAAATCTGCTGAAAGATGGCTAAAAGTATCAAAAAATGCATTGTCATCGTGTTCTGAGCTATTCTAAAAGTTTCAAATGCCTAGCTAGTCGGGAAGTTAGTTAAAAATCGATTGCAAGATTTGTACTAGACAAACACACACACACAAACAAGAAAGCGAGTTAATAAAAACATGGAAATAAATGAGTTGATTGAAAATCAGTAGAAACTCCTAAATTAGGAAAAAAAATCTCCAAAGTAGTTCCAGTGGTGAAACAAAATGACACCAAGTTTACTGTTCCTTACATTGAAATTATAACTTTAAAGTATACCTTATTAACCTTTAGCCTACGGGACCCATCCGATTTCCTCTTTAGAACGGGAAGTTTCATACCCTCTTTGTAAGAACGACCATTAAGGGGGTTATATATATATATATATATATATATATATATATATATATATATATATATATATATATATATATATATATATATATATATATATATGTATATATATATGTATATATATATATATATATATATATTTATTTATATATATATATATATATATATATATATATATATATATATATATATATATATATATATATATATATATATATATATTTATATATATATATATTTATTATATATATATATATATATATATATATATATATATATATATATATATATATGAAGGAAACATGCAAATAACATGAAATTTACAACATGCATTAGCGGAGGTGAGATATGCAAATGATTAGAATTTCAGCGCAGACGCACATCACGCGCGCCTGTGGCGCCACTTCAAAGCTATATTTAAGGCTTGGAGATTTCGACGATTTCAAGTTCGGCAATTGTGTTTTTCTTGTGGTTTTTTCAAAAAAACGATCAATTATGCCTCGTCGAAAACAGCGATCATCTTTTGATCAAGTATCCGAGTTCGACAGAGGAAGGATAGTGGCCTACCTAGATTGGGGATTATCTTTCAGGGAAATCGGTAGTCGTGTTGGACGAAACCAAACAACTGTAATGCGGATATGTGATCGTTGGATGCAGGAGGGTACGACGGACCGGCGTGTTCGATCGCATCCACCTCAGCGCACCACTTCACGTGATGACAGGCAAATTGTGCGCATGGCAGTGACGGATCGCTCAGTCACATCACGAACCATAGCACAGCACATGCAGTCTGTAACGCATCATCCAGGTGTCTGCGCGTACCATTCGACGCCGTTACAGCAGAGGTGGTCTGTCCAGCAAGACGTCCATTGCTTGTCTACCCTTGACGCAGAACCACAGACGTCTCCGCCGCCAATGGTGCGATGACAGAAGGATGTGGACGGCAGAATGGAATGAAAATTGTCTTTACTGACGAGTCACGCTTCTGTCTGCAACACCATGATGGTCGCATTCGAGTCTGGAGACACCGTGAAGAGAGGATGCTGAACAGCTGCGTTATGCACCGCCACACTGGTCCTGCACCGGGTATTATGGTATGGGGCGGTATTGGATATCACTCTCGCACACCTCTAGTACGCATTGCCGGTACTTTAAACAGCCAGCGCTACATCTCCGAGGTGTTGGAGCCAGTTGTCCTTCCTTACCTCATGGCTTGCCCACAGCCATATTTCAACAGGATAATGCGCGACCACACGTGGCACGCATTGTCCAACGGTTCTTCGTCAATCGCCATATATATATATATATATATATATATATATATATATATATATATATATATATATATATATATATATATATATATAAATATATTTATATATATATATATATACATGTATATAGTATATACATACATATATATACATACATATATATATATATATATATATATATATATATATATATATATATCATTCTCGGGTACGTATTCTTGGGATACATGCTATCCCACCCCGTAAAGAGAAGGTTAAATACTGTTGAATACGATCATCATAACACAGTGTCACTCAGCTCATCGCTGCTATTAAATCGTAATCGGTTGGTTGGTTGAATGGTATAGAGCGCTACGGTCAACTTCAGTTACACAATGACACATAGTGTGATTATTCTTTGTAAAAAAAAAAAAAAATCTGAATCTTAAATTCTGTTTATTTCTTACCAGTAGTTCTATTTATAATGTTTTAAGCTATGTGTTTCGAATTTTTATTTCTTCAAATTTAAGAGTAATTTGTCAGTATTATATGTGTGTCTGTTCCGACTCAACAATTACACTTTTTGGAGGTTGAAAGAAATGCTTTTATCAGTTCAATTCACAGAATGCTAATTTTTATCATTTTGCCGGTTTATATATTTTCAAGATAATTTCGAAATATGAGAGAAATGTTTAGTTATTATCTTTCCCCCTCTATCGGGGAATTCTGAAAATATGATCAGAACTCCTCGAACACTTCTTCCCGTCACGAGTATTAGTTTAGTCAACATATATGAACAATAAAACTTTAATCAAAATTCATCAGTCTCTTCTTCATATATTTCAACCTATTTTATTTTAAGAAGAGTGTAGCGGAAATGTTTGCTTTGGACTGGCCTCGAAACACTGAACTTCCGATCTGTATATCAATGCATAATACACTTATTCAACCTTGGAAGTCTCATTTCGAACGTAATTGCCTAAAAATATAAATTATACGTTTTTTATTAAGGATGACAGAAAGACGTCATATAAATAACTCTAGTTACTTTTTAAGTGTATTGTTGAAATGGGCACTGTACAGCACTTAGCGTTTTATCTTTTATTGGACCTCTTATATACGTAGAAGTCACAAAGTCAAAGTTATCATATGTCCGGTATTTTAAAGAATATTTAATTTAATAATGTTGTCTTTGTTGCTATTAAGTACCCTGGGTACCACAGTCTGGTGTCCGTGAGAATATAATAATACACTATAGAGAAGGGGGGGGGGCATTAAGTCAATCGCGATCGACCGGTGGACCACCAAGACATTTTGGGGTGACCGCCTTTACTAAGACCTAAGACGTGCATACTTTTTTTTTTTTTTTTTTTTTATGCGGAGGCACTTGTCGCGAAGACATTCGCCTATAATTCACCGCAGTTTTGCTGGCCATTTTATTATGGAGGCGCCATATAGGCAGACCAGCTTTGCCCCCTAAGAAGGGACGACACAAACGGAGGCATTTTAGTGGCGCTTCGCCAGGATTCGATCTGAGCACCCTCAGCACTGAAAACCAGCGCGCTGTACCACAAGGCCGCCACGGCCCTAGACGTGCATGCTAAGAGAAACATATTTATAGAACACCGACGCGATTTGCTTTAAACGCGGTTTTAAAAGAGTAAGTTTCTTTTCTTGTAGTTATGTAGCTAAGTACATATTCCGTATTTATTATTAAGTTTTAATAAATATTGTAGACCGTTTTTTTTTAGCTTACCACACTTACGTCACTGGGTGGACCGCAACACCTTGAAAAAATTAGAAGTAGCCCGTACCCTGGAAAAGTTTGCCCACCCCTGCTATAGAGAATAGACCACACACACCGAAAAAATAACTTTAATGATGCTAATGACTATTAATTTTCTAATTATCAGACGACTCAATAAGCTATTTAATAAATGTTGGTTTTCTTCTAACTTTTCATTAATATGATCAGGTATCAACAACTTTTGGCTTCAGTTATAAAACTGCAGTTTCTAGAATTCATTATGTGAATTAAAATTCACCTTTTATATTAACTTTCAAAATTGGAACAAGGCACAATCGCTCACCAGCCTTTCTTAACTAGTCAATGTTAAGTGTGATACCCTCTCTCTTATTATACACTCATGTCCATAAATTAAGGATAATGCCAGTTCCGGCAAATAAAGCTTCAGAAACAAAACAAACGTGACCTATTCATAAAGCCCATTTATTAAACAAAAGATAAAGAATAAAAAAGATGGTGTATGTATGATACCATTCATAAAAACTACAATTTTTGCTCCCTGGAGCAATTGTAAAAAATATCTCCTTTACAAAAACTTAATATTACATGGTTGGTATGATGGTTAATACATTGTATGTCTCCCATGCGATGAAATACAGTCCGTACAACGCCTAGGCATGCTGAGTATCAAATTATCGAGCTGATCCTGGGGAAGATTACTCCACTCTGCAAGCAATGCTCTCCCAAGTTCCGGTACACATGTAGGAGGTGGTTGATGGGCTGCAACTCGTCGGCCAAGCATATCCCACACATGCTCTATCGGATTCAAGTCAGGTGAGAATGCTGGCCATTCCATACGGGTGATATCCTCAGATTGAAGGCATTCGTTTACGATGTTTGCTCGGTGAGGACGGGCGTTGTCATCCATAAACACAAATTCTGCGCCCATGGCACCCCTAAACAAATTTACATGTTGTTCCAGAATGATGTCCCGATAAATGTGGCCGTTCATGGTTCCGATTTGAACATGCAGATCTGTTCTGGAGCCCAGTATAATTCCACCCCAAACGAGCAATCCTTCACCACCGTAACGGTGTCGTTCAATGATGTTGTCTTGGTGGTAACGGGTACCTGGCATGCTCCATATGAAAGTCCGAAGTGAATCAGACTGCAAGCTAAACCTAGACTCATCGGAAAGCATCACACAAGCCCACTGTAAAGATGTCCACATTGCATGTTATCTACTCCAGGCTAATCGCTGCCGAAAGTGAGTTGACAGCAACTTTCAACGTGTGGTGTGTCGCTTTGTCCTGCAGAACTGTCCAGGTCCGTCAGAATGCTCAATGGGCATGAACGGGTGTAGATGATTGGACAGGATAGTTATGTACACTTCACCTGTCAGAGTCGTCTCTACACGTATCAGGGGTCCCATATCACGCCAACTGCACACGTTCCATACCATCACAGAGGCTCCACCAGCTTGAACAGTCCCCTACTGACATTTTCGGTCCATAGATTCATGAGGTTGTCTCCATACCCTTACACGTCCATCCACCCGATACAATTGGAAACGATACTCGTCAGGCCAGGCAACGTGTTTCCAGTCATCAACAGTCCAATGGCGGTTTTGGCGGGCCCAGGGAAAGCGATAAGCTTTGTGCCGTGCAGTACACAAGTGGGCATGCGGCTCCGAAAGCCCATATCAATGACGGCCCGTTGAACAGTTTCCATACTGTCACTTGTTGATGCCCCACCACTGAAATCCGCGGCAATTTCAGGAAGTGTTGCACCTCTATCTCGTTTAAGGATTCTCGTCAATCGTCGACATTCCCGTTCATTCAAGGATTTTTTTTCCGGCCGCACCGCTGTCGGAGATTTGATGTTTTACCGGATGCCTGATATTCCCGGTACACTCGTGAAATGGTCGTGCGCGAAAATCCAAATTGAATCACTACCTTGGAGATGTTTCGTCCCATCTCTCGTTCGCCAACTATAACGCCAAGTTAAAGTCTCATAAATAGTAATAACCTGCCATTGTAGCAGCAGGAACCGATCTAACAGCTTCGCCAGACACCTGTTGTCTTATATAGTGGTACCTCGACTTACGAGTTTAATTCGTTCCATGACTTGGCTCGTAACTCGAAATACTCGTATCTCGAATCAATTTTTCCCCATTGAAATGAATGGAAATGCCATTAATTCGTTCCGGGCTCCCCCAAAACACCGCAATTTTTTGTTACATGTTTTTAAATAAGAAAAACGCGCTTATAAACGACGAACATTGCATAAAAGCGCAATACAGTAGAATGTACTGCAATAAATTTGTTTTATTAAGTGTAATGTACAATCATTTACCTTGGAGATCAGACTTGAAGATGCTGATGGAAGAAGAGAAGAAAGGTTGAACTGAAAAATTAAATCTTATTCGTTGATTTTTGATCTTTTCGCCCCGCTTTGCTCATTTTCGCTTTTATTACCAGCTACTCTCTTAAATGAACGAGTGAGACGCGGAAGCTGGGCGATTGTTGCATCGTTCACTGTGGCTGTAATTTTCGGATTCTTCATTCTGAGAATCCGAAGAACGTTTACTCAGAATCCAATCTCTCGGTTTAAGACTGGATAGTAGTCTCTGAATAATATTATACAATTGTATAATAATTGTATATAAAGGTTGTAAATATTATATGCTTCTTGCATTCTCATTTGATAAGCACGTAACATGGCATTCGCTGCTCAAACTAGCGGTGGGATATCTGAAGCATGCTCGTAACCCGAATTTTAGCTCGTAACTCGAAGCAAAAAATCTACCGAGAGAATGCTCGTATCTCGAAAAACTCGTAAGTCGAGATACCACTGTATATGCACTGCCGACCATGTCGCGTTACGTTGATTGGTTGCATATCTCCGTTATTTGCATACGCATGCCTGTACCAGTTTTTTGGGCTCTTCAGTGTTTATATATGTGTTTGTATATATATATATATATATATATATACATATATATATATATATATATATATATATATATATATATATATATATATATATATATATATATATAATATATATATATATATATATATATAACATTAAAAATCTCAAAACTCTTTTAAAGTCTAATGTATTCTAAATTCCCTTGGGCGTTCAAGCTAATTTCGACTTGTTTTTTCTAATTTTGAGAAACAGTTAAGTTTTCACAATAGAGCTCTGTGCTTCAACAATACCAAATTTCCTATTTTTAAATTAATTTTTGGGGTAAAGTAATAGTTTGATTCTAAGTTCTAAATTCCCTTGGGCGAAATACCTTAAGGTGGCGTCCTTTTTCCTTTTGAAACTAATCTGCGTAGCGTGGGTACCTAAATTAAACACTACTGAGCAATATCACGTCACGTTTAAGCATTAACCAATTAGACACCATTATAAAGACCACATAACGAGATTGTCTATATAAGACCTTGCACCATGTAGATGTTGAGTTTTCGTCAATTTCAACCGCCCCGAGAGGTTGTGTCAGTGTTAACCTAATAAATATTTAGTTCAATGTAAGGAGTGTCATCTTTACTCGAGCCTCGACTGCTTTCTTCCTTACTGTTGTGGTATGCCGCCTCCGGTCATCATTCCCTCGGGGTCGGTATATCACATTTATATATATATATATATATATATTGGATATATATTGGATATATATTGGATTGGAAAATAAAATAAAATTTATCTCATAAAATATTAAGTATAGGGGCTTAATATAAATGCTTGCCTAGTAAGGCACAGATAACTGCTTTTTCTAATTAAGAAGAAAAATATAGGAAGCTGAAACAGAAAACTAAAACAAGAATACCAAAAATTAACAGTTTAATAATAACTTTTCTTTGTCAACAGCATCGACATTATTATTATTAAACGAAGGATTGTTTCTGAAAGTTGTGGTCTCCAAAATAAACACAACCAAGCACAAGACAGTTCTACCGAAAAAAAATCAACCAGGAAAAAAAATCCAAAAGACAGAAGAATCAAGTTACTTGTGAACGTCCCGCCCAATCACAACAAAACAATAGGCAAGGTGACAGCTAACACGTCTCGCTAACGAGATGAAACATAGCCTATAAAAAAATAACACAGCCTAAAATATTAGACTATTTTAACCTGAAACTTCAAAATACAACATTACGTATTTATGAAAATATTTTATGTCTAAAACAATATCTCTATTAATAAATTAATAAGTTATGATTTTAGTTTTTATAATTATATTTAATATAGTATTAATTTTTTTTTTACTTTAAAATAAAATACTGAATAGCTTAAAATTATTCAATTAATTTGTTTACTAAAATTAAGTATGTTACATATTATAATATAAAGATTTACTTATATGAATTAATTTTATTTAGTAGTATATCATTTATTAAATTAATTCTATAAAGCTATTAATAACATTAATATTGACATGGGATACAGTAAACTTGATTACAATATGAGAGCAATATTTGTAAGTAAATCTAAAACTAATAATGTATCTCTGAAAAAGGTATCAGAATAGGAGGTTTTAATAAGCACTAATTAAAGCTTGAAATATTTTTGTTCCTTGTACGTCTATATACACAACATTTAAATCAAACTTAAAAATGGTTTAAACACATGGTTTGGATCATTATTTGAGAAACACATTGCTAAATTAGAAGTAGTAGATTACGCCTAAAAAATTCTCAGGTTGTAAGCTACATACACCTCCAACTTTATTATGGTATTCTAAAAGACAGGGCAGCTTATACGACTTTCTAAAGGAAGAATAGAAATTACTTTTTAAAATCTTATATTTTCATATAACTCATTCAATATCGACAAAAAACTGATTTATCTCACATTTGTACATTTCACTGGATGCATATTCATGAAGGTAAATTGAAAATTGTACATCAGGAGTCGAGTTGCTACTTGTACAATCTTCCTTCACGAAAATCAACAGATGTGTTTAATTTTGAATCAAAGAGAAGACTATTTAGACTATATAACATTTCCACTCACACAGATGAACTTCTAATATTTCCTTTTTAATAAAATGTTGATAGAATTTTCTGACACAAAATATTGAGTAAGTGATAGAAACAGTGTGAGATATTGCCTTAGTAGGAAATATTAGAGGGATATTTCATAGATTTCTTTTCGCGAGGAAATTGTACTCTATCACTTTTACGCATTTACGATGCAGGACGAAACGCTGCATTAAAAAAATGGGGGAGGTAGTTGGCGTCCTAGGCTACTATTTTTTAATTACAAAAATGAAATATGAAGAGTCCGATAATTTAAAAATATTTCAAATATTTATTTTGTGCTTACCAAAGTGAGCAACAATTCTGGAATCTTTCACTCATAGAAAAATAATTATATTTTAAAAGCTTAACCTTCAAAACAAGTAGAAATATCCATTGGTCTGGATATTAGAAAGGTTCTGCTGCATATATCTGTGTTTGCAGTATAAGGAGTGGCAAGTCTTAAATCATAGTTTTGGGGAAAACAGGATTGAAATAAAGACGGCTTTTGTAAAGTCTGTTTGTTTTAAATATAATTTTAAAATCTTTTTGTAAAGTAAATTTTTCCAATTTTATTTTTGTAGAGTAAAGAGTGTTAAATCCTTGATTGGGACATCACCCCTTTAACATTATGTTTGTGTTTTATTTCGCATATCCCAAATTTTCCCTGATGAATAAAAATATTTAAGAGGGGAATTGGACTTAGCTTTCTGTACCCTACAGTAGCCCTTGATTTTTCAAACATGCCTGGTTTGATAACTCATTTTAGCCCATTTTGGACTTAACACCCTTTGTACTGCAAACACAGATATAACAATTCTCGAAGGTAGGTTATACACCCTGGAATGACTGACGTCTCAAATAAGGCTTCTGCAGAGGTAAAGTGTGAAAGTTTAGTGTTTTTCAGGATGCAATTATTATTAGATAAAATTCAGGTCTTGAATGTTTGTAATTTGTCCTCCGCAGTTGCTAGTTCTGTTTGGTATTCTTATTCTACACGCCGTAATTTATTATCTTCGCTGGTGATAGGATTTTAGGGAAATTAGTCCAGTCCTTAATACAATCTTTGTCTCAATAACGATTAACAATAGCGGTTTTGTTCATACTACAAAATCTTAGCAGCGTGAAACATTAAAGAAACTTGGGAAATACACACAACAGCTACTCACGACTTCCTAATATCCACGCTAATAAATAAATAAAACCATAATAAATTAATTGCCACAGTAAAAATAATCTAATCGCCATTCTTATTTTTTTATTGGGAATTTTAAGAAAATAAGCGTCACGGCCCTGGTAGCGTGAGTTAGGAAGTACTGGGCTAAAGTAACCAACTTACAAATTCCTAGTGAATTAGCCTAAGGATATTCCAAGACAGGATACATGATGGCGCAGACCTCGTTTTGATGACGTAACACGTCACAAACGTCCCATTACAACTGTGGAGAAACTTACTTTGAAAATGTGCTAAGGGAGATAAAGTTATTAAACGAGGTTTTAAAATTAATAAAATCAACGCTGGATCTAGATAAGCAGGAAAAGAAAGAGAAAACAACTTACACGATTTAAGGCTTTGAACATGATTGAAGTCTTTATCACCATTATAATTTTTATTCGAGTGACACGAGGTTTGGCACTTTCCCTTTTTTCGCGCAATTTCGAAGACGTTTATGATACTAATAACGTAAACACAAGCAAAATATTTCACTAGGGCTACAAACTGGTGTCAGGGAACTTAGATGTTAGTACCCCCTATAATACGACCTTTTTTCAGTTATAAAAATGGAACATGAAGAGTTCCTTAATTAAAAAATATTTTAAATATTTATTTTGTACATACCAAAGTGAGCAACAGTTCTGGAATCTTTCACTCATGGAAAAAACAATTATACTTTGAAAGCTTAACCTTGAAAACTAGACGAGCACTTTTCATCAAAATAAAGTAAAAAGGATAGAATTTCACCTTCTTTGCTTGTAAGACATTGGTGCGGGCTCTCATACAAGGAATTGTTTCGTATAACACAGTTATAACGGCTCGTTCTCTGTCACACATTGTACTCACATTTTGTCTGTGTTTTGTCTTTGATCATCATCAGGCTCACTTATAAAGAATCGGACTTGACGCCATCGACCAATGAGCTGGGGGACGTAAGGATGCGACATCGATGTCGATGTTTTCAAAACATCGATGTTTTCATAAAAACATCGATATTTTAAACATCGATTTATTGAAGCCGATGTTTTTTTAACATCGATGTTTTGTGCTCGATGTTTTACGCTGTCTCGATGTTTTTTTTTAAATGAAAAAGTACCGTAATAAAAAAAATTTACCACGTAGCATAATTTTCACACTCAGTAAATGTAAGTCTGAATTCTGAAAAGGACGAATACAAAAGGGGGAATGATTCCTTAGCAAACAGACAAATGGCAATCAACAACCAATGAATCAATCAGACCGCTTTGAATGTTCCTGACACTCCAGAACTTTCCATGGGGTTTTATTTAACAAATAGTATATACACGAGTCCATCCATTTAAGTTTTTGTTTTGTTCTGGTTTTACATAAGTCGACGTTAATATTATTAGTAAGATGCCTCCCAAAAGTACCGTTTGGAAATATTTTTAACAAAACCTCTGACAAATTGGCGAAATGCAATATTTGCCTTAAGTCCCTCAAAACTTGCGGCAATACCACGAATTTATCTGGACATTTAAAGGCAAAACATGGCGGTATTTACAACGAGAATTTTGAGTCATCAATGTAGCCCAAAGCAACCAAGTGTTTGTCATTTGTGTCTGCCAAATCAGAAAGTAAAATTAAATCACCCCTCTTCCCACTACTAACGGAAGTAGCATTAATGTTAGAGATTACTAAACCAGTTTTAAAAAATGGATGTTTTATTAGCATCGATGTTTTAATATTGAATATCGATGTTTCAAATCATCGATGTTTTGTTATCGATGTCGCATCACTAGGGGGACGTACGGACTGCGAGCATCTCCGATTTTGTGCAGCCCTTGAACAGTCCGAATTAAAGTTTTTCGACTATCAAAGTTCTACTAATCTGCGCGGCGCCAAATGACTTTGCTTCCAAGAGCGGGCGTTGGATAAAAGAAATTAAACTAACTACACTTTGCCTCTCCCCTTAAAATAACTTGGCTGACTGAGATATCGAACCTAGAATCTTTGACTTTCCAGAAGGATGTATTAACACCTAAATCTGTGGCATTATGGCAGATGTCGATATGTCATTTCTTTCATGTTTTCGGCAAATTAAAAAAAGTAACTTTTGTTGTGAAATATAAAATTAAGTTTTTCAATCCGGATATTCTTTAGTTAATACTCATATTCAACCTCAAGCATATGGCTGGTCCTCAATGAAAATTTTCACTTAGAGACTAAAATATTCAATTAGGGACCAAGTATTACCTATTTTAGACATAACAGCATTTACCAATGCGAATAACTTAGTATTATTTCATAATTCTACTATCTGCTTTTTCCCCATTTAAAGAACCAATTTTAAGTGTGACATATCAACTTAAAACAAAAAATGGAATTTTTCGGACGTATCAACATCTGCCATAACGCCACACAAATATGACAACATGTGATAATCCTTCCGCTAGACCCTCAAACTGATTGGTATTTCTCTATTAAGTTAAGTAAAAATGGCTTAATGTATAGAGAATGCTAGGGGGCACTCTATTTGAATTTGATACAAACACAGTTTATACATGAAACAATGTTTATTGAATTCGTTGCACATATAGAATTTGCTTTTACAGCAATAAGCATACGTACTACTTGTACGGAGTATATATTAACATTCAATAGAAATACGCTTTGCAAATACTCACAAACCAGCAGAGAGTCAAACCAGCAGTTCTGCCACCAGCAGTTCTAAACTTCGGGCCTGCTAAGCACAAGCGCCGGTTAACATCTGGAGCTGCCTAACTCGTAGCTCCCTCTCGCTTATCTATCAACTTTAACAACCTTTTTTCAACCTAATCAAGCTGCACTGCATTTATACCAAGCGCGTATGCCGAAATTAGCGTATCTCAAGCAGCTTCTTTAATTCATTCACTCAAAAGTTCGATTCTTGTGAATCGAATCTTATGTATACCTTACAAATGTTTGCATATTTTACTGAATTCTAATGTTTAAAATGCTTTGTTATTCCCCGTGAGTGGTTAAAGGAATTTTTTTTTATTATAAAATTTCTTGCTTCGAAATTACAAATTTTTCCGAGAGTTTTTTTTTTTTTTTTTTTCTGACCCTGCACCCTAGACAAAACTCAAAAATTTGCGAGGGTACCACGAGGAGTCTTCCGTATTCTCCGGTGCAGTTTCTCATCCAGCAATGTGGTCGACCCCTTCTTGTTCCACGCTCGCGGTCAAACGGCTGTCTAGTATGTGATTGGTCAGGTTGTTTTATCGGATCTGAATCCCATAAAGAAGAAGAAAAAAAATGCCAGAAGAGTTTTCTCCGCGGTATTTTAAACCCCGTGATTGTTATAGACAACACGATTGTTGTGATAATAAAAATCGTTTTAAACAAAGAATGAAGAGGGAGAGCGCATAAAAAGAACTACGCAGTAAATTTTAGGGGATGGTAAAGTAGGATAATTGGAGAGAGAAGCACGATCGAGATATCGCTTGGTATGATGTAATTTAAAACAGCTTGTGCTATATCTATTTTTTATCTACTTATTTTTTTATTATTATTTTACCTTCCTGAACCCAACCTACGAGTGGGGCTTCGAATAATACAAGCAAGGAGGCAATAATGGATGATAACCTTAACGGAGAAAATGTAACGACGATACGTTAAGATGTATATTTGGAAGGTAAAAAAGTATCAAATCGTAAATTTAATTCAAAACATAATTCAGCGGGGACCACTGTATAACATCGTTCACGTGAAAGGTGATAATATATTGATAAATATTGTGCATGAATATTTTAATAAATAAACATAATTTTTCAGAGCTTTTTTTTTTTTTTTTTTAAGCACAAGTATTTTCAAATTACGTCCGTAAAACTCTGTTCTAAAATTTGCAAGAGAAGTTAAATTAATAAAGGTTTTATTTATTTTTCTTTGTTTCATCATTTACAAACAGAAAACGAAAGCTTTGTTGATTATTTCATATGAAAAATGAAGGAATTCCAAACCTTTTAGCAATATCAAATGAAAATTCCCACCTCCCTGCAAAAGCATTATATGCTTTAAAACTAACAATGCTTTTATTATTTCGTTAAATTAACAATGTTTTTATAACTTATCTGAATTATGTGGATACAAAAGCACGTGAAAGTAAAATTTAGTTTATGTTGTATTAAAGATATATATTACAAAGGTGGACTTTTTCACTCATTTATAAGTCAAAACTATTCCTTTTTTAAAGAGAAACAAATTTTCCTACGACGTAGAGTAAAAAGGGGGTTTTCAACATTACCTTGCACTTAAAAAAAATTTATTTGAAAATTGCTTTTACGACTTGTTTTTTCTAATTTTGAGAAACAGTTAAGTTTTCACAATAGAGCTCTGTGCTTCAACAATACCAAATTTCCTATTTTTAAATTAATTTTTGGGGTAAAGTAATAGTTTGTAATTGTGTGAAATTCATGTTCATGCATATAGATTATGTAAAAACCCTCTGATGCGTTTCATTTCCTTAAAATTGAGGTATTTAAGTTTCATGATTTCGATACATTCTTCGAAATAACATGACCATGAGTAAACATACAAAGAACTGCATGAAACTGAAGGTAATTTTCAGATTCATTCCACTAACTTAAACACAGGCATATGTCATGTGCGTGTATACGTATAAACCCAAACATGCACGCATATGTATGTATACCTTTTGTTTAAAACATTTAAATATATAATACCCAGTAAAGAAATTCTAGGATATATTTGTTTGGTAATGAAACGTCTTTCGACTGCAATGTAAAGAGACTTAGCATTTTCCTCAAGTTAAAACTTAGTAGACGTGTGTGTGTGTGTGTGTGTTTCTTTGTGTTGTTTATATATATATATATATATATATATATATATATATATATATATATATATATATATATATATATATATATATATATATACATATATATATATATATATATATATATATATATATATATATATATATATATATTGTAGCGAACTGAGGTTCGTAGTGTCAACCAGAAGATGATTTAAACACACCAGGTATACATCACTCATTACATATACAAAACAAATGCAATTTATTAATCAAATTGATGATGATGAGATATGTACACTGCACAGATGTAAGATGAACTTCGTAACGTAGGTACTCACACTCGATTTTATCGGCGTGGGGCGGAGTAAGAACACAGAAGTCCGCTAGGCTAGCAGAACTGGCTCTGCTTCAATGATGAAGAAACGGCACTTCTCCTGACGGGAAAGGGCTCCCCAATAATATCAACGGCGGTGATCACTGCACGCACCCGGTAGCGATGAAAATATAAAAATAAGGAGAAGGGACTCCTCACTGGAAAATAAGGTAGCAAAGGCTCCTTCCACGAAGACTGGTCTCCGACAAATTAGTGGAGTATGTTTACTCCTGCAGGAACTAGATCGTCGCTGCAAAACAGTCACAAGGGACTCTGAACCTCTAAGGGCGGCCACCCGGCTGCTCTCACACTGGATCCGCCACGATCAGGAACAAAAGACGCAAGCCTCGACTGAGGGGTCCATTCTCTTTTTATAGAAGACCTCCACCGGATATTGCATCACTCTCCAGAAAGTCGAACGATCTAGAACAAGTGAGCAACGGAAATGGGTTTCCTGGGGCGATAATGAAATATTTTCCCCGGGTCTAAAGCGGCCGCCTTTTTAGTTTGTCCTCCAAGCCACTTCAAAGAGTCTCAAAAGGGCCGCTTCGGTAAAATGCGAAAGGCACGAGTCCTTTTGTTTAGGCACGCGACGCCTCCAGGAAGCTGCTTAACAATTGATAGTTCATGAATGAAAGCACCTGGGGGGTCTCCTGTCATTTATAATAAATATCAGCGGCGTCACCCGGTGGCGATGACTAAATCAAGAAAAATGACCACGTCCCCTAAGGTCCTGTGGAACAAGTCTATCGGATGAACAAAAGGAAATTTGCTGTCAGCATATTGCCACCCAAGCCGTCGGAAATCTTTTGAAGTGTCTCAGGCCGAGATAGAAGAATTTCTTTTGTTAACGGAGAGGTTGAAATGCAATACTCTACAATATATATATATATATATAATTTATCAAATGTGATGCAAGTAATGTAACAAGACGATAACAAAGAAGTTTCTATAGACATAGACATTAGGAATAAATAATTTTCCATTTCCCTTCAAAGTTAAGACTTAAAAGTAATACCGATTAATGATCTCAGAATTCAAATTGTGCCACTATTAAGATAACCTTGTCATAGGGAATATGACCAAAAGCAAAATTATCACATTCTCCGTAAAATAAAACATTTGCTGTATTAAGGAGTATAAATATATTTTTAGAAAATTCTTTCAAGAAAAATTTTCAAAATTCTCAATGCTTTTTCGAAAAATTTCACTCAGAAAAAATTCAGGTTTTACAGTTAGAGAATGTTTTAACTCAGAACAAGAATATTTTCCAATAAAACATTATTATAGCGTAACGAAGTTACTTAATAAAATATGGCTTTTGCCACTATTTTTCTACTCGTGCAAAAAATTCAGTATTGATATCCGTATTAATCTAACAAACTGATTATTTTCTACGATGATAATCAAATTACAAAATTAAGTGCATTTCCCCATACATAATGAGTTTGCCCTCTCCTACGCTGCTATTGGTCCTAAACACTTGTTTTCTCTAATAAATTCCCTAAACCTAGTCTATAATCTCAATGTTCTCGTGAACAGAGAGAGTTGATTTTCTGAAATCACAAGTTAAGCGCATGACTGGTGAAGAAGGCAAACAGAATAAACAATTTTTCCCTAACAAGCAAGTAGCGGAAGAAGGGGGTGTATCCCACTCCATATGTCTCCCGTCAATATACTAACGCTTTTCAATTATAGGCTTTGTGGCCACGCAATACCTTGAAATTGGGGTCTCAACAGGATTTGAGGGATCTTCTGTAATTATTCTATTTCCTGAGTAAACATCAAAGCGGTATTTTGTATCTACAGGAGTCTAAACCCCGGGTGGCATAACAAAGAAGAATGACCCATCCGAAGGAGGTAAACAGTTTTCAACTTGTTAAGGAGACATATCATGATGTATCGCTAAAACGACACTTTATTTTAATAACATATAACGTGATCAAGTCTTAACTTTTGGTATGCAATAAATACAATTTTGAGAACAATACCTGTATATGACACTCAAGAATTTAAATGTAAAATTTATGAGTAACGATGACGCATAACTACGCAACATGGAAAGAAGGAAATTCCAAACTTGTTGGTTATCTCTATATATAAAACAGTTCCGTAACTGACTGACTCACTGACATACAACGCACACACCAAACCGCTGGACCTAAAGGGCTGAAATTTTGCATGGCGATTCTTCTTATAGTGTAGGGGTGCACTAAGAAAGATTTTTGAAAAATTATTCTTAGATTTTTTTAAATTAAATTTTTAAGCTATTTTTGTAACATTTTTTAAGGTTTGCATTTAAAATAATAATTTAAGGGTTATAAAATTTATATCACGAGAAAGATCATAAAAAATTCCTTTAAAATGAAATCTTTTTCGAATCTTTACCTCCCTTTTCTGATTTTTGGTGAATTTTTAAAGATAAATTTTTAGAATTTAATTTATTAAATGCTGATCACGTAATTTCTTTCTCTGGTACTTTAAATAAATTTATCGTCGCGTGGATAACAACTAAATAGACAAAAAAAATTTTTTTTTTCATTTCTAATGCAGCAGACGATTGGACATTATAAAAAAAAAAATATCCCTTACGATTTATATATATATATATATATATATATCAATTGTATGCATTGATTGTCGTATTTATTATAAATATATATATTTATTGTTTTTGGCATTAATTGCATACATTGACCGTTGTATTTAATTTGAATGTACTCCGTAGCGAAGCGCGGGTTTTCAGCTAGTCTTCTGATATAGATGTGTATGTGCAAGTAAGCATACATGCGCACACTTTTCTCCCTTTCACGCATGTATATTTCTGTTAAAGTTTATCAAGTACAGATAAAGTAAGGCTTCTGTGTACTAACCCTATGGAATTCGCTCACCTTCAATGTTAACCTATGGAGAAAATGTGTCTACTATTTAAAGCTACATAAATGACGATAATAAAAAAATAAAAATGGTATTTTCAGATATACTGAACTTTTCTGCACTTTGCAACGGGATTCATTTTATAAATTTCGTCCACCAAAGGAATTTACGAGCGTTTAAATCACACTTTACCATATTTTTCCCCTAATAATTTAAATTTAAGAATATTATTGGCATTTTCTAAACAAAAAATGCCCCAAGGTGTAAAATTTACTTTCTGTTACGAAGTAAAATTTTTTATAAAAAAATCTTCAAGTCCAAGTCGGCAATCCTTTGATAAATTTCACCATAGGTTAACACTGAGGTGAGTGAATCCAATAGGATTAATACACAGCAGCCTTAAATGCGTGATAGATTATAAACGTGAATTGATGCATATCTTAAAAAAAATTTTGCACGTGAGTATTTTGTATGATTTTTTAATCTGATTTTCTTTAGCTTATATATTTTATTTTTGCTTAATATATTGATACATAGCATATTTATAACATATAAGTTATATTGTATACATAGCATATTAGTTAGATTATGCAAGTCGGATTGAAAAGTCAGCGGTAAGCATGCTTTTTTTCCAAGAAGAAAGACTTTTTTTTTTATTTATATACTCGGATTATAACATCTCGGATTATTACAATATTTTTAATTATAACATCGGATTGAAAAACAGCTAATATTCTGTAAAAATTTCTAATATTTTAACAAGGTTATAAACCTTTTTTTTTATTAGAACTGTTCAATTATTTACCATTAAGTTTTGATGGGTACTATCTAGTTTACTATAAAGGTTTCGAGCAAGAAATTGTAAGCCAAATTCTGAATTACATACAACAATATTATGGACCAAAATATAATACAGCGATAAGAGTATTCGAGACATTTTAAAAATTATTTTTTATCTGTAGTTAGAAATCTGAAACATAGATTGCTACTTATGTGCCAGGTGGGGTTTCATATTTTTCCGATGGATTTATCGATTTATTTGTCATGCTTTCTAAGCTCAAAAATTTGTATCTTGGAATATAGATTCTATATTTACTAACTCTAGCTATGTAAAGTCCATCTTTACTCTCAAATTCTTTAAAATCTTCGAGAGTAATAAGTAAAACTAAAGATTAAATAATCACCATCACAAAAGATGCAGGAAGAGTTTAGTTTGAAAACTATTTGAATAATCTCTTCTCCTTTCAATTTTAAAACAAAATGAAAGAAATGAATTTCAGTTGATAGCTACTTTAGAAAATCTTGACATAATTGCAGTGCCTGGAAATTTCCTAATTTGTCTGACATTAACTTAAAAAATATTTTTTGAAAAGTTGCAAACTAAGAAAAAATAAAGAAGTCAGAATTGTTTCATTTTTAGCAACACAGAAAACTGTGTTCTCAGACAATTTTACGCTTAAAGTTGTTCCTTTAAGCATAGTGGCCATCTCTAAATTTAAATTACACTTAGAAACTTTCTGCTTTATTCTTTTGTAAGCAAGAAAAATGCAAAACGATAGTTTTGAAAGTTTTTCTTTTTCGATTTCTTACTGAAATTTTTTTTAATTTCAGTAAGATAAAACTACATTGTTCCGATGAAACTTCTATAAAGGAATCTTTTTAATTCTTAATTCTAAAATAACTTTTTTAAATACATACGATTCTACTTTTACTAAATATCGATTGATTTTTTTTTTTTTTTTTTTTTTGGGAAAGCACCTTTCGTCTTAGATGAAAGCTGTCTAGTTCTTTTTTTACTATCAAGACCACCCTGGCTAAGATAACAAGCTAGGACAGGTGCTCGAGGAACTTTCTTTTACCTTTATTCCAGAATTGTCTTTATTCCAGAGGGATTTTTTTGAGCTTTTCTTTCACAAATAATCCTTGTAACTTTCTTTTTTATTCGGGGATAATTTTACGTCACTGTCCCATGCTTGAACTTCTAAAAGTTGACCAATACTTACTGCTCGGTTACCCAAAATTCTCAGAGCTGTTTGTACATATGCCAAAATTTTTTCATTTATTATCATAAATATGTAGAGTTATTTTTACCAAAGAGCTTTTGAGCCAAAGCCCGTTTTACCAAGTCATTCGAAATAACACTTCTCCATAAAGGAGGTTGTTCAGTAGGTAGAATACTGGCCCCACGGTTCAAAGACTCGAGCTCGATCTTTGTTCTTGGCAGGTGGTCATTACAACTGAAATTAATTCTTCGTGCTCTTTCGAAGTGTTTATCGATAAGAAAAACCCAAGCTCGTATAACGAACAAAAAGATTCATTAAATATTCTACTTGAGTCTATAGCATAAAAACACTTTTTCTCAACTATTAACTCATAATTAAACTCATGACTCAGAACTACTTTGATGCATAAAATAAAATTTTCTTCATTTAAAACAAAAAAAATCAACTTAATTCCGAATTCCTACATCTTACCGAACTGAACTAATAAGGTGACCGCAAATTCATACCCAGGGATTTAGGCAGCGTCTTTAACTTCTTAATAATTAAATAATTAATAAAATTCCTAATAATTAAATATTCCTAATAAATAATATTCTTTAATAATTAATAATTTTTAATTATTAATAATATCACGTCTGCTTCGGCCCGATATTCTGCTTAATATTCACCACATTTTTTACCGTTTACCTGATGCTTCTTACCTCGCAAGTTAAATCGCCACATCAGAATATTTTAATCCTTTCCGACGTGCATGAAAATTGCGGAGAGCCATGCGAAGAAGATTGGAAAGAATTTCCACAGGAAAGTGTACTAAATAAGAGGGGTTTGGAGCTAAAAATAACACAGTATTTCTGATTAAATACCTTTAAACTAATAATTTGATTGCCTCAGTGCAATTTAGAAACAGCATACATTACTAGATTAAGATGATGAGAAAAGTATCCTAACTGATGATATCACAGTATCGGAAACGATTGCCTAAGTTAGATCTAGTAGGCGTACTAATATCTATTTCCCATATATATATATATTATATATATTATATATATATATATATATATATATATATATATATATATATATATATATATATATATATATATATATCTATGTAGTGTATATATATGTGTGTGTGGGGGGGGGGGGGGGCAATGCAAACTTAAATATACCCACAAACATATAAATTCATGTCATACCAGAAAAAGCCCCATTTTAATTATCTTTTACTGAGGATTTGAAACTAAGCGCCTTATGAATATACATTTTTCACTCTTACCATACCAATTTAGGGTAGCCTTTCATAGTGTTGAGAGAAATTGACACTCTAACCAATGGACGCTGTGAAAGATTACAATTTCTGCCCGAATATGTATACATAAATCCGTAATATGTATCAATGGTAGATTTTTAAAAATATTTATTTTTTTTATAGAAAAATATATTTTAACGGTTTAAGTCGTTTTCGAGAGTTGGTATTGCCTGGAGTCTAAAGCATCGGCAGTCTATCTTGGTGGCATTCGTTTCCCTCGGCTAGCGAGTTAATAGGCAGGTAGGGAAGGTACGGCAACACCTCTCGCCAATGATGATAGTAATCGAGCCTGTCAGCAAAGGAGACTTCTGCAGTCAAGATGGCTCCATTCATTCGAATGGACCGATTTCAGACCAAGATGATTTCTTCCACGAAATTTTCAAAGAGAAATGTCTAATTCGAATAGTATTTAAGCTTCAGATAATCACAATAAGCTTTCTATTTCAGAGCTGGTTTTTATTTTTATTTTATTTATTTTTTATTTTTGTTATTTTATTTTTTTTTGTGTGTGAGTGTATTTGTTGAATAATCTCTAGAAACAATTGCTTGGTGATATAGGGTTATTCCGTATTTAAAACTATAGGCTGTCGATAAATAATGTAACTCCTTTCTTTAGTTCAATTTAAAAAAATTAGCCCAAATGAAATCATAAGTTAATTAAGGCTGTTGGATACAGAAATATACGAAACTAACAATTGAAAATATAGTGTAGTAGCTGTAGTCAGTATTTGTAAGAGAATTAGAACGCTCTTAAACTCCTGCTTAAACTCCACGTATATGATGTATAGAGTAAAGTTACTAAGGGCACCTTGATTTTCATTTGTTTCAGATAAGTTCTTAATCTCAGATTAACTTCATCCCCCCCTATAGATTGCTTAGGTATAACGCAGGATGATAATCACAGCGAAATGTATCAGGAGAATTCTTTTTACACACCTTCTCGATAATACTGATTGATGGGATAAATGCTGACAGACTTATAGCATCCCAAACTGGGTATATCTCTAGCTTCAGATGCACTGTCATCTATTTAAGAAAAATGTGAATTCAATTCTTTCAGATGTACATAGAATGTGAGCGAGTGGATAATGAAAATATTGAAGTAAACCCATTTATAAATAAAACTAAGCAAAGGTGGACAAAGATAACAAAACCCCGCGGAGTCCCGCCTTTTTAGAATTGGCAAGAGGTCACGCTGAAATACTGCGTATTTGAAAGAAAAGCGCTGAAAGCACGTGTTCATATTGCAGTAAAGGGTAGTTTTCCCGCAGTTATGGAATACATCAGGTACACACAAGAGAGGAACAATTCCGTTAAAGTACCATTTTAGAGGGGTTTCTTAAATAGTAGTCACCCTTCATTAAGATGGGTTCTGGCAGATTTCAGTGATCAAGTAGTTAGCAGCTCGTATCTTATATCCCGTATGAAATTTACTGTTGTATATTGATTTAGCGAAATTATTTTCTGGTTCAAAATGAAATGCGCAGAACCTCGAATGTAAAATAAATTCTTGATTTTTCGATTATCAATATATCTCCCTGACTGCATTCTCATTATTTTAATTCTGCCAATCATACAGTAGCTGTAATGTGAAAGCGTAGCAACTATTAAATTTTCATTAAATCAAAATAAGGAAAATGCATAGTATTCAGAAATTGATGAAACTGATAACCAACTGAAGAAATCTTTTTAAAAAAATGGTTTATCTGAGGGAAGCAATATTTAAGGAGGTTAATATGAGCACCAGATTCTTTCAATGGGTATAAGAAATCCATCCTGTGGAGGTACGATTCATAGATAATTCCAAGAAAATCTGTATCAAAGGTTTATTTTCCCTATAGAAATTTTGCTAGCACACCATGATCAAGAATACACTAGAAGCTCAACCAAAAGTTATTTTCGAGAGAAGAGGTATTATTCATTTCTTGGGCCCAAGGATTGATATATATATATAAAAAAAAATCATAATAAATAATTTTTTAAGGTAAAGTAGAAAATCATTTATTTCCAAAAAAATTTAACTCCTAGAGGAACCCTCCTTGGTTGTGCCATTCAATACGATTCCGCTATATATGGTATCTGATTTGGCCCCAAAGTTTTGATACAGATTTTCTTGGAATTCTCCATGAATCGTACCTCCACAGGATGTATTTTCTTATACCCATTGACAGAATCTGCGTTAATATTAACCTCATTAAATATTGCTTCCTGAGACAAACCATTTTTTTTAAGATTTCTTAAGTTGGCTTATCGATTTCATCAACTTGCCGAAATACAACAGGTAGTTTTAGGAAATGTTGCTTAGTTCTTTTTCTTGATGTTTAATCAACTAACCTCACTAAGGAATATTTTTGCTAGTCCCCGGGAATTGCTCAAATTTAAGTTCTATTAAATATTGTCCGACGTATAACTGTTGCGAACTCTGTGAATCGAACATTCCTGTTTCTCTGTAAATTATCTCTCACCAAAGGATCTATATTGGCAGACATATATTTTAGGAGCAGCACTTGGAGACAGGAGAAAACGTAATATTGAATATGACCACTTACTGTTTAATTTGGCAGCATAAAAATTTCAATGAGACGGCGATGAATATTAAGCAATTAAGATTTGGTTTGGTTTGGAGCTCTACGGTAAGCTTAATGTAAGATTAAGTGATGTTGTTCGCAGATTCAGGAATAAAGTAATATATTGTTAAGGACACTAAAAGAAGCGCCAAAGAGCAAATTTCAAAAGCATTAGTATTTAACAACTGGCTCAATATGGCTTGTAACGGAATACTGAGGGAGGGGGGTCTAAAAGCGGTGTGCCGATGGAGGCTGTTGCATGGGGAGGACATTTGCCACTGGCCGCTAGTCCAAGAGGGTGGCAGACAAATCAGTGGCAACAAGTTTATTCATCTGGAATTAAGTTGGGTATGGGGAGGGGGGGGTTGTGTGTTTGGCGGAGATCAAGTCTCAGAAGTTGCTCGATGCTCGGATCCACCCTGGATGTTGATACAAAATATACATTCTGCATGTCGGAGCCCGGGTTCTAATTTTACTTCCTAGAAACTCTTGGTTCAGATAAAAACACAATGTGTTTGGTCTGATACTATTTCAACACATTTCCACATATTATGGGTTAAAAAATTCATACGGGTGGGGTGGGGGATACCGAGGAACGCAGATGTCTTAAAATTGCAGAGCGACCTTTAAAACGAGTAACACCAAAAACGGTGTCATGTGCAGAGAAGGAAATTGTGCTTGTTAAAATAAACTTTGGAACAACTTACTCGCTCAAATGAAGGTGAAATTGATATCAATTCTCTTTATTTTACTTTATCTTATAATGTGCACTCTACTTCCTATATAATGATACTGTATCAGCGTTCAGACAGATCACATTTGCCTGTCATTATATTCAGCATAAACCGGTCTATCTGTACATTATGCTTCATTCAACGAATGTGTGCACCCTTGTTTACAAGACCAGTGGCCCTAACCATCTCAGCATTGCTGGCACTTCACGACAGCAGCACTAATGGAATATGAAATTTGGTAATGTAACTGTTAGAGTGATTACGTTTCAGTTGTGGGGAGGAGGGAGGAAATATTTTTGAATCGGTGGTAGTTTTGATAAAATATTTTGAACGAAATGTTTTGATTGCGTTCTATGCTACATAACATTTAGGGCCAACAACCAAATAACCAAATAAAGGAAATTATCCATATGAAGAAGTTATTAAAATTTGAACATTTACTTGGTGCTTTCTGGTGGAAAAGATTAATTGGGTTTTTTCATTAGACAGACTTCTCAAGCAAATTTTTTTTTGTTTAATTGTGCAAGGTTACTTATATTTCTAAATCTTCTAAAAATAATTTTAGTGCTAGATATGTGCAAAAATAAGCAACCGTACTTGATGTCCTGTATATATACACTTTTACGATAGTTTTTAAAACTAAAATTGTCTACTAAAAATAGCATTTGATGAGTTAAAAGTTCTTTATTTTATTTTAATTAAAATTGAAATAATTTTCGAATGAATGAAGTTTTTAGTTAAATTTTTACTTAAATCATTAAATTTTGATTTAAAACTATATTAAATTAATGATAAACTGTTTACTAGTAAATCAACTTTTTAGCTTTCTTTTAGAATGCATCATTTTTTGTCCGCAGTTCCTGCAATATGATTTGCTAATTATTAGAGTTTCTTAACATTTCATTATACAAATATAAACATTAATGAATGTGTGTATAGACAACGGGCAGTCGATAAGGAAAATTACTCCTTGTAACTTTTTCAGAGTTTTATTTGTATTTAGTGTTTTTCCCATGGAAACTCTTTTGAATGATGCCGAATTAATCAGATCCTTACTATCTTTACTAAATCTATAAATGCCATTAGATGACTACTTCATTGAACTGAAATTTATTTCAAAATATTTTAAATAAGTAAACCACAAGAAGAGTCCATCATAGTAGAATGACGCTTTCTTGCGATAGCATCAATGTCTATTCCAGTTTTTAAATTACAAAATGCTGTATAACCTAAAGTTAGAACTCCGTGATAGATATTTAGGCTCTCTGCGATGCTACTTTTATCCAATAATCTTTGATAAAGAAATAAATACGTGCAAAGTGATGAAAAATCAAATAGAAATATGTTAATTTTAACACTAAATTATATTTTTTAACAGAAGAACCATATAACTTTTCTTTTGATGTGAAAATTCGAGTACATTTTCAATTAAGAAGCTCAATAGGCTGTTAATGTTAGATATTTGATTCTGTATCAAAATGTTATGAATCCAGTGGGGCATTCTCGCTTTGGTTTTTGATTGTCTACTTTCATTCCTTCTACCTTTTCCCATGTAAATACAATGATGAAAACATTATGTTAACACACGCAACGTAATATCATGGCACGAATGTATCACATGTGTCAAAAGAAAAAAATTGTTTAAGAGTAGTATACATAGACATCCTTCTCTAATGCTTGGTTTGGTGAGCTAAGGTCACTTTTTTTGCTACACGAGGGATATTTAGACCGGACCCACTTCTTAAGCCGATTCTGAACGGCTACAAACATCCAGGCCAATTGTGGGATTTGAACCCACAAACTCTGCACCGAAAGCCAGAGCCCGAGTCATTCAGCCATCGTCCGTTCTTTCTCTAAGGAGTTGAGCTCATTGAGAGCTAACGGCAAAGCCCTAAACAATAAACTCTCTCAACAGTGTAATCTACTAAAGATGAGACAAATTACTCTCATTGGAATTTGTTAAACCTCCAAACATATAACTGCGGAAAATGGGGAAAGACAGCTTACAAGAGCTCGACACACTTGTGAATGGAAACGAACCTATTTTTCAAAAAAAACGCGCATTCTTAAGCATTTACACATAGTAAAAGCAAGGAAAAAATGGACCGCTAGCAGGTATAACTTATCAGCAGAAACTTAGCGATAGTTATGTTGTTAAACTCTATAAATGGGATACTTCAGAATCCCCAATGCAACCTGATGATCATCTGGAAAGTACGAATTCTGAGAAGATACTTTCTGAAGAGATGCATGCAGAGTTTTCGCTTACAAGTACAGAAACCCGGTTACCACATTTGTTCGTATGGAGGAATTGAAATATTAAAAACCAGGGGAGATTACAACTCATCACGTTTGGGCGTAGTAACCACATTACAACGAAAGACTGTCGTCAAGTGCAACTGCTTTTCCCTCTAATTCAATTAATATCTTATTTTATATAAGCTAACTAGCTGAAAACCCGCACTTCGCTACGGAGTACATTCAAATTAAATACAACGGTCAATGTATGCCATTAATGCCAAATATCTATATATATATATATATAGTATATATATATATATATCATATATATATATATATAAGGATATATATATATATATATATACAGATGGCTTCTCTGTTTAACGACTTTCAAGGGACCAGTGAAAAATCGTCCTTAAGTAGAGATTGCCCTTAAAAAGAATTTGTGAAAAAAAGTAACTTTTCCCAAACGTTGGAGGGGTCGGGACGGGAAATATCGTCTTTAAATAGAGATCGTCGTTAAGTGGAGCGTCGTTAAGCAGAGAGCCAACTGTATATAGATATATAATAATACGACGATCAATGTATACATTTGGATGTAAAAAAAATATATATATATATATATTTATAAAAAAAATCGTAAGGGGATATTTTTATAGACAAATATATGTAGAAAAAAATATTCAAATTAAATGTAATAGGACATACTAAAGAATATAGTACAGTTTGAGGAACATAATATCTTTTATTGTATTTTAATATTTTTGTTTTTTTGATATGGTCCAACGTCTGCCGCATTAGCAAGAAAAAAAATATTTTTTTGTCTATTAGTTGCTATTCATGTGACGATAAATTTATTTAAAGTACCAGAAAAAAGAAATCACGGTGATCGCATTTAATAAATTAAATTCTAAAAAATTAATCTTTAAAAATTCCCCAAAAATCAGAAAATGAAGGTAAAGATTCGAAAAAGATTCATTTTAGAGGAATTTTTATGGTCTTTTCCACTCCTGATATAAATTTTATAACCCTCAAGTTATTATTTTAAATGCAAACTTTTAAAAAAGTTACTAAACAGTTTAAAAATTCAATTTTAAAAAATCTAAGAAGAATTTTTCAAAAATCTTCTTAGTGCACCCCTACACTATAAGAAGAATCGCCATGCAAATTTCAGCCCTTAGGTTCCAGCGGTTTGGTATGTGCTTTGTATGTCCAGTGAGTCGTCAGTTACGGAACTGTTTTATATATATAGATAATGCATACCTGAAGGAATAGAGTTTTAAGTCGAAAAGAGATGAAACAGTTTAATAAAATAAGGTACTGTTACAGAAATTAAACTGCTTTTCTACGCAGACTATGGAGAGCTAAATATTTTGTTACTGAACTCGCATAGCTCTCTCTACCGTCTCTCTAAAGTGAAATACCAAAATTAGAAGATTGAGTTCATTTTAATGAACCAGAAACGCAATTAGAAAAGCTTGCGTTTTCAAAAATTTGGTGCACTTTTTCAGCTTCATCTCTTGGATTAACGTTGTTTACTTTATCTTGTATTTGAGAGTGCAACTTCTTAATGGAAATAACTATACTCTCTACGAATCATGGCAGCGCATGCCTCACTGCATGAGTTCTTTCGTATTTGTCCAATAGGAATGAGCCTCATAACGCATCAGTGAACATGCCTTTTCGAGCGTTCGGTTGAATCTACGATTTCAGGCTTTTTGAAATTTTTTACGCTACAATTTCTAGCTGCCTGAAATAAAAGGTAGGAGGAGTTAGAACAGAATGAGATGGGAGCTACCGTTCTTTTCTCCGTAATTATTTCTTCGGATGAAGGTGGAGCAAAGAAGAATAGTCCTCCATCTTGAGGATGGAAATGAACGAAAAGCAGTCTATCTGCCGGTACTTTAGGGGAATTTGTAAGCGTCTAGCATTAAGATTTGTTTCACAATTTATTACAAATTGAATCGTTGATATCTCTGTTACGCCTTCTTACTTGAAGTAAGAGCGAAAAACTACTTTTTCCTATTTCACTTATATTTGGTAAAGAGAAGCAATAGCAACACACATACACACGGAGACAAAATAAAATAAATAAATAATTAAAAATTTTAAAAAACATAAAATAAAATAAAATAAGGCTTTTTATTTTATTTCATTTTATGTTTATCAGAGAAAAGTAATGCAATTTATTGTTAATGTATATTGGCTTCCTTCTTTTCAAATCGAGTTACAGGAAGTGGAAAAATCCAAACTCTTGAAAATATGATAAAACCTGTAAAAGAGATATCGGATGAGTTTTTAAAGCCATTTTATATTAAAACTCTAATGGTATCTATTATCCCTAAAGTGGGGTGAAATGAATCTGTGTTTTCGGATCTGAAGGATAAGAAGAATTGCCCCCCCCCCCCCCTCTTTCTTAGGCATTTAATTAAAGTATGTGGAAAATTCACCATGGAAAAAAATTCAGCAACATCAAATGTCTTTCAAAAATTAAATTTGAATAGGCCACCATTCTGAGTTGTTGGCTTGAAAGAGAACGGGTAAGGTATGTAAGTCAAGTCGACAAAAATAGTACTTACTCATACTGCCGGGACAGGTCGGTTGGTTAAACACCGATCACGTGGTTAGGTGGAGCAGACTGAAATCTCCCCTCTGGTAGATGGTCATTTAGAAAAATCTGGAATATTTTCTCGTAAAAATTCCTCCCCACAGCCAATTGATTGTTTATTGATTCTTTGTCAGTATATATATTATATTTATACCCATATATACTCGACAATGATGTATAATAAAACATCTCTCATTACATGTATATTTTGGGAATAACAGAAAAGCCTTATTATCATGATTATTATCATTATTATTCTTATCAGCATTGTTATTAATATAATTATTATTTGGTAATCAATAATATAATATTAAGTAAATTCAAAAAACTCCTTCGAATTTTTTTTTTTTTTTTTAAACAAGATATTTGTCTATGGATTGATATATAGGTGGCTTGGTGGGGGAAAGATACAATAATTACTTTCACTTCAAATTACTTTTTTTTCGATAGCTTTCCTTCTAAGCACTTCAGATATATTTTGTAAATTTTCAAAGTATCAAATTTAAATGTATAGTTAAATCTTTATTTATTATACTCAGTAGAAAATATGCAACTTTTCATAAGATATAGAAATAAAATATACTACTGCTAAGTTAGACATAATACAAAAAAATTCTGAATTCTTTTTCATATTTTTCTATAAGATTATCTATTAATAAATTCTCTATGTCATTAAAGCCTCAACTATTTGGCTTACCTCCCTTAATAGGAAATAAATTACATATACAGGAGCATATAGGACTATTAAGGATGCAATTTTCTCCAAACATTAAATGCCTCGTAAATTTATAGTCGCCATATAGAGGTTACGATAAAAAGCTTCATGAGACTTTACAGGAATAAATATAGATTTGTGGCCTAATATTGGTATAATATACCTAGTCACTTCAATTTCGACCATTTGTATAAACCATCAAGTATAGATTCCTATGGGGAGGAATATTATAGTGTATCTAAGCAACGGAATCTAAGTCACATAAATTAGACGTGAACAAATGTTACATTCAGAAACATTTTTTATGGTGCGAATGTATAAAAGGTTTTATATTAAATTGTTGTATACCGAGAAAAAAAAATCTAGTCTTTTTTTTCATCTAAAATTAAAATCAAGCTTTTTAATTTTGTATATCACAAAGAAAGATTTTATATACATTATGAACTTAGCAGATATTCAACTTTGTAAAAAAATACTTTGGTTGATATTAAATAGTTTTGAACCATACGAGCATTTTATCTATGACAGTACAAAGGTTCCTCCCCATAACTGATTTCTACACAGGAAACCCATACATTACTTCTGAATCAAATGAAAATTTTGTACGTTTGGGATATTCGAACTCTCTGCATTTTGTACGGTTGTTTAAACTTTGCCCCCGGATGTCATGTATAATATTTATACATTTAGGTTATTTTTTGGTTAATATAAAAGAATAAAACGAGATTTTAAATAAATAAGGAAATTACAATATTTTAATGACAAAAATCCATTTTGTCCCCATTTTTAAACCACAAATAAGAAGGGACTGATTTGCTTTAATTTGCTGCATTGTATTTCGCTAATTAAGTATTAATTTTAAGTTTTGTAACCCGGATACCAATAAAATCTGAAATAAAGAACATTTTCCTTATTCTGTCGGAAACTTTGAAAAGCGCTCGAATGAAATCCGGAGTATAATTAAAGAAAACTTTTTGAATTTGTAGTCGGTTGCACATAAAAAAAAGAAGGGTTTTGTAATTTGCCGCCGTGTGTAATAGCTCATAATTAGAAAATTTTAGGGAGTGAACTATAACTTTACGTTTAATTAAATTCTTTTACAGAAACATACCTTCAAAGGCGGATATAAAAGTGAATTGTATTAAAGTTAACTTCGTTGTCTATAGCCGGGGGCATTGAACCTGTAGTTCTTTGAAACTCGGATACAAGAGTTTCAGCAAAACTTCCTTTCATTAAGTCTATAGAGATACGATTTCTGAGCCCCTTTCCTGTGTCTCCTTCTGAAGTCGAATGGAATATATATGGATCATACTGACAATTACTTGTAAATGAAAGTGAAACTTGAAATGCAACATAGTCCAATTTTATAATGCTTGCTTTGACCGATAATAGTCCAGAAAGTGAAATGTAAAAGAGCTATAAGAATAAAATAAGCATAATTATTTTATCTTATTCATATCAATGGGATTACAACTGATCTCTGGGTCTAAGGGCCTCTAATGATTTCAGAAAAAAAATGTGCTTAAGGTCCATTCTATTGCTCCTCAAACACATCAAGCATTTATGTTTAGAGCAGAGAAATTTTTTTCAAAAGAAAGGCCACGAAATGTTTTGAATTACAAAATAGACAATACGGGAAAAAATAGAAGGATAAAATGGACACAATAGGGTTAAAACTTGCATACGTACTGGAATCTTGGAGAGCTTATAGATTACTATAAAAAGGAACGTTTAGCAAAGGTTCTGAGCTTCATGGTCGATCAGAGAAGATATAAAAATCAAATTAAATAATATAAAGTTAATAAAGACACCTTTTACCTACTGTCTGATATTTATAAACGTTTTATTAATTTTAATGTACTACTGGCTAGGTAGCTAGACCGAGATTCAAAACCGGAACTTCATAATATCTGGGCTGATGACTCCTAAAGTATGCCATGATACTTAATATTAAACCTCATTTTGGTAATGGAAAACCTAACCAAATAACTGTGGGGGAAAATGTATTATTTAGTGTCTTATACAAACCAAACTCATACATATGATAACCGAAGGTGAAAGAATGCTATAAATATCAGAAAAATGCATTGTCTGAAATTGAGCTATTGTTGTTTGAAGCATTGATTTTGCAGTGTTTTTATTTACTTAAATTTTCCTCGTGTTGAACGAATAAACCCATAACTTATATGTTATTTCATTAAAAAATTTCTAAAAAAAACTTGTTTCATTTGTTCACGTTAGGGGTTCCTTATAGAACACGTTAGTAAGTGAGACTTGAGTCCAATATGATTCACGTAAAGTCTTGCACTTGGTGATATACAATTATTTAAGATATACACATATATTTGTATGATTCAAAAATTAAAACTTTTATCTAAAACATGATGGAAATCTAAATAAAGAAAAAACCATGCAACTGTATGTTTTACGATAATGTCGCTTTTTCAGCAGAGCCTATTCTTCATTAAACAAAGGATTGTTTCTGATGTTTGATATAAAAACAAGATACTCAGTTTAAACTCATGACCTGTTATTCTCTCTTTATATATATATATATATATATATATATATATATATATATATATACATGCATATATACAGTGCCGTAACTAGGCACCCACCCAGGGTCCACTTAGAAGGGGGGGGGCAAAAATGCTGCATTTCTTTTATTTTCCGAAACCTGATTAAGGGGCCCAAATGCAAATTCTTACCCAGGGCACAGTAATGGCTAGTTACGGCACTGTATACACACACACACATATATATATTATATATATATATATATATATATATATATTTTATATATATATATATATATATATATATATATATATGCACAATAGTTTGCTCAAACCCTATCATAACGAAAGGGTACACTTTCCTGACTTAAAACACTCGCGGAGACTATTTACAAAAATAATAACTATATATAGACGTGCAATTCCGAGTAACACACATAGGGCATCATAAAAAAAAAACCATTTAGTACTTTAATTACAGAATTTCGTCAAATACGAGTATTATCTCATCTAAGTACACACTGGGAAACTTTTTAAATGCAGAGGTAATAGTATTAAGAGTCTCCTTAAAGCGTTGCCACATTAATAACTTATCTTGTTTATGTTATTGAAGGAACATAAAACATTGCAATAATAGTTTTGTTTGGAGCGTTACGGTCAAATGTTGTTACACGAGGGTTACTTAGAATGGGAACGGCTGCAAACGTCCATGCGAAGAGTGGGACTCGAACTCAAAGACTCTGGTACCGAACGCCAGCGCCTTAGCCATTTAGCCATCATCCAGCTGTGTTAATAAACGCCCTGTGACCATTTACACTGTTAAAGTAAATTATGTGCATCTGCTCTGGCTCCAGTACTTAACAGATATTCCGTATAATTCCACATATATTAATGCAAAAGTCGACATTATTCCAATGTACTCAAATCTTGTACATATTACATGAACACATAATACTCTCTCGACATATTCTCAAAACAAACTATATAAAGTTTATTATATAGGGTGATCCCAAAAGTTCGTAAAAACTTTTAAAATTCATTAAAAAAGGAAGAAATCATGATAAAGAAGTGCGGTTTGCAAGGAAGGGCTCACAAGGAAGTCGGATTTTTTTAGCTGCCAAAAAAAGTTTAAAAAGTCACCGGTAGATGACGCTGACATGCGAGAGATGCCGCAGAATTATGTAAATCAATCTCGTAATAAAAGACCGTGATACACGAGAATTTGGAGGATCGGCTACTAAGTGAAAGACCCTCTTTGGCGGAGGACCGCATTACGGCGTTGGAAACCGTTATGAATAATATGGCGGCAGAATCGTCCACTGGGAGTAACAGTGCTCGCAAAGCTGGAACAATGACTCTACCAGTGATATTTTTAAATTTTTATTTTGCTGCTAAAGAAAATCCGACTTCCTTGTGAGCCCTTTATTGCAAACTGCCCTTCTTTATCAAAATGTCTTCCTTCTTTATGAATTTTTAAAGTTTTTATGAACTTTTGGCTCACCCGGTACTTTATCATTTTATTTATTTAATTAAAAAATTATTCAAGTTATCAATTACCAATAATAAACAAAGGATACAAACGTAAAACATTAAGGTTGGCTCTCTAAAAGCTTGATATTACAAGATACTGAAGTCTAGGTGTATGAGCTTACTTTGAAGGAACAGATATCCCTTAAAGAAAGTAAATATGGGCCAAATTTCAGTTATAAACCCTAGGCCTTCAATTTTATGAAATTGAGATTATATCCAGGTTTACTTTTACATTATTTATTTCCTCATATCAAACAAAAATGATGTTCTCTCGTTCTCAAAACCCATTCAAACTGCCATGCTTAATACTGCACTCTGAACTCGTTAATATCTGAAGTTCTTTAAATTTTGAAAGAACACAAAATGTAGAATTTTGAATTATATTTCTTTGTAATAAAATACACAAAATATAAGGTTCCCAAATTCGCACAATGGCACATGATATAAATTGAATATAATGCTAAAGTTTCGAATAATCTCTTACAAAATATAATTATTTAACAATTTCAACAAAATTCAAAAGTAGTAGCTTCCTTGTACTTATTCATAAATTTCAAATGGGAGCTTGATTCAAACTATTTACATTTTTTAAGACAAGTGATAAAAATTATTAACAGAAATGATAAAGAATTCCACATGCCATTCGAGACTAATCTAGCATAAATAATTGTTCCGAGATCTCCTCTTCTATTCTCTAAAACAATCTTTAAAGATTAGAAAATAACAATAATTTTGGATAAAATTGAGTTTGGGATGCGGACGGTTTGATTTTTTTTTTCTTGTAATATTGGAAGATTTTTTTAAAAATGAGTTTCAGCTGATTGGCAACACTGACAAACACATTTACTTACTGTAAATCTGTTTGGCAGTGATTTTCATTTCTAAACTCATACAAAAACAGGATTTACTTCAAAAGCTCCCCTCAAAACAGTCAAAAGAATCATTTTATCATAAATAGAAACTTGATCTGCATCAGAAATAGAAACTACTTCGGGCTCATGAGCAACCAGTTGTACTGACTTGAAAGCGTCCGGATATAAAGCTCAAAGAATGGCGAGAGGTATAGAAGTGAATCTTTGGAATTATGAAATTATTATGCAATTTTACAGGATGTGCAAACTCTAATCGGAAAAGCAATATTTTAAGTAGCCTGAAATAAGTAAAAGACTGTAGCAATGACGTGTTTTTAAAAGAAGGTGGTATATTTTCTAGGCTAGGAAGATGGGACTGCTCGTAGAGGTGTAATGGAAGATAACGGGCACCCAAAGAAAATCTATAAATTACGCCCCGTAATTTCAAACGGAATGCATATGTCTAACCATTAGTTTTTGCGGTGTCACACATTTTTCTGGCGCCCTCTAGGGTCTGCCCAGAGCAGAAACAGGCCAAATCACAGTTTCTCAAGCGATGCGTTATTCCAGCAGTCCAAGTATGGAGTTGGTTTGGCCGTGATATGAATTTGTTTACGTGACTGGAACTCAGCTCAACAATTATTATACCAGGAACCTTACAGTTAGATCAGTACCTGGGTATTCATGACAATCTCGTCCTTTCTACATTGTGGCTGTATTATAGAACTGGGCATTAGATATAGGAGGATAAAGTTCCCAGCCTTACTGCAAGGTGTATGGAGCAGTTGTCACTGATTCAGGATTTTTCCGTTAGACGTTTAAACAAACCTTTAACAGTCATTATTTTACTTCAAATAAAACCTGAATACGAAAAAATACATACAAAATTTATTTCCACAAGGCTGATAAAGATGACAAAAACGAGGAACTCAGTCTCGACTGTGGGCACGTGTACACCCCGGAAACTTGCTGGCCAGTTTGCTTTTCAGTTTGAAAAGTAATGACCATGCCATATTAAAAAAGTGCGTTTCCATAATAAAGCCATTAGCACAAGGTTGAGAAGGATAGAAAGGCTGAGCTGGCACCCATTTTGAGCCCCTTGGGAGAATTTAAATTACTAAACGCATAACTAAAAAGAATTACAAAACTTTTAATTGCATTCTTATACATCCTTTCTTACTTTAACTTACTTGTAACCAGGCATGCGTTATCTTACGAATTTTTTTTCTTAATTGGATCTCAACCATAGGTTAACTTAAGATTTAAGCTCTTTTTTTAAATTGAAATCGAGCTTCTTGAAAAATCAAAAGGCGATCTTTAATGCATTAGCATATTAATTAAAATATCACATTTATCAAAATGATCGGCATTTATGACTCCTGTCAGTTCCATACTGGTCGGTCAACCACTTCCATTTATAGGACAGTTATTTATCAGCTCCACCCCCCTTTTCAGATTAAAAGTACCCTCTAGCAGTTTTGACTGATTATGACCACTAGTTCTTACTCGCACCTATCCTTATTATACTCATTGAATGAGCCATAAAAGAAAAAAGAAGACCAAAGCTCATTTTAACATATTGATGCAGACTGTTTATTAACTATTCTCGTAAAAGCAAAGTAACTCATTCTATACAAGGATATAAATTGTATTCTACTGAAAAAAAATAATTGGTTTTAACTACACATGCATGCTTATTTTGTCAAATTTAATATTTTATATATTGTCCTTAAGAGAGACTTGTTTACATAATGTCTTTATGATAATGTGTAATTTTGTGACACCTACAATCAGCCCTAGCAGTTGATATCTATATCTACTTTCATTGATGATTTCACCGAGAAAGCTCCTCTTAACGTGTCATACTAGTTCGTTTCTTCAAAAATGTTGGGCGTTCAGAATTCCTGAAATGGAACTCTCCCAGAGATAGTTCCGGGATGTGCAAAATAGCAACTCAGTTTGAATGCGGTTAATTTAAGTGCATCCTGGAGTTTCCTTGACGTAAGAGCATCCTGGCCTACATTTTCTAGCTACAAACTAGGGATTTCAGAAAAGTTGGGAGCCTTATTGATTCGACGGTTTGTTATTATGGTCAGGCCCTGATTTTCCATTAGGCCCAGTAGGCCCGGGCCTAGGGGCCCCCGAATGTTAGGGGCCCCCAAAATTTTTATTTTAAAAGAAAAAATTCCAATTCAAATTTTTTTTTAATTTTACCTTTTCTTAAAACGATTTTTTTTAAATTTCCTTTCAAATTTGATTGATTGGTTCATCATATCTACAGTTATAAGTATAGTTCATCATATATATGTTATAGTGTATATAAGGGATTAATAAGTTTTTCTGGTTGCATTGTATTGGTGTTATAATGGTAAAGTTAATATGTTCTATTGCTTTTTGTTATATGATAATGTTCTAGGTTTCTACGCTTCAAATAGCCAATTCTTGGTAAAATGGTACTTTCACATTATTTTTTTTTTGTGTGTCAATTTTGGAAATTTTATGCCCACATCAGTGTTAGGGGGCCCCCTTCTCAATTTGTGCCTATAGTCCAGAATTTTCTAAATCGGGCCCTGATTATGGTATCGTGGTACTTGCATGGATTAAGACAAAAATTATAGGTTTTGAAATACTGGAAAAAGGCAAGGTTTGATCTTAGGACACAGGAATCCTAGACATACGCTTTAATAATGAAGATCACAAAGAAGAAATCGTTAGCCTTCATTGCAATTTCAAAAAAAAAAATTTTTTTAAATATTAAAATTTGAGTTGAACTGTAAGCCTTTTCTTGCTTATAGTCAAATGTAGCTATCATTTCAAGAAATAAGCTAGTTAAGTACTCTCTACATCTTCACCCATATGTATCAATATCCCCGCACACCCTGTAATACCCACTGGAAAGTCCAATCGGAATTAATAAAAGGGAGATAAAAAGGAAATATATTGCCCCCAAACCTGTCTTACAAGTCAGGTCCAGCGTCAAATTATTAAACCATCTACGGGATTTGTAATTGAAGTACTTGCGATCGAAAATGACAGAAGATCAATTAATGTAATTAAAACCATTTATCTCTGTCAAAGACGTCTGTGTCCACACGTTCGGCCACTTAGGCTGTTCTAAGGCGGAGCTCCGTCCCGCGAATCAGAGAGCTCACTGATGTGCTTCACATTTGGCGCTTTATCATTCACTCATCAGAACGTTGTTTCCGCAGCATTTGGCGAATTTCGACGATTCTCAGCAACTCAAATGACGAAGTGTCATCTGGAATTGGAAGCTGAAGTCGGCTTTTAAGAGGGGCGACGAGATAAAAATCTACAAGTAGTATTTTTTTAGCCTCACTAAAAAGTTACAAGTTTTTATAAAAAGCTACTAGTTGCGAGTTCTTATCCAGACACAATTTACTGAAGAAGAGATAGATTTCATATAATTTTCCTACCTGTTAAAATATAACATGAAACGCAAACGAATTAATTGAATAGTCCAAAATTTTGGTTCGATAAAAAATACTGTATAGTTTAAAGATTCGTTCTTTATCCCAGATAATAAAATCATGGTCTTCATCGATTGAATGAAAATCTCTGTTTTGATTCACCGAAGCACGTATAACCACTTATTACATTTTACTAGCTGAAAACACTTATTACTTTTACTAGCTGATATATTAATAAAAAAATCGTAAGGGATATGCATTTTTTTTGGATAATATCCAATCGTCTGCTGCATTAGAAAGAGAAAAAAATGTTTTTTTTTTGTCTATTTAGTTGTTACGCACGTGACGATAAATTTATTGAAAGTACCAGAAAAAGAAATCACGTGATCAGCATTTAATAAATTAAATTCTAAAAATTAATCTTTAAAAATTCACCAAAAATCAGGAAATGGAGGTAAAAATTCGAAAAAAATTTCATTTTGAAGGAATTTTTATGATCTTTCTCGTGATATAAATTTTATAACCCTCAATGTATTATTTTAAATGCAAACGTAAAAAAAGTTTAAAAAACAGCTTAAAATTTAATTTTAAAAATATCTAAGAAGAATTTTTGAAAAATCTTTCTTAGCGAACCCCTACACTATTAGAAGAATCGCCATGCAAAATTTCAGCCCTTTAGGTCCAGCGGTTTGGTCTGTGCGTTGTATGTCAGTCAGTCAGTGAATGAATGAATGAGTCAGTTACGGAACTGTTTTATATATATAGATAATAAAATCATGGTCTTCATCGATTGAATGAAAATCTCTGTTTAGATTCACCGAAGCACGTATAAACACTTATTACATTTTATTACAAGAAAAGAAACTTTTTAGAAAATCTTAACCTTTTCCGGATAAGGATCTAATTGCATGTATTAAAAAATCAAGAAGATTATTCATTTTCAGAATAAAAAGGAGTTCTATTTTGGAAGTATTGCAACCACATAGTTATTTTATTGGATAAAGTTCCAGTTAATACTTACATGCAACTTATCCCTGAAGATTTATTAACCTCTCTATATATTATTTTATTTATACACCGAAAGTAATTTTTGGCTCTCTATATTAGTCTATATATATAAAACAGTTCCGTAACTGACTCATTCATTCACTGACTGACTGACTGACTGACATACATCGCACAGACCAAACCGCTGGACCTTAAGGGCTGAAATTTTGCATGGCGATTCTTCTAATAGTGTAGGGGTGCACTAAGAAAGATTTTTCAAAAATTCTTCTTAGATTTTTTTTAATTAAATTTTTAAGCTGTTTTTTAAACTTTTTTTACGTTTGCATTTAAAATAATAAATTGAGGGTTATAAAATTTATATCACGAGAAAGATCATAAAAATTCCTTCCAAATGAAATTTTTTTCGAATTTTTACCTCCATTTCCTGATTTTTGGTGAATTTTTAAAGATTAATTTTTAGAATTTAATTTATTAAATGCTGATCACGTGATTTCTTTTTCTGGTACTTTCAATAAATTTATCGTCACATGCGTAACAACTAAATCGACAAAAAAAAATATTTTTTTCTCTTTCTAATGCAGCAGACGATTGGATATTATCCAAAAAAAAATGCAAATCCCTTACGATTTTTTTATAAATATATATATATATATAGATAGATATATATTTTACATCAATTGTATACATTGATCATCGCATTTATTATAAATATATATATTTATTTTTTGGCATAAATTGCATACGTTGACCGTTGTATTTAATTTGAATGTACTCCGTAGCGAAGCGCGGGTTTTCAGCTAGTATATTTATATTATTATATTGAGCTATAATAAGGAAAAATGTTGACCAAATAAGAGAAATTCAGAATCTGAGCTGAAATTTTTTAAATCAAATTCATAATTATTAGCTTTAAGATAAAACTTCATTCAAATATCATATACAGTTATATCATGTTATACAATAGAATTTTGATGTTAAGTCGTTTAAATTAGATAAAGGATTTTATAAAATATCGGAAAGTATTGATGAGAAATTCTATTATATCCACTCATAAGTTATTGGAATTATTCCAGATAGAAATGGATAAAGCATGTTTTTTTTCCAAAATAGTTTTCTTTTGATGGATAACAAAAACTTGAAACTCCATAATCAAAGTTCTCTCCTCAAACATAGCAGTAATTTCTTAATAATGGCAACATTTCAGCTACACCTCATAAGTAGTCATTTTACATTTGAAGAAGCAACTTGTGTGGCTCAGAAATCGAACTGGATTCTTACGAATTCCAAACAGGTGCACGAACTCACATAGAATCATAATAATACATAATAAGCTTCACAAATTCGCTTCATGATACAGTAAGTAGTTGGGGACGTCATGATAACGGCAGAAATAAGTCATGGTGGTATACTTTCAAATACTAAGAAATGTCGTAATCCTGAATTTTACACTTTTTTAAACTGCCATTGGTAAGAAACTAGTTTCAAATCCACATCCTTTGGTAGATTATGATATCCCTCGCCTTCAAAATGTATATGGAAATTTTCTCCAATCGAATTCCTCCTTAAATTTTCAGAAAACCTTTACGACTGGCAAAATATGCATTTCCGCCAGCTAACGACAAAACTTGGTTATTTTGGAGTTATATATTTTTCATGTCACCTTAAATTTTACCTTTCATGTCCAGAAAGATGGTTTTATGTAATTACAATAATAACAAAAATGTCTCCTATTTTCCAAAGATAAGATGCACCTTATCTTACTGACTCATATCGTACTCTTATCTTACGCCATTATCTTACTCTTTTAAATTACTTTCTTTGGTATTACAACCACATACGGTTGCAATACCAAAGAAAGTAATTCACATCCTTTCTCGACCCAGCGTAAGACCAAAGAAAGTAGTTAAAGTTCTCTCTGAGTAGCAGAATTTAGTATACTGGTCTCATTGTCTAGATAAAAATGTGAAAAGTTATAGACAATAGTACCTTTGACTCGGTCATGTTGCTAATGAAGCGAACCATGTCTTATGTAGCAGAGATATCATGCAATAGCTTACGTCGACTTATGGTTATTACCTAACAGAATGAATATTTACTTAATTAAAATCAACTACTCGTAACAATTACATGATTTGCGGTACAACTAAATATATGCCTAAAGTAACGAAATGAAATGAAAAATATACAACAGAACAACTATTTAAAACCTGGCTGGATAAAGGATATGTGCAATATGAGAAGCTCAATCAAAAAATTTATAAAACAATTATGAAATGAGTTAAAGAAAAAAAATCCCAGTATTTTTTTTTTTTTTTTTTGGTCTGCGTGTGTCTGCTTTTGCATACTAATGTGACTAATAGAAATTCCTCGTATACCGTTCAGAGTTCTTATGTAATAAATAAATAAATAATAAAATAAATTATCCACAGCTCAATAGTGTTACATAATTAAAATAGTGGCCAATAGAAGTATATGATCAAACAAATAGTTGAAAAACATAACACAACAGAATATCAATTTCTTTACCATTATAGAATCATGCATAACTTTAAATCGGGATATTAATTTAGCTTCAGTTTTATATAAAGTGTTTATATCAAGTGTTTGGGATATGCCGATTCTAAAAAAAAGTTTGTCTTACGCAGCAACGTTATCAAAAATCTTACGATTGAGATTTTACAAATAATTCTAATATCACTCTGAATGTTCTTTTTTGTTTAATTTATGCCCAGGAAAGCTAATAATCCAATAATTATACGTGATAAAAAAAATCCTTTTAAATGCACTTTACACTGTTTTTATGAATTTGATAAAGAGGCTTTTAATTTATGCAAGCTATATTCAAATTTCTCTGTTAAGCCTCACATGCCAAACATCTATTCAATTTTTTAATCACGCACTTGCGGAAAAAATACAACTGATTCAGCAACATATACCTACTTTAAATAATCTAACATATTCCATTATTCAAATGTCTTCATATATTAGAATCTCAATCAGCCTTATTGATGAAATTTAAAAGCCCTGCATAGTCTGTAAATTTATCAAAATTCTGTTGTAAAGTAATTAAGAAACATGACTTATTTAAATTCAAAGAAAAGGCCTGTCTATTCATACTAACGACATGTTTTAAATTATATTCAAGTAGTATACAGTAGTAATCGACTAAAATAAACTACCTAATATAAAATTTTGTAAGTATTTTGAATTCGACAAATGGTAAAATTCAACTAAAAGGCAGACATTCGGATATTCTTCCATTTGTAAATTTCTTTGATATTCTGGCATATTTTTGATAATGCTTATGATGTTTATATAATCCGCGCTATTTAAACTTAGTAAATTTATTACGTACAGAAAACTCCTTTTAAAATTTAAACAATTAACAAGTTGATTGAACCTCTCCTACTTGAAGTCTAGCAGTTAGATCTACGTTTGAAATTTTATCTTTCATGTCAAGATAGATGGTTTTATATAATCACAATAATAACGTAAAACGTCTCCTATTTTCAAAAGATAAGATGCACCTTATCTTACTAACTCCTATCGTACTCTTATTACATTTTATCCATATCTTAGTCTTATATATTAGTTTCTTTGGTATTATTACAACCACAAAGAAAGTAATACAAAGAAAGTAATTCACAACCTTTCTCGAACCATCAGCGTAAGACCAAGGAAAGTAAGTTAAAGTTTTCTCTAGATAACAGAACTTATCACTAGCCTCATTGTCTAAACCCACCTTTTAGATTAAAGTATGAAACATTATAAGCAATAGTGTCATTGACTCAATCACGTTGCTGAAGTGAACTATGTCTTATGTAACAGCGATATTGTGCAATAGCTTACGTCGACTTTTTACAGATATGCACATGCAGGAGATCGATCAATAGGACTTTTAGAATATAACAATCCTTAAATGAAGAGTATTAACTCTACTGTCTGATCTTCCACCAAAGATTTGACAATCGGATAAAATATCGCCAATATTTTCATCAGTATCATGGCTGTCAATATTTTCATATTTAATTATTTGTTTGTTATTAAATATTAGAAGCTCTATTATGATCAACAAAGATCCATTTGTTAGATTAATAATATAGACATTGCAATTTATGTTGATAAATTCAGCTAGTCATTTGTTACACGTAATGAATAAGATTTGACAAGTTACGTGCTAAAGTGTCATGTTACCAATGAACCACCCATGAACTGATGAATGGGAAACGTGAGTTCTGTTTTTTCAAAATACTTCACTGTGACACAGAGCAAAATTCATGATGAACATCTCTCCCGGCCACCGATATCTGAAATCGTGTTGGTAGACTTAAGACACCAGAGGATTTAGAGTGACTTAGAAGTTTACCGATATCCCGTTAATTATGTGGTCTGTACTTCAAGTACGTTGACGATTCTCAACCTTTATTTGAAAGTAGAAGGCTAAGCTCTGATGAAGCAACGTGGGTGGTTTAGGAGGACAAGTTTTTCCCATGAAGAATTTCCATCAGTATGAGAAAAAAGATTAGGAAAAAATTGAAAAGGGGAAAGAAAAAACATTTGTTCTAGGTCATAAAATTTAGGTCCTCACTGAAAAAATAACTATGATTATATGTTGGCCAATTTTTTCTTTTTTTTTTTGTCTGGGGCCAAATAAAGATCAAAATCAGTTTTTACTAATGGCTGTAAAAATTATTGTATAAATAAGCATGAAATTTCTTACTTTTATTATCAGAGTATTTTAAATGCTGCGTCCATGTTGTGACTTCCTAAAATTAAAATAAAAGTGAAAAAAAACTAATTCGATCGACAGAGAATTTATTTTTAAGAAATGTATAACATACTTTCAGTCTTGTACATAAGCTAATAAGAATAATTAAAACAAATAAAACTGAAAAAAATAATCATGTAAGTATGTCTGAGCGTGAGCGGTGTAGAAGTTTTTTTAAATATTTTTAAAAAAATTTAATAAAAATTATAAATTTAAAAAAAAATATTAAAATTTTTTTTTTTTAATTATAAAAGATTATAAAAAATTTAAAAAAAATTATAAAAGATAAGTGAAAGGAAAATTTCTATAATTAAGTATGGATAGTTTTACAATAATCAATATGAAGTCATTTCATTGTTTTTATGTTAGGCGACCTTCATGTTCTTGATATATATATCAAATCTAAGGGAATAAAAAACAGTTTTCAATGACTAATATTTTCTTTACACCTTATATCTATAAATAGTGTCTACTGTATATTCATGGTAAATAAACCACACTGATTTTGATACTGCATTAAGTCAATATATGTAAACTTGTTTAAACATTTTAGAGCGTATATCCTGTTACAATTTCCTCTGAGGCTTTCCAAAAGTAAACTGCATGATTGCGTTGGGGTATAAGATATGACGAAATGGGGAATAGCTTTTAGCAAATTTGATCTTCCTAATAAAATGTTTCAAAGTTTTCTTTTCTCGGGTGTTTCATCTTCCTGCTGTGTTATAAGGATTAATATGATGACTCTAAGTAAATTGATATATTCTTAATGATTAATTGCAATAAGCATTTTCATACAAGTATACTTTTTAAAAAAAAACTGGACACTCTCATGGCTGTGGCCTACCCTCCCCCCTGATTTCTTAATTTTTATAAGAATTCCTCGAATGATGTCATTTTTTGAACTCTCAAGAAATAAAGCCAGTAACGGATGGGCGAGCATTTGAGATTTAAATAAACAAAAGAAAGAAAGAAAGAATCACACAACTATCAATGCTGTAAAAGTAAACGAGGGATTAGAAGAGAAATAACTCATAACACCGTCTCGACGCATCGTCCTTCATACTATTTTGGTGTTCTTGATATTCCTTTTCTTTAAATTCGGCTTGTTACATCTGATTGACTTAACACACACGCAAATAATAATAATAATAATAATAATAACGCTCAGAGTATATAAAACCACATTTAAATGAGTTTGAACAAATTTAACACTCGGTTGCAAAAATACACATACCAGACCCAAAAATACGTACCAAAGGAAAAAATGAGCTAACACAACAGTGTTCTAAGCTTGCACTAAAACAGTGGCGTAGCTAGAACTTTTGCCGCCCGGGGCGGTCTCCAATTTGCCGCCGCAATCAATTGGTGGTTTTTATAAATTAATAAACATAAATAAATAATTGTAATTGAGACAAACTATAGGTAGGGAACTTTTTTAACATTGGATGCCATATTTAAATTAGGCAGTAATAAAGGAGGCCGTTTAAGTTGAAATACCTATAAATGCAACTTTTATAAAGACCACAAGAATCTTACGGAGGTCGCAGTTTCCCCACCTATGAGACAAAACATATACCTAATTTATAAAAAAAATTCCATAAAATATGTTTTATTTTATATTATTATATTTATAAGTAAAAATAACATTGACTTGACGATGAGGAAAAATATTCGAAATCATATAGTAATTCGTAATTCATAGAAATCGAATAGTAAACTTATGAATTGAACAAGTGGTTTTTTACAACTAATACTAAATAAAAATATGCCGTCCCAAAATATGTGCCGCCCGGTGCGGACCGCACCCACTGCACCCCCCTAGCTACGCCACTGCACTAAAAACTCATATTACATCCTGGTTGAGAGATGCGTTTGTCAAAATTTGCATTAATCGTTCGTTAAGGCTACTGTGTATTAACCTTATTGAATTCACTCACCACAATGTTAACCTATTGGGAAAATTTGTTTACTATTTACCGCTATATAAATGCTGAAAATCCTATAAAATTGGTATTTTCAGATAGCCTAACTTTTCTGCACCTTGCAACAGGAATCATTTTATAAATTTCGTCCACCAAAAAATTTATGAGTGTTTAAAACACTATACCAAATTCCCCCGAATAATTTAAATTTTAAAATATTATTTTCATTTTTTCAAACGAAAACTGCCCTTGGATGTAAAACTTCTTTCTCTATCAGAGAACAATTTTAAAAAATCTTTAAATCCAAGTCGGCAATCCAAGTTCTGTTATCATATAATTTTCAGTATTGTGCCATCTACTAGTGGTCTTGAGATTTCAAAAATATTTTGTTTTTACTCTGGCATATTCCTCCAACATTTATAAAGATAGAAAATAAATCCTTGTTGTGTTAGTGTCAAAACTAAGAAGAGTATGGAAATTTCAAATATTTTCATGTATATTTTCCCCTTGTGCATCCTATGAATATTTCCGGCTATAGAATTTTCACGGACATTCCGGGAGTGTCGATTTTTAAATATACCTATGCCTTAAACTTTAGGTGGACGTGTACTAACCCTATTGGATTCACTCACCTCAATGTTTACCTATGGAGAAAATTGGTTCAAGGATTGCCAACTTGGATTCAATTTTTTTTTTTTTAATTTTACTCCATAATAGAGAAAGAAATTTTACACCTTGGAGCATTTTTTTTTTAATGCAATTATATTTTAAAATTTAAATTATTCGGGGAAAAATTGGTATAGTGTGTTTTAAATGCTCGTAAATTCCTTTGGTGGACGAAATTTATAAATTGAATCCTGTTGCAGGGTGCAAAAAAGTTCAGGCTATCAGTAGACAAATTTTCTCCATAGGTTAACACTGAGGTGAGTGAATCCAATAGGGTTAGTACACAGCAGCTTTAAATAATCGTTAGTTGATTTGCGAGAAGTCGTATGCGGCTCCTACTGTCGCAAGTCACCACACTATCATCAGCGACACTGCAGTGCTTGTTATACCGTGACGTCTAATGATGGTTACTAAATATCACCTTAAGATCTATATTGTTTTCCTCTTAGGAAACAAATCAAAAGTAACACTTTTTCCGTATTATCCTCTTAATATTTAAAAATAAATGAATTTTAAAATCCTACAAATTGTATTTTATTATTTTGAAACACATATTTTTAAAATTCCTTTACTGAATTTTCTGGAATAAAGCACAGCATTTGGATAAACATTTCTGGTGAAAATTTATAATTTCAGTGATTGCAGTGTCCAAGGTAGGAAAATATTTTCATCAATTATTAAATAATTTTGAATGTTAGTAAAATTTTAATTTTATCCCTTCCTGAATTTTATAAACGCAAATAATTTTTTCTCAGTTCTTCAGACAGAGACATTTTTAAAAAATCAGTAGATAAAACTCATCTTCACATTATATAGTATTTATAATAATGAAAACTAGAGAAATTATGTGGCTCAAAAGGGATCAAATTGGTAAGAAATGTAGAAACTAACTAGACAAAATGTTAAAAAAAAAGAAAGTTTTTAGTTTTCTTCGACATATATAATTTTAAAGTTTCCAACTGATTTTAAGCTCTTTTAGCGTGACTAAGCAGTGTACATTTCATGCATCTCTTCAGTAAATAAAGTCTCATACCCCACGTTTACCTTTCGATTATATAACGCCAAAAACGAACACATGGGCTTTTTTAGATGAGGCAAGAGTAAACTGCATTTTCTCAGTCAATCGGTCAGTCTCTCTGAATGCGTGTGTATACGTGTGTATTTTTACATGCAAAATAGATGGATATCCGCTTTTGAAGAAAGCCAATAGGTAACTATTTAGTATCGAAAAATGAAAACGATTACTGAGCCCTAATAAACAATCACAACGTTTTTAATACGTGCTTATAAATAAAAGGAGGGTATTCAGGCGTTCACTAGTTGAGTCGAAGAAATGTAACTGTCGCGTATTGTTTACACTGCGGCTTGTCCTCGGAAGGTACATGTATACCCACCAGGAAAGTTATACGGAAGCCCTTGAAAAAGGACACCACGAGAGAATCGTGCTATAGCGCGAGCAATACCAATTGATTCACTGAGTGCTATCCGAAAATACATTGTGCACCATCCACATCATTTTCAAAACAAACAATCGGTACTTGATAAGCAGAAGCAGGTCTCCACCATCGGCAGCCCACCGGACACTTACTATCACAGGAAGCGTGTCCCATTATGGGTAGCCTGAGACATATATGGGCTCACGTAAACTATCATATTTTCTCCTTGAAGTTATTATTTTACCATTTTTATGTTAGTTCTGTCCTATCTTCTACTCCAGCAATGATTTCGATCAGTATGACATCACATTTAAAAAAATATATACAGGGTCTGTCAAGAAAGTAATGAGACTGATTCCATAAAATTCGTTTATTTGAAGATAGTTTTACAGACACTTAAAAGTCTTCAAAATAGTCTCCTCCTGGATTAATACACCGCACCGTGGCTAACGACTCTGCCACCCATTGATGCCCGCCTGGAAGTCTTCAACTGGAATGCTGTTCAGAACGCATGTTACGTTTTTCTGCAAGTTCTCCAGATTGTCAAAACGATGACCTTTGTGTCGAGCAGCGATACGCCATAAAGTTTTGTGTAAAACTAGACAAATCAGCTATTGAGACAGTATGACATCACTTTTTAAAAAATATATACAGGGTCTGTCAAGAAAGTAATGAGACTGATTCCATAAAATTCGTTTATTTGAAGATAGTTTTACAGACACTTAAAAGTTTTCAAAATAGTCTCCTCCTGGATACACCGCACAGTGGCTAACGACTCTGACACCCATTGATGCCAGCCTGGAAGTCTTCAACTGGAATGCTGTTCAGAACGCATGTTACGTTTTTCTGCAAGTTCTCCAGATTGTCAAAACGATGACCTTTGTGTCGAGCAGCGATACGCCATAAAGTTTTGTGTAAAACTAGACAAATCAGCTATTGAGACGCTTGCCGTGTTACAAGAAGCCTACGGGAAGGATCTATGTCCAAGGGTTAAGTGTTTAGGTGGCACAAAACCCTCAAAGACGGAAGAGAGCATGTCGATGATGAATAATGCGCTGGGCTTCCATCAACTTATCGAACTTCAGACAATGTGGCTAAAATTAAAGCATTTTTGGACTCTGATCATCGGATGAGTGTCCAAATGATGTCCTCCGGACAGACAGTTAAAGCAGATTTTTACAAGGAAGTCCTTCAAAGGTTGATGAATCGAATTGCGCGCGTCCTCCCGGAGCTCACAAACAATTGGATTCTGCACCCTGATAATGCTCTGGTCCATCGTACAGCCCCGATCTGTCACCGCCGGCCTTTTTACGATTCCCTCGGTTAAAATCCAGCCTAACAGGTCATCGTTTTGACAATCTGGAGATCTTGCAGTAAAACGTAACGCGTGTTCTCAACACCATTCCAGTTGAAGACTTCCAGGCACGGCATCCATGGGTGGCAGAATCATTGGCAAAGGTGCATTAATACAGGACGATGCCATTTTGAAGACTATTAAGTGTTTGTAAAATTATCTTCAAAAACACGAATTTTATGGAATCAGTCTCATTAGTTTCTGGAAAGATCCTGTATATCTATATTTAAAGAGAGCCAGTAAAATATGAGATGAGGCGGCTTTTTTGCAGAATGATGACTTGATAGAAGATAGTTTTCCGTTTTTATGATTTTGCATGCTGCTCACAAATCTGTACAGGACACGTTTTTTATGGAGGGGGGTGAAAAATTTTAAGGGGAAGTACAGCTTTTTATGTGACATTTTAAATACCTAATGTAATAACTTATATACATTCTATTTAGCTGTTTATTCTAAAGTTACTATTCCAGAATGTAACTTTAGTAACATTAAATAACTATGTAATGTTACTAAAGTCACATTAACATAGTAACTATGTATTTAATTATGTAACTATGTAACTATGAATTTAATTTCTTATTATTGAGTTCCTAGATTGAATTAGAAGTCAGAGTGACTTTTGTAAGACTTGGAAAATAAAAATAAAAATTAAAAAACACATCTTTAATTTAGGAAGAGGTTCGTCAGTTTTTCTATCTTGTTATTCAAGATGAAAAAAATTTCAAGGTATTAGAAAAGAAAATCCACTACCAGGTGTTACAAATTGCAGCGTGAGGGGTGGCCTGAATATCCTGGGAAGCGTCTGACAGACATATTATTTAACAACGAATTCCGCCCCACTCTTGGAGCAGATGAACGCCAAATCCGTATCTGGGGGGTACGCACTGTGAACGATCGAAGTTAAGCATCTTTTGTCAAACACTATAAAAATGAAATGCTCATGATGTAATGTTTCTGGGTAGCGAATTTACCTGTTCTGGGTATCCCATATTTGTATCTTAAACATGCTTTCGTATCCATCTAGTTATACTTCCATTTTTGTCATATACCTAAAACAGCATGCGTGCGCTGACTCTGTGTATATATATATATATATATATATATATATATATATATATATATATATATATATATATATATATATATATATATATATATATATATATATATATATACTGAAGAATAAAAAAACTGGGACAGACTTGCGTATGCAAATGACAGAGATATGCAACCAATCAGCGTAGCTCGATGCGGTCGGCAGTGCCTATATAAGACAACATATGTCTGACGAAGCTGTTAGATCGGTTCCTGCCGCGACAATGGCAGGTTAAAACGATTTATGTGACTTTGAACTTGGCGTTATAGTCGGTGAGACCTAGTATCTCCAAGGTAGCGATGCAATTTGGATTTTCGCGCACAACCATTTCATGAGTGTACCGTGAATATCAGGCATCCGGTAAAATATCAAACCTCCGACAGCGGTGTGGCCGGAAACAGACCTTGAATGAACGGAGCCGTCGACGACTGATGAGAATCCTTAAACGAGAGAAACGTGCAACACTTCCTCAAATTGCTGCGGATTTCAATGCTGTGCAATCAACAAGTGTAAGTGTGCGAACTGTTCAACGGACCGTCATTGATATGGGCTTTCGGAGTCGCAGGCCTACTCGTGTGCCGTTGTTGACTGCACGGCACAACGCTATATGCCTCGCCTGGGCCGGCCAACACTTTCACTGGACTGTTGATGACTGGAAACACGTTGCCTGGTCTGACTTGTCTGGTTTCCAATTATATTGGGCGGATGGACGTGTACTGGTATGGAGACAACCTCATGAATCCATGGACCATACGTGTCAAGAGGAGACTGTTCAAACTGGTTGAGCCTCGGTGATGATATGGGGAGTTTGCAATTGGCGTGATATGGGACCTCTGGTACGTCTAAAGACGACTCAGGTAATGGGTACATAAGCATTCTGTCCGATCATCTACACGCATTCATGTCCATTGTGCATTCCGTCGGACTTGGACATTTCCAGGAGGACAATGCGACACCTCACACGTCGAGAGTTGCTACCGAGGGGCTCCAGTACCACTCTTCTGACTTACGGCACTTCCGGTGGCCACCTAAATCCCCAGACATGAGCATTATTGAGTATATCTGGAATGTCTTGCAACGTGCTGTTCAAAAGAGACTTCCACCCTCTCGCACTCCTATGGATTTGTGGACTGCCCTGCAGGATTCATGGTATGAATTGCCTCCAGGATACCTTTAGACATTAGTTGAGTCCATGCCACGTCGTGTTGAAGCACTTCTGCGTGCTCGTGTGAGCCCTATAGGCAGGTGTACTATTTTTTCTGGCTCGTCAGTGTGTATATATATGTCGGTAAACTGTCTGGAAGATTTAGTATCTGCTCATGCATGCTGTTTCAGGTATATCACAAAAATGGAAGTATAACTTAAAGAGTACGAAAGCATGTTTAAAGATACAAATATGGGATATCCATAGCAGGTAAATTCACTAACCAGAAACATTGCACCCTGAAACAGCATTTCATTTTTACAGTGAGACAGTCTCATCGCCAGTACTCCTGGAATAATAGTTGATAAGTTAGTTATTGGAGTGAAGCTCATCTTTTGCATTAGATATCCTATTCCATATGGGCTACGAGCACCTATGCCATCCGAAGATTCTCCTGGGATAATATTATAGAGAGCTTTTGCCAAAGATATTCTATCCTTTTGCTGCCTTCCCGGCGATACGTTAATAGGATCTCAATACAATGCTCATAATTTAGCTAAATATTAGGTCTCAATAGCTGACGCAAAAGAATAAACAACTACAACAAACAATAGAAAACTTGTGCTAATAATGTTATTTCTCACGATGATAACTGAATTTTTTTAGTGTCAGTTTCTCATGCCCGCATTTTAAACGACAAATTTTCCGGTTCACCGCTTATTATTGAAAACCAATTATTTCGAGAGTCTTTTGTTTTGATAATAAAAGGAAACTAAATGGCTTTTTTTAAAAATAAATTTTGCAAAAACTCTTAAATTGTTAGTCTAATCCAGTTTTGATACGAACGGGAAAAATATGTGACTTATTGCTATTTGTTTAGACTAAGTTTTTAAGAACGGCGAAGGGGAAAAAAATCCAATACTAATTAGGCATTGAGACCTTATGATATTCACAGTCTTTTTATGAAGTTCTTTAAACTCTAAAAAAAAAGGCATTAAACAGAAAGACAAAGGAATCTAATCTTAATCTTCATGTGACATATTTTAAATGGATTTTTTAACAAATGCTTTAAATTTAAGAGGGGGAAAAGAGTAACTGTGGTGAATTATGGAATAGGCGCTCTTAGTGTGGACTTAGGGCTTACAAAAATTAAGGGAAGGGATCTGAAAATTCGATACTTACTACTAGTTGCAATAGAAAAAAATATGGTATCATCATTAAGCTGGTGCATTTAAGTCAATCTATGAATTCTTAATCATGCGTTAAACTATTTTTTTTTTCACTGCGACAGGCACTTATCTGAAGGCGTTCACCCATACACACTGCGAGAATTGTAGGCTTTTTTGTTGTGGGACTTACGTTACTCCCTAAGGGGTTACAGTGCAGAACATTCATACCGCAGGGTTTCCCAAACTTTTCCTGCGATGGAACACTTTGTAATCCCTGACATTTTAACGGAACCCCTTGTTTATTTTGTAGGGTATGTAATAATTAGGGGTACGTAAATGTCGCATAAAAATATAGAAATTTCTCAAAAAAATTTACAATTTATAAAATTTCGCATTTACTCGCAAAAAATGTGTGTGTGTGTGTGTGTGTATATATATATGTGTGTGTGTGTGTGTGTGTATATATATATGTGTGTGTGTGTGTGTTTGTAATATATTAAATATTATGCCCTCCATTCTAGCATTTAAATTCTCTTTCCTAAATCTAATCCTCAGTAGCATTACTTTATCGCTTTAAAACCCTTAGCTACAGAACTTCCCATGAATCGCATGCCTGTGCATTTCTACACGTGTATAAGTCTGGAGAAAGGAGTGGGTTCACATTGCGAGCCCCAATATTTGCTGACCCTACAAAATAATAGCCACAAGTACCTCGCCTCTCGCTCGTAAGGTTGAAAGGTGATATTAGCTTCCGAGCCGTCTTGTGAAATGGACGGATGTACTTTTGTCGCTCTAATAAACGTTTCGGCCAGACTGCATCAAAGGTTTATTCCTTTCAGGCTGAGTCTAGCTCCAGCCTTGTAAATATGAGCTAGTTTCTCTTTCAGAGTATAATTTAAGGATGTAATGGATATATCACACACACACACACACACATATATATATATATATAAATTCAAAAATTTCGCATTTATTATAAGAAATCACAATTTTACTTACTTGGTTCGGTAAGTATCAAAATTCTTAGTTAAAAGCTAACATGGTAGTAGTCTCCACGTTTTCTTCCTTGTCTTTAGCAATAAGTAATAAGAAAATTTCGAGAGTGAGATCTCTCAGTTAAAGACCGTGGATGGTCTTAGATAAGCAACTATGTTAACAAATTATTGCTATTATTACCTAATTTCGCTTAAAAAGCCGTTTATCACCGAGATTTCGTCGAAAAGTAGTAAAAAAATAATTTTCACGTTTATTCACTCATATCGGCCAATTTGGCATTTATTCGCATCTATTTCGTAAATACGAAAATTACGTATCCCTAGTAATAATCAATAATTTTTTTTAAATGCAAAAAAACATTAATTATTTATTTAGTATTTAGTAATTATTTAATTTTTTATTTAGTAATTATTTATTTAGTAATATTTCGCGGTACACCTATTAACTTTCTGTGGAACACCAGTGTTCCGCGGAATATAGTTTAGGAAATATATAGTGGGAAGGGAAGCTAGTAGTCAAATCAGTAAAACCTTTCCGTATTTACCTGTAACGAATTTACCTGTTAGAAAATCAAAAAATAAACAACAGCTGTTCAAGCCCTGGAACAATTTTTAAATTTACGTATTCGTGTATAACGCTTATATGTCAATATTTATATTTTATAGAAAAAGGATACTAATAAAATATGGAATGATGATAACATCCAGTTTGAGAAAAATCACTCGATATTTTGTTAAAAAGAACACTCCTTTTCTAAAAGGATAAACATTTATACACTCTCTTTGGTTCAGTGTAGTTTTTTCTATACGCCAATATAAATTTGAAATATTCTCTAGACAGGTGAACATCACTGAAAGAAACACGCGAAAAGTATAATTACTGCTATAGTGAACGGGGAAAACTTTTTAGTCTCTCACAATAAAGCTTTTAAAAATATCCACTTGAGAAAAAAGAATCAATAGCTTTTCAAATGACTGACTAAAAAAAAAGGAGAAAAAATCAAAAAAAAAAATTGTATCTAATGCGACACTGATTGAATGAAAAATTCTTGACTATCACTAAGTAATTAAAAAGATTAGATTTTATATTATTTTTATTATTATAGCATTTTTTCAAATTTTTATTATATCTGAATTTAATCATTATGGAATTCTCTTGTGGAATTGGTAGGATGTCTTCTTATAATTCACTGATATTAGTGTGCGTATGAAGCAAAATAAATAAAAACTTTTTTTTACACTGAAGGAGCTTGAAGGAGGTCCAAATAATAACGTTTATTAACGGACTGAACTTTTCTAGGGAATAAATAAAAACACATGAAATCTGATTTAGAATGGGAAACTCGATTAGCAGTACTTTTATAGCTTCTAAAGGGTTTTTGTTAAAGCTCATGAAAACCTCTCATACCATTAATAGTGTATGCAGACATTGAAATTTTCCACTTAAACACTCTTGTGAAATGCAAGTTCCTCGTTTGTGTGGACATTTTAAGGCTGCTGTATACTAACCCTATTGGATTCTCTCACCTCAATGTTAACCTATGGAGAAAATTTGTCTACTGATAGCCTGAACTTTTTTGCACCCTGCAACAGGATTCAATTTATAAATTTCGTCCACCAAAGGAATTTACGAGCATTTAAAACACACTATACCAATTTTTCTCCGAATAATTTAAATTTTAAAATATAATTTGCATTTTTTTAAAACAAAAAATGCTCCAAGGTGTAAAATTTCTTTCTCTATTATGGAGTACAATTTAAAAAAAAAATTGAATCCAAGTTGGCAATCCTTGAACCAATTTTCTCCATAGGTAAACATTAGGGTGAGTGAATCCAATAGGGTTATATAGTACACTGCCACCTAAAGTTTAAGGCATAGGTATACTTAAAAATCGACACTCCCGGAACGTCCGTGAAAATTCTAAAGCCGGAAATATTCATAGGATGCACAAGGGGAAAATATACATGAAAATATTTGAAATTTCCATACTCTTCTTAGTTTTGACTCTAACACAACAAGGATTTATTTTCTATCTTTATAAATGTTGGAGGAATATGCCAGAGTAAAAACAAAATATTTTTGAAATCTCAAGACCACTAGTAGATGGCACAATACTGAAAATTATATGGTAACACAAGTGAAGAGAGGATAGTTTGTAAAACAAACTTACACACTCTTACAATAATAGCTCCTTCCCCCATGTGAGTATGTATATATATATATATATATATATATATATATATATATATATATAATTGCTACTTATTATATATGAAATTTCTCAAGTTCATATAAATCATTTCAAAATATAACAGATTTAGTATAATGGTTTTGATAATGATGAGTGCTGATTTTCATATTTCTGTTTCAATGATTCTTAAACTATGCGATAACTTGCTTCAAGAATAACCCGTTTCCTATTTCAAAGTGTCCGCATTTAAAATTAAACACTAAAAAGTACTAAATTTTAATTTTAAAAACTTCTAGAATACGGGGTTATGTGTTATGGGGTTAATTATTCTGAGTTATCCCGTAATCATACGTATACTGTCTCAGACACTGAAGAGATAATGTTATGTCATTGAATATTTTCCACTCTAATATATACATGCATTAATTACATAGAGTCTAAGTACAGATATTAGAAATAAGCCAAAAATGGAAAACTTCATCCTGAAAATTTAATTGATCATAACAAAAAGGAATTTTTGTTATGCTCTATATACTAGTAGTATCATTCTAATAGATGTAGTGATGAAAAGTAGATTAATAGAAGGGCATAACACTGTGTTTTCTAGTTTATTCTTGGAATAAAAATGGGCGAAAGGTTTTTCTTATAATATACGAGAAAAAAACGGAATTGCGATTCATAGTTCTATACACGATAGTCTTAAAGTATTAATGGTCTCATCTAGTGGGGGGAATTTAAAATTTCGGTTTTCTATAACTCTGTAGGTCTTTTCGGCCCAATTTCTTTTCTAAGAATAATCACAACGCGTTTAAAGAAAATAATAAGGAGTATAGATAGTCAAATTCAGAAGATAAATATTCTGACCTAGAAAATTGCTGCAAATTTGAAAAGAAAAAATAAATGTCAAGTCTAACGTAAAAAAAAATTCAGTATATGAACGTGTTATACAAAACAGTATCTTTTAAACGTTACTTATAACAAAAAAATCAATTTATTTTTCTTGCAATAATTTCTGCAATTTGCTCTATTTATAATAGTGTGGACTCATAAGCACTTTTGCAGTAATTTCTCTTATTTAATACATTTTCCAAACAATAGGTCGAAAATTAAAAATAGCAAATTCAGTTAAATGTGTTAGTACCAAAATAATTTTACTAATCACATGAAAAGTTTCCCTTATTTTAATGATGAAGGCAGAGACAAATACTCGCATTTCAGTAGCTGCGATAACACAATATTCCTATCACTAATGACTAATGTTTTTCTCTCTTTGTTACTGTTAAAGGGATGAAAACTACTGTTTATTTTTCAACTGACGTTTATGTGGTATACTAATGCAAGATGGTCCAGCTTTATTACCTTGCATGCATCAAGGAGAGAAAGTTAAGGGGCCAGGTACCTTTTAACTTTTGCACAAGTCGACAAACACATCCCTATTTTCGATCTGCTATAATTATAAAACTTATTCTTATAGAAAAATGAAATTTTTACAACATATTCAACTATCTTTCTTCTTCAATATGTAGCATCAAAACCTTTCTAGATTTAACAGAAAGTTTTTAAACAATTAAAATTCTAACCATTATTTTTTTCCCAGTTATCTGATTGCGCGCAACATTACACATTTATTTTAATGAATACGCAAAATTTCTTTTAATTTAAAATAAAGTAATATAATGTGTCTTTAAAAGGACGAACTATTAAATGGAAATTATATGTTCTTCCTAGAAAAAAAGAATAAAAAATTTTATTTTTTGAAATTTCAAAAACTTTTCTTGTGCATTTATCTGTAATTAAAATTTTTATCCCCAAAACAACATAATAGTTCGTCATTTAAATCATACCTGTCTATATTATGTGTGTATCAAATTTAATGGTTCTATGGTATTGCAGAAATTCACCTGATTTTTATACATAAAAGAAATGTTTTTGCATTACATGAAGTCCAAATGAAATATCCTACAATAAGAAAAAAAGAGTAAAGTTGCTAAAAAAAGCATAAGCATAAGCCCAAAATAAACACTTTTAGCAATTCTACCATTTATTTTTAGGGAATATGCCATTAACAGCAGTCTAGATTGCATGGTCATGAATACTTCTTTCTTCCATCCTTTTATTATGGCATAAAAATGACACGTCTATGATGAAAGACTACGGTATGAATATATTATTGCTACACGTTAAACTTTAGAGGTACCTTAACTACCGTGGTGATAAAACAAAAAACAAAAAAAAAGTAATACGTCATCAAAACTAATTAGTAAACTACGAATTAAACCGAAAATAAAAATATGGCACAATCATAATATAATAGTTAAAATAGAGGCAGAATTTAAAAAACAAAAACAAAGCTAAATAGTTTTCAAGCTAGAGCATTTCTAATTTACACATCTTTAACTAATATTTAATTTTCAATTCAAAAATTATTTCTATACTATAGATATATACTTTGTCCTTTCTCCGTTTCTTTATGAAATGTCGTTATAAAAATTAAAACACTGATAAAAAAGTACATTAATTAATTGAAGTAGAACAAGGAATTTTAAAAGCACGTCATTTTAAAGATTTTTGTTGGATTATTGAGAAGTTATTTATTAAATTTTACAACAGAGTAAAACCTAAATAAAAGGACAAAAAGTGATTCATTTTGATTTCGAACTTTGTTTATTATATTATTTTGATTAACATTGAGATACAACATACTTGAGATACATGACTTGTACACATAATCACATGTATCACACAAGACTTGAAATATATCCTATAGGTATAAGCTTAATTACATCCAATTATGTGTTTTTAAATTAGATGAGCTAACAGTCGCTAAAACTATAGCGTGGTAACCATGATCATATGAGGAGTAGCAATGATTTGCTTTTCTTATTATATCATTACACTTTCTCACAGCTCTTTAAATGAATATAATAATAGTCTTCAATAACGTAAACAGTGCTTGAAATTTTGTCGAAAAAAAAATTCTTAGCTATTTTACCTGTTGATAATATACTTAGTTTGGAGGATTTCTATGCCGTTCTAAATCTAGCACGTCTAATGGCCGTTGGATGCTATAAACACTTAAAAGTACCCCTAAAAATTATTAATGCTACCTGTTTTTTGTAATAACAGAATTTTCTTAAAAAGTCCTCTCTCTCTCTCTTCAAAACTGAGTTTAAATAACTGATTCGGACAGGTAATAAAGAGTACACATGAAATGCAAGTGGTGTGGACCTCATTCAAGCAGGGGGGGGAGGGGGGAAGGTTATTTATTATCAATTACGATGGCCCATCTGAATCACGAAACATATATTTTTGAAAGGAAAATTTGTAAAATTATCATGAAAACTTAAAACATGGTTAAAAAACTAATCAAAAATTGAAAATAATTTAAAACAATAAATATCCCCTTCGGAAAACTCATGCACATTGGGAACACAGATTTTTGACGATCTAAAGTAAGATTTTTTTTAAGCACTTTGTTAGATATATATCTTTTATTTAAAGATACATTTAACATTAAATTTTATAAGTAAAAATAAATTAAGTACTTTGAACTTAACTTGGATGCATTTCAATTTTTCACCTAAATAAGGAAAAAGAAAATAAATAAATAAAGCTATTTCCAGAATTGAGAAAATTTAATTCAACAACTTTTATTTATCTTTTTTTTTTCAATATTTTCTATTCGAAAAAAATTCCTCGAAAAAAAAATTCTAATTAAAAAAATCCCTAAAAAGAGATTTTATAAAAGTTTTCAAAAATCTCTAAAATAATTTTTTTCATCATATCTCCAAAGAAATTCATTCAAGGAGTTATAATAAACTGAAAACACCTTAATAATAATGATAATGAAGATTGTCAATCTAGTCTGTGATCTGTTATACAACCCTTTCAAGATTTCCATGTATCCAGTTTTAGGGATCTATGTTAAAAATAAAACATGAGTGCACAACTAAAGTATTTTGATAATAAGAGCGTAAAAAATTTCATTTTCTAAATAAGTTCATGTAACTGAGCTGAGACGGATTTTCAGAGTTACGAAAACTGAAAAAGAAACTTCATATCCCTCCCTTCCCTGGCTGCATCCTCCACTATTTCTCTTTTCTTACATGGTTACTATTTTGGCGAGTTTTTGGCTCAAGGTTGGCGAGTTTATGCTTGTGGCAACCCTGCCGTAGCAGTGTAGGCCGTAACCAACAATATCTCAGTACCGCGTTAAGCCTCCAATCCGAGAACACTGAGTCATAACATTCCTTCCAAGCCAAACAGCATTGATGGGTCGTAATTGTTGACTGATTTTGATATGATTGTACATCTGTGAATGGACGTTGTTCCTATGCCGACCGGCAGAAAAAGAGAATTGTCCGGCGTCTGTTGTGCCTTGTTCCTGCAGAGACGTCACATTGCCTTATTCAGGTAAATTTTAATATATACTTATTAAGCTAGAAGAGTTTTTTTTTTTTTTCGTAACTGCTACCGTTTGTAACATGTGCGTAACTTATAAAAGTATATGGCTGATTGATACCCTTAAACTAATCGACATAAGCACGTATTGGATATTTTAAACTTTTAAACGACTAGAAATTGCACTAGATATATCTTAAAAATGTTTTCCATGAATAAATGCTGATAAATGTTATAAATGTGCTATTCTTGACATAATCTTACATGAGAATTGATAGCTGTTTGTAAGAGAAGAGGTGTCACATATTATCTGTTAAAGAAATAAATATTTTTGTCTCGAATTTCAAGTATTTAGAGCTCGAAAAATCTTGTGACACATGTGTCATACAGATAAATTACCTGTATTCAGTCCATATATGTATGTATGCTGTATTTGTAGAAAAGTTTTGAGGTTAGGAGTTGTTATGACTCTGTTTAATTTTCATGCTACGTGTGTCAGATAAAAGTGGAAAAATTTATCCATATTTTAATCATAAAAGAGCATTTTTAAACATGCCAAATTTATTGATAACAAATTAATTTTTTGGAAAAATAAAAATAATATGGATAATTCAAATGCATTAATAGAATAGTGTGTAAAGTAAAATTTATTCAATTGTGCCACATAAAAACAGGTAAAAATTGTTTAAAACCATGAGATTAGAAAATTTTAAAAACAAACATTTATGGCACTTAAAAATCACTATAGTGATAACTAGACCTATTGTAGAACTAAACCTTTTTGCATGACAGCATTGTTGCAGTTTGATGGTTTTCCCCGCGAAATTATCTTGTTGGTCTTTCACTAATGTCCTGAAGTTAGTTTTAAAATGTGTGGTTTTTTAAGTCAAATTCTAGTTATTTTAGCAACCATAACTGCTAATTCCTTTACTATATTGCTAGAAACTTTGAGGGCTCTAGTTTAACCGCTAATCTTTTAGCAAACATAAAATCCCTGACAACATGCTATTCATTTCAATATATAGTGATAATTAAGAATTTTCGGTTGAAAAGAATATATTAAGAGCAATGAAAACCTTGCATAAAAATCCCTTTGGACTTAATGCAACTTTGAAATAAAACTGATTTCTTGCATGTAAAATCAATAAGTATTTGTGATATTTTGTCGCATTATGAAAAAATTATCTTACAAAAATATTTAAAACTTAAAGTTAAAAATTTAATTATAAGTTAAAAATTTAATTATATGTTAAAAATTTAATTAATAATGAAAAACATGATTTTAATGAATACATGGAGTGGCATTTTCAAGTAAAAATTTAAAATAAATCTCAAATACAGGCATACTCATTATACTATCTAAACTCTGTATTAAAAGATGTTTAACTGGGCTGCATTTTAACTTTAGATAACAGCGAGCTGTTAAATACACATTTATAATATTTTGAGTTATTATTTGTTGATGTTTTGGCAAAACAGTTTGGACTCGTTTCAACGCAATTTTCTGCAGCTAGTGAATCATGAATAATTATATGCACCTGAAGACCTATTTTTCCCTTTTTTTTTAATGAAAATATATGCTATTCCTCGCGAGTCTTTTTCATTTAAAATAGAAATGTCGATTTTCCGGTTGTCAGTTCATTCACCCAAGTCTAATGTCCCAGTGATCACAACATATTTTTATAACAAGTATAAACACGCTATGATTATTATGAAGTCATTAAAATACTTGGGATATTTTTGATTAGTTGGTTATTATAACAACGATGAAATCATTAAACCATAGCGATAATGTTATTGTTTCGTTTTATTGTCTTTCTCCCATAAGTTCACAGAATGATATGATTATTAATTTATCATTTTTATCAAAACTTTTTACAACGGCTTCTTTTTTACAAAGGCTGAGGATATTTAGATTTAGTACTTTTTGCGTTATAGAGGTTTTTTTTTTCTTTTTTTATGTGTGTGTGTGTGTGTGTGACGATCCCTTCATTCAACTGAAGAGAGGAAAAGGCTCAGAACACGTGTTTCTTTGTTAAATAAAGAAAAGGGCCATTTTAAGATTCTTGCTGCAATAAACCTTAAATGTTACGAATAAATGAAAATTTAAAGAAAAAGACCAAGCTTTTCATTTGAAGAATATCACTTCATGTAAACCCAGTTTTCCTGTTATACCTGCCAGCTGAAGTCATTTATTAATGACATAAGTATTTATTTTTCTTTTGCATATTTGTTTACGAATAAATTCAGCTTAAATATCGTAATATTAAAATGATAATTTAAAATTTTAAAAATTTTAAAAAAGCAAATATTAAATTATTTATATTGGTAAATGAAAAACATGCCTGGGATACACACACACACAAATATATATATATATATATATATATATATATATATATATATATATATATATAGTCTACTTATTACAAATAAGGTAGGGATATGGAAATACATTTTCTCCCGCGAAAAATGTTTAATATCTACACATCGCAATTATAAATTGCTAAACTATTTTATCTTTTTCATAAATGCGTATTCGTGTACTTTGCCAAAATATGATAACTCGTCAGATATTTCCTCTGCGACTATTAAAGAAAAAACGACTCTTTGCTTTGAGGCATTCTACAGTTGTAAAAGACTTGCTGAGGTTAATATCTCCTATCCCCTGAATAGATCTTAATAATTTCATAGACATTGATTTTTACTATTAGTTTTCTCGATAGGAAATTAAGGGAGTACCTTTTGTCTCATGTTTCTGAAAGGAACCTCAGAATATAAAGCTTATGTACGATTTTTGCCTTTTAAGAACGATTTTATCAACAACTTAATCTTCACGTCAAACGACCATAATTACATGCTAATCAAATGAACCTGCATGCGTTTAGACGGTGCTAAAACATCCCATACAGATCACATGTATGGCCTGTAATCGATTAATTTTGAAGCAGATTTTATCGATTAATATCACTTTAAGGACAACTTGCGAAATAAGAATGCTTACATATAAGCTACTGCAAAGAAATACTTGCCAGAAAATGACTCGCATATTGATTGAAATCGGATACAGATGGTAACACTAGAATATTTTTTATCAACTAGTCTACCATTTTTTTAGCATTAGAATTTGGATTTTCCATAGTAGCTCTTATGTGAGCCTATACGTATTTCTTGTTTTAGAAACGCATTTTCATTTCCCCTGAATCAGGGAAAAAATCATTTTAATTTTTTTAAACCAACAATGCAATGCAACATCTATAATTTTGTACATTTAAATGGCATCAATATTTAAGAAAATTTTTTAGTCATGTCTTTAAATGTGCAGTGAATAAACTGTTCAATGGGAACTATTTCCTTATTTGTGTAACCTCCTCTCGGTATCATATTTTCCCCGTGCATTTAAACACAGTGTTTGATCGATTTGAGACTTATCGCACTGTATCATCTGACTTGTGTAAATGCAACAAATAATCATATGTATGTGTGTTAAGACACCGTACGTGGTCAAATATATGACGAGATCTAAACTGTAGATAATATCTCATGTAAAGTAGATAGTATTTATGTGTATTCTTTCACATAAGCAAAATAAATTAATATTAGATTCCTATCAGCCGAATTATTGTGTTATTAGATAAAACGCGAGAAACTGAAGCAAAAGAAATGAGGTGAAAATATAATTTCATAGTTTATCAAATAGAAATAATAATTCATACAGTTCATGGGAAAACATTCATTAAAAATCAGGATCAAAAGTAGTAAATAGTAGATTTACTGATATTACTGAACACTGTTAAAGATGCCTGAACATGAATTTAAAAATAATTTACTTCATAAACATTTAAGATGATAAATAATTTTTTATAAACCCCTTTTTATTTTTTATTTTTTCTCCGTGGTAGCTTTAAAAAATAAATAACTTTTACAAAATATCTCGTGTTGGTTTATTGTAACTGGAAAAAAATTATGAACAGTAAAATAAGTAGATACTTTTTAGATTGTTATTAAAGTCACTAGTACGAGGATATAGATAAAGTGCCATATCTCATAGGCGGTGTTAAATGAACAACTTCGTCAATAAGCAGTCTACACACGTGTGTGACTGCATGCGTATTCGAATGCATGCAGATATGTTGACATAAATAAATAAATATATCTGTGGCTTAATACAAGATGTGCCTAAGTAAATTTTCTCCAAGATGATTCTGTTTCCTTATGTCTCTTTTAAAAATATATTATTTTAAGAAGCACCCAAGTCTGTCTGGTGCTTTAGAAGTGTTTTCTAAACCATTGCACAGACTTGGGTACTTCTTAAATTGAAAATAAAAATTTTTAAAGAGACATAAGCAAACAAAGTTATCTTGGAGAAAACTGATTTAGGCACTTCTTGTACCAAGCTACACACACACACACACACAATCAATATATATATGCATTCATCCAACCCCCCACATCCACATACATTTTATCTTAAAAGAAAATTTAATTCTTTTGCTGAACCACCAGTAACTCTAACTGCGTATATTTTACTTTGGTGTCTGGGAAAGTTTTCAGGTAATTCCATTTTAGGATTTACAAAAATTTAGGTCATAAAATTTCTAATCTCATGGTTTTAAACAATTTTTACTTGTTTTTATGATGGCACAATTGAATAGATTTTACTTTACACACTATTCTATTAATGCCTTTGAATTATCCATATTATTTTTATTTTTCCGAAAAATTAATTTGTTATCAATAAATTTGGCACTTTAAAAATGCTCTTTTATGATTAAAATATGGATAAATTTTTCCACTTTTATCTGACATACGTAGCATGAAAATTAAACAGAGTCATAACAACTCCTAACCTCAAAACTTTTCTACAAATACAGCATACATACATATATGGACTGAATACAGGTAATTTATCTGTATGACACATGTGTCACAAGATTTTTCGAGCTCTAAATACCTGAAATTCGAGACAAAAATATTTATTTCTTTAACAGATAATATGTGACACCTCTTCCCTTACAAACAGCTACCAATTCTCATGTAAGATTGTCAAGAATAGCACATTTATAACATTTCTTCTTTCAAAAAGGGAAAAAATCTTTTCTGGTGTAATTTTTGCTCCTAAGATAGCATTTGTAGATTTTTTATACTAACTAAAAAATCCTGAAGACAGTTCAATGAAAATATCCCAAAGCAAAGCTGCAAAAAAATACGTTCCAAGGACTTTTAGATTTTTGCTTTTAAATTAAGAAAATTTCCGTTTCCAGATAAGACATACATACAGATATACAACACGTAGCGCAGTGACAGTAGACCCTGAAAATACTGCATCTGGCAATATTATCATCTCGAGAACGTATGGTTTGAATTTCATTGTAACAGTTCAATAATACGTTTTAAGCCAAGGAAATAAAATGTTTTTTAGTGGTTAGTGTTCCTGATTCCCTCAGATGAATAAGAAGGGTACATTAAACTGTTTACGGTGGGGTATTTAGCATTTAAATAGCAATGTAAAAAAATGCTACTTTTATTTTAACATTTGGCAAATTAAAAACTACATTATAATGGGTCTAAGCACTAAGTTAAAAACTTATTCTTTAGTCTAATCTATATATATAAAACAGTTCCGTAACTGACTCACTGACTGATATACAACGCACAGACCAAACCGCTGGACCTAAAGGGCTGAAATTTCGCATGGCGATTCTTCTTATAGTGTAGGGGTGCGCTAAAAGAGATTTTTGAAAAATTCTTCTTGGATTTTTTTAAAATTAAATTTTTAAGCTGTTTTAGTAACTTTTTTTAAGTTTGCATTTAAAATAATAATTTGAGGGTTAAAAAATTTATATCATGAGAAAGATCATAAAAACTCCTTTAAAATGAAATCTTTTTCGAATATTTACCTCTATTTTCTGATTTTTGGTGAATTTTTAAATATTAATTTTTAGAATTTAATTTATTAAATGCTGATCACGTGATTTCTTTTTCTGGTACTTTAAATAAATTTATCGTCACGTGCATAACAACTAAATAGATAAAAAAAATATTTTTTTCTTGCTAATGCGGCAGACGATTGGACATTATTTTGTCTATAAAAATATCCCTTATGATTTTTTTATAAATATATATTTTTTTCTACATCAATTGTATATATAGATCGTCGTATTTATTATAAATATATATATATATATATATATATATATATATATATATATATATATATATATATATATATATATATATTGGCATTAATTGCATACATTGACCATTGTATTTAATTTGAATGTACTCCGTAGCGAAGTGCAGGTTTTCAGCTAGTTAATTTACAAGGAAAGGTTTTATAACCCTTGACGCCTGGGATACGTCATTGTAAACATTGACATCTCTGAGACGACAAGAATTTGACGTCGATTCAATTCTTTTAGTACACCTGTAAGACAAATATTACAGAAATATAATTATATATTCAATATAAAGCTTATATAACTATTGAGCTAAGTTATATTAAATATTTTTTGAACGTATTGAGTCTTATTTTATGTGTATGTTAAAAGGTTAATTTCCGTGATCAATCCATCATCTTTTATCAAGGGGAAAGAAATTGGTGTTAAAATTCTATGTGAAGCGATTTTGTAGTGCCGGCTGTCGAATAGGTTCTACTGTTTGTGAGCGCCGATTCGTTTTGCGTAAGAATCGGTCACTGGTTTTCAGTGGTACCGCGAACTGCTCTCGGAACTGTAAAGAGCGCGCGATTCCTTGTCTTGAATTTTCACGATTTTCTAGGGAAGGACGCGAAATTCACTCGTGCGGAGAGTAGTACTTTCTCAGAACAGTTTGTCATGGGCTGACACTCCGTTTATGTTTCAATTCTGTAACTTGTTTCGGGATAAAATATTGATTCAAAATTGTGTGGAAATCTTTGTACAAAGCAGAGTAATGGGTTTTCACGGATGTGCTTCTTGAAAATAATACTAATTGGATCTATATGCAAGATGAGATCATACTCATATAATATGTGCCATCATTTACTCAGATTATGTCCAAAAATCTGAGTAAATGAGTCCAAAAATCTGAGTAAATGAGTCCAAGTCCAAAGGCCATTGCTCCTTATCATAAATACTTTTGACTTGTAAGGATTACTTCCAAAAAAATTCTGCTTTGAATAGATTTTAAGAACTCAAACTTATATTAGAATTAAAATTTTCTGGAGAGGCATATAACTAACTCCTTGAGGTAAGATAATATTTATATTAGAATTAAAATTTTCAAAACAAGCTGATCGAATATTTTAACAGAAATCTTGAGTTTATATGCAGGGAAAGATTTGTATTTCTATTTTACTAAATGATAAAATTATAAAATTAAAAAATTACTCTTCATATTCAAATACTATGGATTTTAGGATACCATTTTAATCTAGTTGAATATTTTTTATTGAACCCTATATGCTCAAACAAACAATTCCTTCTTTGAATTTGTCACAAATATTTGAGAGTTTAACTATGTTTAATCACTTTGAATACAAAGCTGTTCAGTGGCTGCTTTTAAATTGCCACTGAATTGTGTTTTGATTATTATTACCATAAAATAATATCCTCTGTTTAGCTTAGTTATAAATAATTGAATATATGCATTTTTTGTATTCAGCTGTTTGGGGTAGGAAGAAGCTGTCATTCTGCGATCATTCAAATCTAATTTTAAATTGTTATTAGCGTGAAATCCTTTTCATTGGCAACTTACTCGTAGTTTCATGACGTATTCGAGTTACTGCCAGTAGAGATTAATCTCCAAGTTAAACCAATAAAGAAACTAATGTTCATGAAGCATTTTATATTTACATGGAGACGATTCTCCAGAGAAAAAGCTAAAAAGGCTGAATTCTGGAATTTGAATGTCATGAAAAATTTAAACCTTTTTAATGAAGGTTTACGAAATTGATATTAATCTCTCAACCTTGGGAATTCAAGCCTGACAAACTATACTTATTTTAAAGTGCAAATATTGTTGCAGTCTAATATTTTTCATAGCTTAACAAAAGTCACGAGTTCATTAGATAGGAAAAATTCTTAAAACGTTACATAGAAATCCTGTTATGAAGCTATTAGTCTAAGTTGCTTCTATTTTTATACTTTGGTTAGGTTTTATGAATAATCTTGCCCCATAATATATCTACTATGCCATTAAAAATGACGAGTTTATTTTTGAAAATAAAACATTACAACGGACCAAAATACAATTTGGGTAAACTTTAAATATATCATGAGATTAAATTACTCTCTCAAACACGTAAAACTAGAAGTTCTCATATCATTTCCAGATATTTAAATGCAAACACAAATTAGTACCTCACAATAATTTTTCAGAACTAACATTTTGATACAAAATTCAAAAATGCATCAGTTATTCCAAACAACGCTTTTCGAGTTAAAAAGATAAATAATTATTTTATGCGTTTTTTAAATGTTATTCCATGTAAACTGTACAAAAACTCTTCAAAAACAATATAAACATTCGTGAAATCAATAGGATCCCTATTAAAATCTGTAGCATCTTGCCCAAATAATCCTGACCATTCTAACTGATTTCCATTGGTTCACTGAATTTTTGCTTACTTCTTACTACACAATCCAGCATGATATTTCTTGAGTATAAATCCAAACTCTCATAACTATGGTAGGTTTAGAGTTATTGACCTTTTGATCTGGAGAACTCATTTTCTGGAGAGGCATATAACTAACTCCTTGAGCTAAGATAATATTTATAAGAATTAAATTGATATGGGTCATACAAATCAGTTAATAAATCTTAAAAAACACATTTTCTGATGTATCCCCTCTGTATCCAGCGAAGAGCTTTATTTATGGTGATATAACTGATTTATGAAATACATGTAAACAAACACCGCAACAATATCAGAAATTTCAACTCCAACACTATCATTAAAGAAACTATTTCATGCTGCCATGAGGATTTCAAAAGGTTTAAATTATGCTCAATAACGTTGTTACAAGATACATATTTTGTTTATACAGATAAGAAATTCTTTTTTTCAACTTTTAAATGAATTTTCAATAAGTATTGGCAAATATTTAATACGGATGCTGTAATATATATTGCTCTAAACAAATTACTCGCATGAAATCAGACAACGAAATTGAAGAAACTTTAAGTAAACTGCACAATATGAATTGTTAATTTCATGTATTATTTTTAAAAAGTGAATTCCTTTCTGGTAATTTATTATTTGAAAATTGGCAACTCATTCCATAAAAAGTAAGTTTAATGGGACAATTAACTAGATTTATTAAAATCAATAAGAACTAATACAGAGCTAAAAAAATATTGTGATCCCCCTCACATAATTATGAATTCAAAAATTTTAAATTCAGATACACATTTTTAGTTTATCTTTAACTTTCATATTTGTAAAACTAAGAACAAAGAATTTAATTATTCCAAAAGAATTGCTACATCACAAATGTAAAAATGAACATTTAAAGATCAATAATGCAATAGAGATGCTTTGAGAGTCATGTCTAGCTTTTAACAAATTTCACGTATGATATCTAAGAACAAAACCAGTAATATTTTCAAGAAAGTCGCCTTGAGTGAGCTATCGATTTGAAAATTTTTCGTTATCAGATGCAAAATTATTTTTACAGCAAACAGAAATTTGATTGAAATGTTTTCTTTTAGGAAAAATTGATGATTAGTTATAATTAATAATTAGATATAATTATATTTTCCTCCCCCTGAAAAAACCTTCTAGAATCTTAAAAATTTTAAATAAAATTGCATACTTTAATGAGCGTTAAATTTATTTTCTGGAATCCCCCCCCCCCCGTTTTCAGAGAGCTAATAAAATTTTAGATCCGTGATAAATAAGGATGAACACTGAAACATTTAATCCCTAAATTCTTGGTTAATCGAGTTATAAATCAAAACTTTTTAGAAGTAGCAGAGTTCATTTACCCTGCATGCATTTTGTATGCGAATAGGTGCCTTAAAGTGTCCAGAATTTCATCTGTGAGGTTTTCGGTCTCTTCATTGCCGAATAAATTTCTCATTCTAAATTAGCCAAATGGTACAGCATAAGTACATAAATCTGGCAGCGTTCGATATTATACCCGATCATATTTAGACCACTGGAAACCACTAGATAAGTATAAAAATATGTATTAAAATGTTCTCACATTGTTGATAATATTTGATAGAGATTAGGTAGTGCAAATTATTTGGTAAAACTTAATATTTTAAGTTATCAAACGAGACAGAAGAATTATAAAGAATTATTTCCGGTAATGTTAACAGCTTAAGATTTTAAAATCAATAAAAATAAACAAAGCATAAAATGGAAATAAAAATATAAAATGTGTAATTTGGGTCCTTTGATTATTAAAATTAATAAACTGTTAAGCATTTCAAACTTTTTTCCGTTTAGTTACGCAATTTTATGTGTACAATGATTTCCGTATTTATGATATCGATAACAATTTCAGATATCCTAAAGAATCTTTCTGTATTTTGCCACTCTTATTGATTTTTTTAAGATAAGAGTAAGGGAAAAATGTAATTAGAATGCGTTAAGAATCATGTTGCCAGTAAATAAATTACTCGCGTATTATTTTTTTTTAAATCAAATAATACTTTAAAAACAAAATCGGGTAAAATCAGTTTCAAAATAATAAATTTACTGGCTTAAATTTATTTGTTATAGGAAAAAAGGCCAAAATTTACATTTTAATGAAAAAAAATATTAACTTAGAAGTCAACTCAAGTGTATAACAGAAATGTAAGAAAAAATAATTATCTTGCAGGACTTATTTTTATAGTGCAAATCGTTAGACAAAACAACGATGGAAAAATCTGATCACTTTAAGGTGTATTTATACATTTGAATAGAATTTTCCAATATTTGAAATTGTGATTTTCAAATCTGTACTTTATAGAGTCATAACAGTTAAAAGTTGTAGAATTTAGTACTTGCATTAGAATTAAATATAGATCATTTTCAAAGCCATATTTCATAATGGTGTAAGAATTAAAATTTGAGTAATAAACCTCAGAAAATAAAAACTCAAAAAGAAAACAATGCATTGATTTTTTTATTGGGCCGAGGATGATAATATACTTTAAAACATAGGTACTTCTTATATCAATAGTCTTGATACCATTCAAAAAGTTATTGGTGTCCCAGAACAGACCTACAGAAAAGTTTTATTTCTTTTTCGTTGATTTTAATTTGCAATTCATATTGATATGTGTACAGAAAACCACCCGGTTTCTAGGTTATTTGTGTATTTCAGTTCAATAGAAATTTCCAAAATCGCAGTGATATAGGCTGTAACTGAGATTAAAGGTAAATAATATGAGTTGCACATTACAGAGTTCAGCTTAACTATCCAATATGCGCAATTCTCTTCCGAGGAAAATTTTATTTTCCTGTCTATGACAGTCTTTTTGATAGTCTGTGTGCTTTATCTAATGTAACAAGGAGTGTCAACTTTTATCTGTGATTGGGGGTATACATGAAGAGTAGATAGAAAGAAAGCTATTCGAATTTCCCGAAGTTATCGCTGATAACGACCAATGAAATAATTCGAGATACAAAAGAATCAGGTAGAAACTATGAAACCGAAAAAGTAGAGACTTTTCCACTCGCAACTATTTTTTATACCTTAAAATCGCATTTAAGAAAGAACAATTTGAATGAGAACAAAAATTTATATTTAAAAACAGCGAACAAGGAATTTTTCCCAACATACCTCAGAAAATCCTGACTAAACAAGATAAACTATTGTACAGAAAATTTAAATTCAAAAATTTCCAAATTCTTAAAATACTACTTTAGTCAATATATTAAAACATGCGTATGCATATATATATATATATATATATATATATATATATATATATATATATATATATATACATATATATCTTCTTCTTCTTCTTCGGTACTACAGCGTAGGGCAGGCCAAGACCGTCCCAAGAAGTATACATATATATACATAATTATATATATATATATATATATATATATATATATATATATATATATACATATATATACATACATATATATACATATATATATATATATACATATATACATATATATATATACATATACATATATATATATATATATATATATATATATATATATATATATATATATATATATATATACATACATATATATATATATATATATATATATATATATATATATATATATATATCTACATACATATATATATATATATATATACATACATATATATATATATATATATATATATATATATATATTACGGTGTTACAGGAAAAGGAATTCCTATAATTTAAAAGAAAATGATTTGGAAAAAACGAGTCAACTAAATAGAATGTGTTTAAAACCTCAGTAGCTCTTTTTCATGCTTGTTTCCTTATGATTTCCTCTAGACACAACATTCAATATGATTTTTTCTCTGTTTTTTTTTTTTTTTTGGGGGGGGGGGAGGTTGGATTAAATTTCCTTCTTTCTGATAGTTCACATTTAAATACTTTTTTCTCTGACTAGGACACCAATGTTTAACTGTATGCTCTATTGCTTATATCTTAATAATTAGGAGCACAGCCTCTTTCGTGATTACATTTTTATTGAATATGACTGGAAACTTATGGTTTTTCATTTTGGTTCATGTGATATTTTGCATAAGTAAGTAAAATTTTGTGCGAGTCGTTACAGACAAGTAAAATAATTCAATATGAGAGAAAACAATTCAAAATCTATAATTACTGTCCCCGTCTAAGATTTACGAAGTGAACTAAATTTATTTCTTTTTGGATACATTGAATTTTTAGCACGATTTAATATTTTCATTTATTTTTTTTTTTTAAATTCAATCGAAGTACATTTTAAAGTAGTAGAGTAGGGAGATGTACGTTTAACGTATATTGCACATGTCTGAGTTTACAGCTCTAAATGTTCTCTCTGAATAACTACTAGGCACAAGGAATAAACGACGCTGCTTATATACAAGTTCAAAAGAAATAAAACATTAGAACTCGAAAGAGATGTTTAACGTGTTTGATAAGAGGGCTTTTATGAATGAAACTATGGTGGCCACATGTAATATAAAAGGCAATTATATACGTGAACATACGATATATATATATATATATATATATATATATATATATATATATATATATATATATATATATATATATATATATATATATATAAACTTGTTGAACTTTGTGCTCGATAATTAATTTTAAGTATCTTTAATTAATTTCAATTCATTTTCTTCGGTTCGTACGATTGAAGAAAAGAAAATATTTTTTTCCAAAGAGACACGCACTTATCTTAACGACATTCGGACATCCGCAGCGCGAAATTTTTATTGGCTTCTTTTCTATGGAAGCCCCATACAGGTGAACCAACATTCCTCCCTATGGGAGGACAGCACAGGAACGTCTATGCTTTAGTAGGGATTCGAACCCATGCCCACTATGGGGAAGGTCGGGACGCTAAACACTATACGATGTGAAGTAAAGTAGCTGAAACTATGTGATAGTTAAGTTTTCAATACACTTTTGCCTACCTTTTATTCCATATTTTGAAAACTGATAATATTTCGCTTTACTAGGTTTTTCGCTTTGACAAAAAGTGAAATGAAGGGGAGCTATTCTAGAGTCGTTTTGAGTTGTAGGTAACCTTTGTTGATTTTGTTCCCTCTACTTTGTCATTTTTTGGTCTTAATAACAGACTGTGAAAATCATGTGTGTGTCTACCTTCAAGATCCCATGCACCAGATACAATCCTTCTTTTAATGATAATATAAACCCTTTTGAAAAAGATATCTTTTCACGGATCACCTTCATGCATGATTTTAGTCTCAACTTGCATATGAATGTGCATTTGCCTCTATTACTTTTTATGTCTTGCATTAATAGATGCAGTCACTCGTAAACAAAATATTGAATAATTCTTAAATCAAGGAATTCTCATTCAAATCGAAGATAGTTAATGACATCGTTATGGATTGGCACTTGTCAGGAGCATACTTATAAATGTGTTTAATCCTATGATCCTCACGTAACTGGATTAGTTACAAAACTTGAAATTGATGTCATAATTGACATCTATTGCGACAACAAATTAAAGATAGGTGTTCAATAAAGTAAAACACTTAAGTATACAACTTTTTTTTTTCTCCCAAGCATGTGAGGGGTTAAATAAATTTTCCTTTGCACATTGCAAACATGCGTTAAATTGCTCTATATCTAACATGTGTTTCATGACTGTGTATAACAGCTGGAGATACAAACATTGCTATTACCTACAACAGGGAAAGATATATAATTGTACGTTAAAATTTGCTTGATCACGTTAGTTTAATTCTGTAAACACTGGCTGAAACGATAAATTAAGACCTATTAATAAGGAGGATTAAGGATAAAAAAAAGGTTTCATTTTAGAACTATGCTATTGTTTTCGCAATGATAAACTTTTTGAACAATAGTAAATTATGCTATGAAATATGGGGACTAAGTAAACACATTCAAAGACTGAAATTTAATCGATATAGGTAAATCACTTCACAAGAATTTTTGAAAATATTAACACAGTAATTTTTTTATTAACTTTTTCCCAAAATATTTACTTAGTTTCGAATAAAACCGAGATAAACTACCTACTCATATTTATTTTATTATAAATTTTATATATATATACTATATACTATATATATATATATATATATATATATATATATATATATATATATATATATATATATATAGGGTAACTCTAGGATAGATGGCCATAGTTTTTAAAGATTGAAATAAAAATTCTTAGAATGCAAACACAAGAAATGTTTATGCATATTTAAAATTCTTATACATACTCTCATCATTTATTTTTGGCAAAAAAATAATTAAACATTGAGAACGAAAAAGTGGAAAACATAGTTTGAAATTAAAATGGCAGGTGGCTATCTCTCCTTCAAGCGGAGGAGAGATGGCCATCCAATACAAGAAAGAAAAAGTGAAGTTAAAATAGCAAAAAACAACACATTTCATATAGTTAATCATGAAAATCTTATAGCAATTTGCAAAGATGCAATTATATCACGGAAAATGAGTGAATAAAATTCGAATAAACAACATTTGAAGTATAATTTCAACCCTTCAGTTTTCATAAAATTTTACCACATTTTTGGCAAAGATCTTGATAAGTGTCGTGTTTTTTTTCTTTCTCGAGTTTATTTTAGGCTTTTTACTGGTTTCAAGCTTATTTATCAACTTTATCTATTTCTGGGATGAAAGTTTCCGACATTTGTCAATATTTTCTGGTGATGTCAAAAGCATAGCTACCTGTTTGGTACATTTTCTAACTGTTTTTGTCATGGATACATTAGGAAATGGTGCATATAATATAATTATAAACATAAAAGTTATGTAATTATTTTAAATATTATTATATTTAGTTAAAATCCTCACTCCGTATAATTTTTAAATATTGATTAAAGGGGGTCATCTCTCCTTGATTTTATGTAGCCATCTATCCTGAAATTGAAGGACGGATGGCCACCCAATTTAAAGTGTCACTCCGCCATTTTACGTCTTTGTTTTAAGCTTGGAAACAAAGATTGGATTATATACGTGCCTTAAAAGACCGTAAAGTAAATAAAAAAAGTAACGTACGTATTGCAAAACATTCAGATACGTAACTTAACAAAAATATTCCACCACTAAATTAAATAAACATTAAAATGTCAGTTACTTTTTATAAAAGAAAAACACAGCTGTACCTCGCAATGAATGAACTCGTTGAACACTTCCTACGAAAAAAGTTTAAACTGTAATTTATGATCAAGTTTTGGAAATATTTAGATTGGCCATCTACCCTAGAGTTACCCTATATATATATATATATATATATATATATATATATATATATATATATATATATATATATATATATATATCAGGATATAAATATAAAACTTTATCAGTTTCTGTTCCAGGTAATATTTCTTTTTCTATTCATATGTTATTGCAACTTTATTTTCATAGCATATACAAAACTTGTTCAGTAATTAATTTCACTTTTTATCTCTCAGTTTGTGCATCAGAAGACATGCGCGTATATATTACAAAAATAACAAAGTTTCTGATTAATAAATTAAAACCAGCAATCGAGAAAACATTTAAAAGCAAATGTATAATTAGGTATTAAAACTAACTAAATATAGCATCTGCAGTAAGAGACTGAATTAGATATTTTTTTAACTATTAATATGTTTTAATAGTTTTAACGTCTAAAAAGGAATTCCTCTACATATGTTATAAGTTTAAGAGACTTTTAAAAATTTCCTATGGGAGTCAGTGTTTTACAAGATTTTATTGTTGTTTTTGCACTTCTTTTAAATTAGAAAAGCAACCCAGGATGCCTTAGACGCGCATTCTTATTTCCTCATCAAAATCTGACTTATAGATCAGTTCACGAAAAAAAAAATTATTGGCCATTCAAATAACACCTCATTTCAAATCCTTTTTATATCACGAGTTAAAAACTAATGCTTTAGTGTTGAGAAGCACGTCCTACGATTATGCCTGAAAGGAAATCTATATTTCCTAGATTTTGTTATGTATATATAAATTAGAGACAACCCAAAGAACATGAGTTCGGACTCTAAAATTTACGGTATTGTAACGACAGGGCAGGAGCTACTCTGAGTCGCGATATGCAATTTGTATATATGTTTGTGGTAGGTTAAAGGTGCCTTACGTACTTGGCACGTTTTCATATATTAAGCGGTCCAAAATGTAATTGCTCTAATAGCATTTATAGTTTTCAACTGAAATTGCTCTAACAGTATAAAATAATTCAGATTTTTCCTCCACTGTAAGTTCTAACTGAATTATTTATTTATTAATATAAATATATTCCCCCCCCCTTTAAAAACTTTACAGAATCTTAAAAATTTTAAAATAAAATTTGCATAATTTAATGAGTGCCAAATATATTTTCTGGAATTTTTTCTCCCCGTTTTCGGAGAGATAATAAAATTTAAGATCTGTGATCAATAATGATGTAATAAACCTAAATGTTTAATCCCTAAATTCATGGCAAGTCCAGTTATTATTCAAAACTTTGTAGAAGTACAGCAGAGTCTATTTAGTTTGCATTCATTTTGCATGCGAATAGGTGCATCAAAGTGTCCAGAATTTCACATGTAATGCTTTCGGTCTCTTTATTCCCGAATAAATTTCTCATTATAAATTCGCCAAATGGTACAACATAAGTGCACAATTCTGGCAGAGTTTGATATTATTCCCGATCATTTTTTAGACCACTGAGAACTAGATAAGTATAAAAGTATGTATTAAAATAATTCCACATTGATAATATTTGATAGAGTTTATGTAGTGCAAATTATTTTCTAAGACTTAATATTTTATGCTATCAAACGAGAAAGAAGAATTGTAAAGCATTATTCCCGTTAATGTTTATTCATTGAGTTCGATCTCCATGAATTTTCATGATGAAACTCGAGTAACGATACTCATTACGTGAAACAATCATATTCAGTCATTAAATCTAATGCTGTGTGACTAATGGACTCTTTACCATTATCTGTTTAGGATTCTTTTTATTAAATTAGAAAAAGATTCATCTTATAATTAAGACAAATGCGTTTCTTCTTTCGTACACGCCAATTTAGGTACTTATACATATGTTAAAGAGTATATATTTATCCCAAAGACTTTTAATTCACGTAGCTTTGATATTCGTACATTTTCAGATGTGATTTCTTCGAAGTTAGAGCATTAAATAAATTATATCCTTGAATTATCCAATGATGAATTCTTTTCTTTTTCCCTTTATGCGGGCAACAGTGACTGCATAAACTTCATCCATGTATATGCAGAAGTGTACATGATATGTTTATGTAAGTATAAGGGGAACAAGATCGTTACGCGATTAAACAAAGAAAGAGGAGAATATTATACCATTGAAATGATGTTCTTGGGAAAAGTTAGAAAGCAGTGTATACTGAATTTTGGGTGATGCCTAAGTTCTACTGCATAAGATTCGGGTAATCATCTTCCATAGAAATTTTTATATTCTTCAATTTTAACAAAGCCAGAATATTTCTTCTTTGTACAAGTATTTGTAAACATTTATTCAAAATCAATACCCCAGTTTTTAATATCTAGTATCTAGTGTATGTGAAGACTTTGTTTTTTCACTTCAGGAATATATCGCACACTATGGGAACTTTCGACGCTACCAGAGATGTCCTTTTACCCTCTTTCTGTGTTCAATTCCTTTAACCAATTACGCAAATGAACTATAGCCCAGTTCTGTATGCTATGGGATAGAAACATACAAAAGAGCAAAAATAGAATAGCTAATTTGCATATATATAAGTGACGAAAACTCTCTTTTTCTCTGTATATAAATAACTTGCTCTATCCCGCAAAAAATTTAACAAGCAAACTCAGACCCAGATAAAATAAAAATAAAAATGAATTAAATGCAGCTTTTCATATTTACATATTTAGTCTATCATTCAGGGTGTGTGACGGTAAACGGATATCTATAGTTATCCGTTTCACATGTAAATTAGGCGGAAATTTATTTTTTCGCTCCGATGATATTTTGATACAGTTGACGGACCATGTTGTGAACGATGCCCTACATAAAAGTACTAATTATTAAGTGGCTGACAGCGTATACTTACTCTTTTGATCATTATTTTAACGCTTTTACTGTTATGTTTCTCGCCTCTAGTAGCTGTAGTTTGGTATGGTTGTTGTACGGCAAAAAAGTCTTGACACTAATTACATTTTTTTTCTGTTGCATCCCGTATTGTTGCAAACCAGATAGTAATTGCAGAGCAAAATTACGCAATATCATTTTGCTAAAATTTGAAAAAAATTAAAATATCATTAGAAACATATAACTAACAACAGAAATGAATACATATTTTTATTCTCAATGACAGAAATAATAGCATCAAACACATAAGTAAGTGGAGATGAAGTTGATAAGCAAGAGAATTTAGTTATAAGTTGAAGTTGGTTTCTAATCTATGAACTAACTGTGTGTAGTCCTAAGGATTAAAATTTTAAAAAAAAATTCGTAAAATATAAACAAAGGAAATATGAAAGGAATATATACTATACTGTAAAGATATCCTATACGTGTTAAGTCTAAAGCAAAGGAATAAGCAATACGCAATCAAATTTCAATAATAAAAAAAATTATCTGTACTGTAATCGAAACTAACAATTAAAGGCAAATAATTTATATGTTGTTAACCTATTGTGGTTTTCATTTTTTGATGTATGTCTTTGAACAGAGCCAAATATACATTTCTTTAGTTCCTGATGTTTTGTATTGATTTAATCCAAAATCTTACATTTGTTAGACGCACTAACACACACATATATAAACATCAATACATAATTTATATTATATTATATATATATATATATATATATATATATATATATATATATATATATATATATATATATAATATTCATGATAACATACTCATTATTGAGGAGTCGTAAACGACGAAAGAATATAAGCTTTTATCGTTTTTCCGGGTGTTATGGAACAGAAGAGACACACAGAGCATCTAGGTTATCGGTTTTCAGGACATTTCGCCAAAGAATAAAATAAATGTAATTCGATTTTCAGACATTAGACTTCTGCTTCAAAATTTGTTCGTAGTTGCTGTCATCGAATAATGCTGCCGCAAACGCACGCTGATCAGAAACAACGGCGCTTGCCGCGCACCTGTCACGTCGCTATCATTTTTGCAGAAACGACATGTGCTGGGATCCGATACAGCTTAGAAACTGCGCTTACAGTTCATTGAAATCAACAAATGCTCGCATTTAAAGTTTGTCGTTCATTACTTGAATAATATAAAAATATCGTCAGGAATATAGGTATTTTCAGCACCATGCTCTTAAAATAAACCTTGTCCTGATTGCTTCACTTGTAGAAAGGAATATATATTCTAATTTGGAACAATTTAATACAGAACGATATGCAAAGAGAGATAAAATACCTCACATGCACACACAAACGAATATTCATGCATACATACACTAATACATATACATACTCTCTCTCTCTCTCTCTCTCTCTCTATATATATATATATATATATATATATATATATATATATATAAATAATATATATGGTGGGGGAGCTACCTGCTCACAAAATATACGTGGATGTTCGATTTATATTTGTAGACAAATATACAGTGGTACCTCGACTTACGAGTTTAATTCGTTCCATGACTTAGCTCGTAACTCGAAAAATACTCGTATCTCGAATCAGTTTTCCCCATTGAAATGAATGGAATGCCATTAATTCGTTCCGGGCTCCCCCAAAACACCGCAATTTTTTTGTTACATGTTTTTAAATAAGAAACACGCGCTTATAAACGACGATCATTGTATAAAAACGCAATACAATAGAATGTACTGCAATAAATTTGTTTTATTAAGTGTAATGTACAACATTTACCTTGGAGATCAGACTTGAAGATGCTGACGGAAGAGGAGGAGAAAGGTTGAACTGAAGAATTAAATCTTATTCGTTGATTTTTGATCTTTTCGCCCCGCTTTGCTCATTTTCGCTTTTATTACCAGCTACTCTCTTAAATGAACGAGTGAGACACGGAAGCTGGGTGATTGTTGCATCGTTCACTGTGGCTGTAATGTTCAGATTCTTCTTTCTGAGAATCCGAAGAACGTTTACTCAGAATCCAATCTCTCGGTTTAAGACTGGATAGTAGTCTCTGAATAATTTATTATTTATTTTACAAATGCCACACACTACAAAAAATAGCACCTATGCCATCAGTGTCTCTGAATAATATTATACAATTGTATAATAATTGTACATAAAGGTTGTAAATATTATATGCTTCTTGTATTCTCATTTGATGAGCATGTAGCATGACATTCGCTGCTCAAACTAGCGGTGGGATATCTGAAGCTTGCTCGTAACCCGAATTTTAGCTCGTAACTCGAAGCAACAAATCTACCGAGAGAATGCTCGTATCTCGAAAAACTCGTAAGTAAAGACACTCGTAAGTCGAGGTACCACTGTATACGTTATGAAATGAACGAGAGAGAATCATAACATAATTTGGTGGAGTAGAAGTTCTCACATTTAATCGGAAAGCAGAGGGATCCAGAGTTTGAATCTCGGAGTGATATTAAAAATGTTTTAAAACGGACGAATGAGTAGATATCGTTTTATAATAATCCTCGAAATAATGTTTGAGTGGTTTTGATTGGATTAAAAGGGCCCCGGTACCTACAAAGGCGGATGAAATTTTGAAATTGATTCAATTAAATGGACTCTGTGGTGTAGTATCTGTATAGCAAACAAAAGGTGTAATTACCGGGCTTTAAAATGTTAGACAGTACACAGCGGAATAATCATTCGTAGAAGGTGTATGTATGCATAAATGAATTGAGGACCATATGTGTCTATATCTATGCATACTTTGACAGGTAGCGAAACATAATTTTTTTGAAACTTTAAAGGTAAGATATACATGTTGCCTATTGAAGAATTCTGATACATAGTTTAGTGACAAATTAGTGGATATATGCAGTAATGGGGGGAATAAAAGACTACTAAAGTACTACTAAAGGTGAATCCAATTTTATTCTCGTTTTACCCAGTCTTCAAATTTTAGATAAATTTGAATAAATATATTATGTTTTCATGCTTGTTTATAAGAGATCTGAAATAAAAAATACTGAACGTTACTTTCTTATGTTAGATAAGTTCCATGGAGAAATGTGAAATACCACGGATGATTTCGGCACTGGGCTGCAACTCGTTTCCTTCAACCTCTTATAATATTTGAGGGAATTTTATCTACACATTTGTAGCACATAATCATGCATGAATAATTGACTATAACCCTAACTCTTCTAAGGAGCAGTATAGAAATGAGGAGTTTCTTTCATTTTCGTGTCGTTATAAGTTCGAGTATAACCTCTGGATACATTTAAAAATAGCTTGTAAATATATAATCTATAGAAGTCTCTAAAGAAAGTAATTTGAAAGTAAATGAAGCGAATGTATTCTTCATAAATGATCTGCAGTATTAGGATTAATAACTAATAATTAAATTCCACTGTAATGCACCTGTTGTTGCTACCACGTGAAGCTTATAGCGTTCCTTCCTTTCCCTTTTTTGAATCTATAAACATATGCATATATCTGTTTTAATAGGGACATTAAAGTAAAACAAAGAAATATAAACACATCCAGTTTAATGAAAATATTCTGTCAATGAATTACTAAAATATCGAGATTCCTTGATAAAAAGATTTCATCAAGCATACTTTACACATCCAGTTTAATGAAAATATTCTGTCAATGAATTACTAAAATATCGAGATTCCTTGATAAAAAGATTTCATCAAGCATACTTTAAAAAATCATGTTCCATGAGACATGTATTTAAAAAAACTTGCAAATGTATAATCTAAATAATTTTTTTAAAGAAAGTAATTGAAAAGTGAATGAAACGTATGTATTCTTCATAAATGATCTGGAGTATTAGGTTTAAAAGCTAATAATTAAATTGCACTGTAATGCAACTCTTGTTGCCACCACGTGAGGCTTATAGTGTTCCTTCTTTTCCCTTTCTCGACTACATAAACAGATGCATATATCTGTTTTAATAGGGACATTAAAGTAAAACAAAGAAATATAAACACATCCAGTTTAATGAAAAAATTCTGTCAATAAATTACTAAAATATCGAGATCGCTTTATAAAAAGATTTCATCAAGCATACTTTAAAAAATCATGTTTCATCAGACATGCATTTAAAAATAACTTGTAAATGTATAATCTAAATAATTTTTTTAAAGAAAGTAATTGAAAAGCGAATGAAACGTATGTATTCTTCACAAATGATCTGGAGTATTAGGTTTAAAAGCTAATAATTAAATTGCACTGTAATGCAACTCTTGTTGCCACCACGTGAGGCTTATAGTGTTCCTTCCTTTCCCTTTCTCGACTACATAAACATATGCATGTATCTGTTTTAATAGGGACATTAAAGTAAAACAAAGAAATATAAACACATCCAGTTTAATGAAAAAATTCTGTCAATAAATTACTAAAATATCGAGATCGTTTTATAAAAAGATTTCATCAAGCATACTTTAAAATATCATGTTTCACCAGACATGCATTTAAAAATAACTTGTAAATGTATAATCTAAATAATTTTTTTAAAGAAAGTAATTGAAAAGTGAATGAAACGTATGTATTCTTCACAAATGATCTGGAGTATTAGGTTTAAAAGCTAATAATTAAATTGCACTGTAATGCAACTCGTGTTGCCACCACGTGAGGCTTATTATAGTGTTCCTTCCTTTCTCGGCTACATAAACAGATGCATATATCTGTTTTAATAGGGACATTAAAGTCAAACAAAGAAATATAAACACATGTAGCTTAATGAAAAAATTCTGTCAATAAATTACTAAAATATCGAGATTCCTTGATAAAAAGATTTCATCAAGCATACTTTAAAAAATCATGTTTCATCAGACATGCATTTAAAAATAACTTGTAAATGTATAATCTAAATAATTTTTTTAAAGAAAGTAATTGAAAAGTGAATGAAACGTATGTATTCTTCACAAATGATCTGGAGTATTAGGCTTAAAAGCTAATAATTAAATTGCATGGTAATGCAACTCGTGTTGCCACCACGTGAGGCTTATTATAGTGTTCCTTCCTTTCTCGACTACATAAACAGATGCATATATCTGTTTTAATAGGGACATTAAAGTCAAACAAAGAAATATAAACACATGTAGCTTAATGAAACAATTCTGTCAATGAATTACTAAAATATAGAGATCGTTCGATCAAAAGATTTCATCAAACATGCTTATTGCTTAAAAGAATAAATATCCAGAAGAGGTTAAAAGCGAGAGAGAAAGAATATTTAAATCACAGCGACCTGTCTTCATAAATTGCATCTGACGCTAGAAGGTCGCATCTTGTCCAAATAACTTTCGGGATCTGCGGTTTCCGGTTGTCACTCAGGATAATTCAGTTAACGGACAGATTAACAACTGTCATCCGTTCGAGTGGAACGCTGATTTTGTATTAGTCCCAAATGAGATAACAATCTTACACCGATTTGCAAACGGAAACCATCAAGTCACAGATTCAGAGTGGAGAGGGGATTGGATGTCGTTATCGATCTTCGCCTTCTTTTGCTTGTTTGCTTCGAATGACAAGTGTAATTAAATATCTCGTTAACTAGACAAGGGGTTAATTTTTTAATATCCATCCGTAGAAGGACTTGTTTGGAAATGAGATGGAAATGAGCAACTTGTTTTCACATGTGTGAGGCCCGTCTAGCAGCCATTTGGTTGCTGAAGGTGTAGTGAATTAGAACACACAATTATAACATGCATCCTTGTAGTCTCGAAATAGACAGGATATCTAGACTGAATCGATTCCTACATGATTTTTTTCCCTTGATCTTTCTTCCTGACAAAGATTTTTTTTTTTTTTTTTTTTTCTGACCAAGAGAAGTTTATCTGACAAGAGTTCCGACAAGAGTAAGGACTCATACACTATTCTTAAATACAGTCGAACCTCCATATATCGAAGTAGCAAAATGTCAGAAAAAAATTCGATATATAGAAATTTCGATATATAGAATTGATCTTAGTTTTATCATAATTCTCCTAAAACAATAAAATTAAAGCTAATTTTCGTATACGTAACTCCATTTCCAATTTATATGCGAATAACATTAAATGAAAGTTAATAACTAAAAAATTAATTAATGTGAAAGATTTATTGAGAACTATATACCTTTAAAAAAGCAATAATCCAGACAGTGGTTACAGTGATCACAGTTACATTCTTTTAAAAAAAACTACGAATATCTTGCTGAACAGCCAGTTTTGCGGAAAGTTCATCAAAGAAATGCTCGCATTTATTCAGTCCATTAAAAACTTCATCAGGGACATTTACCACGAATTGAAGTCCACGAAGTCGCCAAAAATTGGGAGATTTTATTCTAAAGTGGAATAAAATCTCCCAATATGTCGTGAAAAAAATTTCGATATATAGAGATTTTTTCGATATATAGAAACAGTTTTTCTATGTAATGAACATGGAGATTTGCTAAGAGTTCGATATGTAGAAAATTTCGATATAGGGAAGTTCGATATATGGAGGTTCGACTGTATATCTCTGAACAATGGCCTACCGGCAAAGATGTCCTAGGTACTAGAGTCAAGCGTTTGATATGCGTGTTTAAAATATCATTTGAAATCGTATTTAAACTGTAGATCGAGGTCTTTGTAGTCCTCGAGTAACAAAAGATAGCTGTAGCACTCATGACTATCAAATGAAAAGAGAACCAATCTAATCGGGCAGTATTTAATACACTATAAAGTATAGTCGTTACCTCTTAAGTCAATCCTTTTCAGTATTAGCTTGGCAATATTTAGTATTCAAGTACTTAAATAAACGTCATATTGCTTGATCATATATAAACCGAAAATATATACTAGACCGTATACAGGCCAAAAATATAATACAAATATTCCCAATATCCAAAATACTGACGGAAAACCGTATAAGAAAAACTATTGGATTCTACGATATAAATGTCTGTTTAAAATTGCAATAAATGCTTGTCAAACACAAGAAGAATGATTCTTTGACGTTTAAATTTTTTAGAATATCTTTTATTATTTTACATCACAAAAAAAGATATTATATTACTTATAACATTTTGTCGTAATACATTTAAGTTTGAAAGCTAATATATTGAAACTAGTTAATTTGCACGAAAATAGTTTGGTTTAATTTATATTTGACAACTCAGAATAAACGCCATATGCCACATAGCATACAAGCAACGGTTTGTGACTATGAATATGCTTACGTAAAAATAGTAGTTCAGTAATCGTTAAATAAATGACTAATATTGACGACAACTTATCATAATACTTACTAAAAATTTTAAAGAAAACCAAAATGCATTAATTAGACTACAGCTCGAGAGCAATAATATAAGCATTCTATACATAATAATAGTTCAGATTATCACTTCATTTCGTGATATTAAATACCCTTTTCCTAGCAGTTATATCATTACATGTATTAAATGTACATTTCATCAGCTAAAGAACTAACTCATAAAGTTATAGTACGTCATCGTTCGTTAGATTTTAATGTAAACTTCTCCGACTTTATTACTTTTATTGTGTCACTTCATTACTTTTTATAGCAATTCAACATTAAAAGGAAAATAAATTAAACTAATGTGCTAAATTTTGGTTAAATTTCCGATTTCTACATTCATGTGTAAATTGGCACATTCCCTTTAAAGAACTGAAAAAAATATAATAACGGCGAGGAAATTTTTTTAATTCAATATCTAATTATGTTTATGTCGTATTTTTTTCTTTTATGAAATAGATAAATAAATATTTGATGATAGTAGAAGGAATTAAATGACAAAACTTTAACGCTCGATAAGATAAAAATAGGAAAAAAATTAATCGATATACTGATTTTCTTTTGACTGAACATTAGCCTTTTACTTAAAGTGTTTGGTTAAAATTTTGTGATATTTTAACTTAATAAATACTGTCGAGTTTTGCATAGTTAAACTCAAGTTCTCATCAAAATTGTAGGAATACAGTAAGCATGTTTCAACAATATAAAATTATCGGTTATCATGATACACCTTATTAGCACACATGATTTAAAGTTTTTGCTAATACTTTGCATCTATATTTCTTGGGAATAATTTATACAGCCTTAAGAACAAAAACAAAAAATTTAAATATATATTGACTTATAAAAAGGAGAAATTTTTGCCTTTTTAAAAATTTTTTAATCGTCTGTACAATACTTAAATGCTTATTTTAGTTTAATCAAATTCCTGAAATGCAACAAATATTAATTATGTCATCGAATTCTTGAATTTTATTGAACTGTTCAAGCAAAATATAAAACTTTTCTAAATAAAAAATTTCAAATTGCAATCAATGTGATCTGGTATAGGGGGGGGGGGGAGTAAACTGTTATATATATATATATGTGTGTGTGTATATATATGCTGCCAGAATTTTATATTGACTTATAAATTTTAAAAAGAAATAAAATTGTTTAAATTTTTTTACGATTTACTTACATCGTTTTCTAAGTTATTTCATTTTATAATTATTTCTAAGTACATAAATTTATAGCTTTCCTCATTAAACTTTTGTATATCCACTTCATCCCCCCACTTTACCCTTCTTTCCTTACGCGGGGTAAAATAGGTGCAGTAGACTATAACTGTAAAGTATTTTGTCACTGACATATTTATGTAGCCGGATCGTTGAAAAACATATCTAAAAGTCTCACAACTGGTCCTGCAAAAATAAAACCCCAAAAAGTTTTATAAATTAAACATTTTATAAATTCCATCTGATCATTTGAAAATAGCGCATTATATACCCATTTTAAACCACCTGGCCTTACAACTGGTGAGAGCACACGTGATGTTTTTTTTTCTCATAAACATGTCTTGTGACTGACACAGCTTCATACACACTCACTTATTTTTAAATTCAAACCATGGCTATCGTTTTGAAAACCTGAAACGAATAACTAATCCTATTAAGATATTTTGATTTTTCGAAAAAATATTTTAGTGGCCTATTTTTGGTATTTTAAAACCTATTCGTCATCTCAAAGCGAATTAAAATTTGCTACATATAAATTAATGCCATTTAACAATATATTACCGAGGCATTATGTATTGTTAATCTCATTCATTAACAAACCTAATGAAATGTCTTGACGGAAGATGACTGATCCTGGAAGGCCTTAGTTGCTATGTCGCTTTCAGTCTAGAGCATTGGCCTTGGACTGTTGCATTTGTGAAAAAAATTAAGGATGTTATTCATTTTAATACTTAGGCGAACATTTTTAGTACTTTTTTGTAAAATTGACGTATATTTAAAAATTTTTTTATCGTATAATTAAGTGTATCTTACTTTATTTTTACTTATATATCTGTCAAATGTAGAAATATTGGAAGGGCGTTTCTGAAGCATTCATGTCTCTTTATTAGAAAACGTCGACTGTCTAAGCTTTATGTATGCTTACGTTGTATAAATACATAATTGAATTTTTTTCGCGTGCAAGTATGATGCTTATATTTCAACGAAACAAACGTAGCATTCCAGCTAAAAAAAATATACGCTTTGAATCTCACTTCACTATTGCCCCCTTTTTTTAGTTCCCAAGTAAGATTTTTCGATCTCGAAAAGGACTTTGCAATTCGTACGTCAATCATCTTTTCTAATAATGACCATGCTCTACTACTTAAACTCTAAACTTTATCTGACCGTTATGCCGAAAAGACAACGGATAAATACTAAGAGCCAGACAGGAAACGGTGCACATCATCTCCATTTCCACACCTAAACGACTTTCCAGATTTCTTATATGCAAATAAACGCGGTGGCGTTCTCAGAATTTATATGCAGGCTGGCCAACACCTGTTCGATAAAGATCAGTCTCCACCTTCTGTTTCAACAAGGCCTCGAAGCTGGGGAAATATAATTACCAGTCTATTAAGAAAGAGCACTTTTTGAATTTATCAGGAATGTTGGTCGTGTAACATTGTTTTCTCAATTTTCCCGGCTATAGAACAATGTGGGGATGATTTGGCGGACTGACTTCCGCGTACTTTTAGGCTCTGGGGAAGAATTTCATTATGCTAAAAGATGCAACGTGTAGATGGTCACGTCCAGATGACATAAACCCCATTTAATGCGAAAAAAATCGTTGCTTGCGTCACAGCAATTATTTCGAATATAGCTTTATAATAGGAGGGATATTACATTTATTACCAAGCTGTGTTAACACAGTTATTATATAGTTGAACACAAAGTAATAAAATCTCTCGCCATTTCTTCGCTAATGTAAGACAAAACTAGGCTTTCGTGTATGCTTTAGTGACGAGTGGTTTAAAATATGGTGGAGTATGTCACAATATATTCGTGATAAATGATTCTCGTAAAATAGTCTCGTTTCTCGTTCTGTATTTTAAATAATACTACAAAAATAAGTTTTACTCAAAATAATTTCCATATATATTAAAAAAAGGATTTTTATAGTGTAATCATATGAACCTTTTAATGCTGCTTGTTATATTTTGATACGTATGTTTCTTACTTTACAGAAACTAAATTGAAGCTTATTCGGTGAATAAACCTCGAGAGTTGATAAAAATTAAATGATAGGCCAATACGCTCAGATATGGTAGTGAAAGATGCAAAAATTACTGTAATTCAGAGGAGTTTGTTTTTTGGAAAATGACATTTGATTTTTTTTTAGTTTATGTCTAAGGCATAAAACAGATATATTAGCGAAAATAATAAGTGATTATTTTAGATTAATTTATTATTAATTGTTTTTTGACGGAGGAATCTTCAGGTATATTATTGATTTCGCAATGAATCTTTAGGCGAACTTAAGAGTCTTTCCTAAACTGAATAAGCTGTAATATGTAGCATTATGCGCATAGGGAACGAGGCATTAATCATAGCCTGTGAGGTTGAAATATGAGTATGGCATTTTACATACGTATGAAGTTCTGTGCTTTAATTGTGAATTAAGAGAACCTATTGGTAAAATAATTTTTTCAGAATCATAATTTCATATATACTTAAAATGTAGTGAGTGGGTCGTGTATCAAGATATAATTTGATACACGACCCATTTATCTGAGATATAATTTGCTAAAAAAGCTGTGAAACTGACAATCAATTGTGTAAAGAGTTTTGAATTTTAAGTAAACAGAGTGAATGAATAATAATTGATGAAAAGCCTTTATGTCAATAAAATTTACAAAAATAAAAGCTAATTGTTTTTGTTTAGTATTTCACTTAGTAAACAGGTGGTATACGTAGATCCTTGGATTCTAGTTATTTCACAAAACTCTTGTTGATGCTATAAATACAATAGATTTTATTTGCTATCTCCCAATACAAAAATAACAATATATGTAGAAATTATAATAGACCCCATAATTGTGTGTATGCACTGAAATGTTATAATATTAACTAGAATTATAATTTTAAGATACGTATTTTTAGTAATATGATCAAGGCAATTTTTTTACATATTTTTTTATAAATAACATTAGAAAAAACGAGTAAGATATGTTGCGGTTAAAATTATATATAGACGAACAATCTCCCCACAATTGCAAAAATAGTTATTCGAATTTACGATGAAATTCATGAGGGAAAATGTGGATCAATGCCTGTAACTGCAATTAGAATAATATTGTTGAGATACATGCTAATGGGTTGCAAATAAACGACGAGAAATATGAAATTTTCATATATTATTTAATTTGCTGTTTATTCCTTATGAATACAAATACAGATTATCATACATGATGTGTTATCAAGGAAATAATAACGTTCTTCTATTTAATGGCGTTTACACACACACACACATATATATATATATATATATATATATATATATATATACATACATATATATATATATACATACATATATATATATATATACATACATATATATATATATATATATATATATATATATATATATATATATATATATATATATATATCCATTCATAAAATTGTCCATGGGGAGCTCTTACTAGAACAGAAGTTAATGTTCCCATAAGTCTCTCGAAAATCTGTCATCCCCGCGTTCTATTGACTATTGTACGTTTTGCATTACAGTATTGGGCAGTTTCAAAGTTTCATGGTGGTGAAATAATTACTCCCAATCAACAGCTGTTGATGCATTTGATGCCACGTTTCATACAACCGCGAAACCTGACAGACCCAAGTGAGTTATGGCGTTTCGTCACACACATATGAGGAGAGACAACACATCCCAGACGGAAAACATCTATTACAATCCGTCACACATTTACGACCTTCGTGACACCACCATATTTGCAACCTCGCCAAATCGAAATTGCAGAAAAATTACAATTGCGCGAATAGGGTTTAGAGTGTAAACAGACATCCAGAAAAGAACCAGGCGTTCTTTTGTTTTTCTTCTTCTCCAACGGGGGCGTAGGGGTGGTTAGAACTACTCTGTGGACCTTGTTTGTATTTAAAGTATTATATGTTTATCATGCTATTCCTTCTGTCACGCAAAAAAAAGATCAAACAGCATTTTTTTCTTCAGAGATTGTGTTGAAATCTCTGTCCTGTTAATCTGCAGTGTATTAATTGGGAGGGAAAGCGTCCGACCTAAAACTAATTTTGACAAATGGAAAAAACAATTACGTCTTTATTTTTTCCTCTTCGTGTTTTTAACTTATTTAGATTTTCACTAAAATGATAAACAAGTAGAACTGAAACATAGAGGTAATAAATGACGGCAATTCTCATGGACGACTGAACCCATTCCTAACGATTTTTTTAATGACCTGTTTGTGCCCAATTAAGCTGAATCACCCTTTTTACCTGATGCTAAATGGTGATTCAAAGCTGAATCAAGAATCATTTAAAATCCGAGTGCATAAAAAATACCCTTTCTTTTACGCATTGCTGGCCATTTTGAGGCATTTTCGTGTAATAGGTTCATTCGAATCCTTTAATTAGGGACTACTGATTTCTCAAACAGATTAACAGCTAATTTTAAATAAAATATTTTAAATCGTTTTAAAAAGTGCTATACAACACAATTCACACGCATACATCCTTGTTTAAAACATTGTATTTCACTAGTTTAAAGGAAGCAAAATTAAGTATGCTATAGAAACTGAACACTGAATGTAAGGTAGTTGAATATAAGGTCAAAACCATATATTAGAGATAGGAAACAATTAGAACACCACGTCAATAAATGTTAACTATGTATTCAATGAGTAAAATACCACTACTGTATTATTTTTCTGCTATTTCATAAGCCTTTCATTGAGCATAGCGTCATTAAAATCAGAAAAATATTACAACCGTACATAACAAATTTGCTCCACAAAAACTGGTTTACATAAATATGTTTAAAACTTTCAATATACTGCATCGTTAACAGCAAAGCTCTTGGATCACAGTCTAAATTTTCTGTACATGAAAACTTTGTTTTAATTTCCTAATAATTGTAAATAAATACATCCCCAAAATTGTCACATTCTTGCTGCTTTTTTGGCTAATTTAGCGCACATTCTTTGATACAAATTTATAACTTTTTATTAAATATAATTTTATAAGTTTCGAGAAGAAATTTTTTTTACAGTTAATAGATTCTGGCATACAGCGTATTATCTTTTACTCTACAACCTTTTTTTTTCTTTTGCATAATTTTTTCCTTCTTTATAATACGTATTTTACCTATTGATTGCTTTTAAATGGAGGAAATGTTTAAAATTTGTTTTCATTAATAGTGCATCCATTGGATATTAAAACACGGTTCGAAATAAAAGATGATATAAATTAATATTTGTTTTAAAAGGATTGTAGTAGTTATACGCATAGTAGTAATATGGAAGTAAACACACACAGCAAAAATTAATGAGAGAGTATAAAAATCTTAATTTTGTTCAAAAAAAGAATAATTTCAAGACTCCTTTTAAACCGTATTCAAAAATATGGTTTACGATAAAGTACTAAATAGCTTGTAATGTATATGCGGAATAAATCCTTCGTTACTCGACACCTATTGAGAAGAATTTATAACTTCCATATAACTTGGTACTTTAAACTATCAGTAGTTATTTGAATGAGAAATTTCTAGAAGCTTTACTTTTATATTATTGTTATATTTGGACTCGCTATCAACATCCGAGCATCCCATAAATGAACAAATTCTGAACAAAATTCAATATTGGTATATATGAACAAAATTCAAGAATCATAATTTCAAAAATTGTGAGATGTAATACCTAGTTCTATTAGAGTATATATATATATATATATATATATATATATATATATATATATATATATATACGTATATATAACCAAAAAATGCTGAAAATAAAAATTTAGATTCCGTCTCTGTCCAGAGAGTAATATTAAATAATATAATTGTAAATAATACTAATATTTGGCAATAAGCAATATTTGCAATTTTGAATTTCGAGTCTTTCCATGTTGCATTTTATTTCGAAACACCCAGTTCTTTTATTATATTTGAAATAGAAACTTATTTGAAATTTGTCTACGTAATTAAACTATATGGAAAACTAAAATGTGTCTTTGCAAATGAATCAGCAGGTGAATGCGTTCACTGACGTAACTAAGAAAAGTAATTCTTGCTTATATTACAATATATCTAGCAGTATTTTGAATACTAAATCCTTCTTTGAAACTTGAATATTAGCGATCAAGCCGTTGGATATATAAAAAGTGTAATTAAATAATACCTTTTATCGGGCGGTTTTTTTTTTTGTAACTTTTAAAGTTTTATTTATGCGTGTTTAAGATGGCATATAGCACTAATAATACAAAACAAAAACTAAAAATAAGAAACAAAAAGAAAGGGAAGAGAAATGCATGAACAGTAATGTTTGTTTTAGCGGTTGAATAAAAATTTCAGTCCTTATTAAACTGTTTAATACATACTAGAACTCTATAGTCATTCTCAGCATATGTTGGTATCTTTCACTGTGACGATCTGTGTAATAAATTGCCTTCGTGCGAAGTCAGAATTAAGTGAATAGTAATTGCCGGGCTATTACTTGACATTTAACAACACTTATATTATTAGGCTGGTAAGTTTCTCCAAAAATATATTGAACGCGAAAATACTTCAGCAAAACATCTTGGAATACCCTTCGCAATACCGCTTCCGACGTTTTTATTGCAAGATTGATTACTCGAATAATAGCGAAAATTACCCACTTTATCCGGTTAAGGACAAGGGAAAGCAATATTTTCATGCCCTTTACCATAAAGCCGTTCCAGTTGTGGGAGTAGAGCGAATTTTGTTCCCACCGTGGGAGAAATTGAATATTAAAAAAACAAAGAGCGTATGAAACGATTATGATGAGAAATTCAATGTATTGATTACATTAATGTTATTTAATCTTAAGACAAGAGAAAATAATATTTTCTTGTACTTTTTACCATAAAGCCATTCCAGTTGTGGGAGCAGAGTGAATTTTGTTCCCACCATGTGAGAAATTGAATATTAAACAAACAAACAAAAAAGAGCGTGTGAAAGGATTATGATGAGAAATTGAATGTATCAATTATATTAACGTTATTTAATTTTAATAATAAAAATGAGTTGAAGTAATGCTATGAGTTGAAGTAATACTGAGTTGAAGTAATGCTAGAAGAATTTACCCGAATAATCTAGTAATTTTTAAGTATAATTTAGGTAAAGCTTTCAGCTGAATATTAGGACTAAGTTTAATAATAATTAGTTGGTACCCGTCAAAACATGACGGCTAGATAGTAAATAAATGCAAAATATAAACAATAGAAATAAACAAAAATTGAAAAACAAGCATGTTGAGCCCATACTGTAAGTTGTGTTTGTCTTTTCATTTTCTTTTTGACTTATTGCTTCCTTGGGGGACTCGGGGCCTTGGGATGTCTTTTGGGCTTACCTGCATCCTATTCAGAAAGTTTCCATTGAGGTAACTGATATGGTTAGGCTCCCTGAAGACGAGACCTGTCGGTTACCTCTGTTGTTTTATGGTTCAGTTCCGGCACTTATACAGAATCTTGCCGTTGGTGCGTGGATGCCCAGAGTGCTTGATTTCTGTTTGTTTCTTGTCTATATTCGTATTATTTTTATCTATATCTGTTGGATTATTTAAATAAATGCACTAATATACAAATTATACTCAACAAAGCATTGCCAAATGTTGAAAATCATAATAATGCGCAGAAACAAATTAATGTGTTTAAGTGGCCTTGTGCTTAGTGAGTATCTAAAGCTAGATTTAAAAATGTCACTGAGCATGCGCAGAAAGCATTTTTTTTTTTTTAAACTGTAAATTATCGCTAATTAAACAGCGCGAAATAAACAATTTCCATCAGGTTTAATCTTATATTTCTCAAACATAATGATCATAAAAATAAAAATGGCAGCGAGATCTAGAGAGACCTCCTCGGAATAGATGTGTTTATCATTAAAATATGTCACTGATCATGCGCAGAAACAATGAGTTTCTAAAGCCAAATTTAAACATACCATTGAGCATGCGCAGTAATCACTTTTCAATTGTAAATTATCGCTAATTAATAGAAACTGCGGTTACAAAAACCAAATTTGACAAATCTACAGATTACAATCTTTCGTTTACGACCAAAATGAAGTAAATGGATGCAGTAGTTTTCTCTCACGGACTCCCCAAAAAGTCGGCTTAGCAACTTAAATATATAGATAATAATAAATATGTGTTTGTCCCTGTATAAGTTAACATATCACAGATAAAATGGAATTAAATTTGGGTTTTTCGGCTTCATCGCTTTTGGATTATACCTTATTAATTCTGAATAGGTACCACTCATTGAAATTTTTAGCTCCCATTTGACACGTGCACTCCAAATACACACACTCAAAACAAACGTACATTGTTTTGACATGTAAGCAGGGCCCGATTATGAAAGCTGGGGGCCCCTGGGCAGATGCTATTTGGGGGCCCCCCCCTTACCGACATTTATAAAAATACATACTATTAGAAGTACTAGGTGCATACACCAAAGGGGTTTTGGGGCCCCTTAGCATCAGGGGGCCCTGGGCAAAGTCCCGATTTGCCCATGCGATAAAAAGGCCCTGCATGTAAGGGAAAATTTTATTTGCTCTAGACTTCTGAACACATAAGTTTTATTCAGGAATAGATAAAAAAAAAGGTTTAAATTACAAATTAAAATGTAAGATATTTTGCTCAATCGTTGTCAAAGCATCTCATTTATTTTACATGCATCATTTCATATTCCTTATTTCGAGAGTAATGTTGTTATTACTCTTGATTAAAAATGTATTAATACTTTTCGGACCGTATTTAACGTAAGTTCTATAATATTTACACCAGTAAATGATTTAAAAGTGTAAGCTACATTCAAAATTATAAGCTATGTTCAAGAGTACTATTTTACCAATATGCAAATATTTTCGAGAACTCGTTAAAAACTCTTAAAAGGAATTCATGAACATACTACTAAATATGTAAATATCTAAGAACTTAAAATACGGAAATTTCAAATCCTGTAATATATATATATATATACATACATATATATATATATATATATATATATATATATATATATATATATATATACTTGCTGTAAAAGTAATTTTGGTTAATAAAGGGGTGAGATGAAAAACTGTACGAGATTTAAAGGCGACACTCTACATCTCTCTGAACAATTAATAACAACAAGAAAAATCATGTGATTTTTCTAGATCTGATTTTCTAGCTGATCAATTGATTTTGTTGATGTGATACGATTTGGTATTTAGTATAGTAATAAAAATGGGTATTTTAAATAAATTAGTATGTTCTCATAAAATTTCTCTTTTTGAAATCTCTAGACTTTAGCATAAATTCAGTAACGAATCCTTGGCTTAAAACATTTTAAACAAATTATTATGGATACTTTAGCAATTACTTTTCCTTTATATTTGCACATTCTGTTCTTATTTTCTTTATTTTAGCTACATTACTGCATTCCGTTTTCGAAATATACATTGAGACGTAACTTCAGTTTTGTTACTTTTTGAGCACCATTTTAGAGTGCACCTTTTTAGAGTTTTGCTATAACATTCTGCCATAAATTACAATTTAATACCATGAAAGTAATTAACTAAGGGAAAAAAATTATGGAAAGATATTTCTGGGTTAAGTTCACTTTCAAGGAATGTTTAAAAAAAAAAAAATCTTAAAACTGACAATCATATTAACAAAGGGTTGCAAAATAATTGAGAAGAAATTAATGAAGAGATAGTTATTAACAAAGGATAGTTATAAAAACGAGTGAATAAAATTTTAATTAAAAAATATTTTATTTTCTTTATGCATACTGAATTGTCTCAAAGGAGAAGTTCGAGAGATTTTAGAGGAGGGAGGGGGTTAATTATTACCTTGTAATAGACCCAAAAATTCTGGAATATAGTTGTTGTAGCTGATGCCCCTTGACCGACATGTAACATCAGGTCAAGTCCCGAAGGCTATGGGCGATGAAGGTGCGGCTCCGGTTTTTAATAGCACCGCAAGGGTCGGAGTCCGACTTGGCTAAATGACCGGTCCCGTAATTTTGAACCGAGCCAAGTGACGAGACCGGAACTCTTGACCCCGCACCTGCAGAGGTAAATTTGAGAACATGGAGGACATTGTAGCCACGACCTATTTTACGTGCCCCAGCCACCATTAGTGAACACGGCGGTAGATTTGCAGCGACGAGCCTCGAACCAGGGACGTTCAGATCGCTGGCCCGCTGCTCTTGCCAACCGGGCTACCGCGCCCTTTGGAATACAGTAACCACCGCTTATAGTGATCACTGGTTACAAGAATCAACCGTTTATAAGAATCAATATCGCGAAAACAAAAACAAATGAATTATTTCCATGTTAAAATTTTCGCTTTAAAGAATCAATCCGCCGGTTTTAAGAATCAGTTCACATTCTTCGCTTTCCTTTCATTTTTCCAAAAAAGCCACTTAAACCCTCAAAAGGCACGAAGTTCTTTCTCTTTTTTTTAAGAAAGATTGACAAGATGGGATGGAATATAGTCGTAAAATTCACCCCTTTCTTTATTAGACATAACATCGCTTTAACACAACACTGTTCTATTAGCTTGACCCGGGGGCAACTTTAAACGTCCGAGTAAATCTTCGTCTGAGACTATAAGTATTGAAAGAGGTATAAACAGCCTTCTGAAAACTTCATTACGTCAAACTATCATAGAAAGCTTTTTCTTGCTCCCTTCCTGTAGTTGAAATGTTAAAACTGTTAAGCAGGTATGTTGTAACTTGTAACAAATATTGTATTTTTTTCTTCTCTTACTATAATCATGTGTATCTACTTATAGGTCTAAAAATTAAGTTTTATTTTTAAAACTATAAGAAATAATTTTAATAAAAGATAGTTAATGTAAATTAAAGAGTATTTTATGGTAAATTATCTAATATATGTATATATAGTTGTGTGTGTTCATGTCCAAAAACCTAAATTTCGGTTATAAGAATCAACCGCTTATAAGAATCAAAAACAGTAATAACAAACGTGATTCTTATAAGCGGAAATCACTGTATAGTTCTTCAGTCAATAAAATATCTAACTACAACTGCGATAAATTCGCCAAAACGGTAGACAGTCGTCTTTATATGCAGAAGGCCTACCGCAGTCCTCATCCATCTCGCTGTATTCTCGCGTTGCAGTATCTCAAGCATGTGACGTTTCTTATCTTAAAGAGCAAGAATGAAACAAATTGAGCAGTTTTCTTTCTTTGTTCAATGGAGTGCTGTGCCACTAATTGAAGAGCTTTTTCATCTTTAAATGCTGCAATCATGACATCTATTAGAGATCTACTGAAAGGCCTCGCTGCTGTCAAACAACCGCGTTACATAAGGTTTCACGCAGTTCTGCGAGCAATGTTTATCATCGCCTGCCAGTCATGCACGGCTATCTTAGCCTATCATTAACCTGACACTTACTTTCACTCTTTTATATAAATATCGAATTAACAAGTTCAAATCAAGAATAAAAAGTCCAATAACGGTATCCTCTGGTAGATCTACAGGTCAAAATATTTTGCACTGGAAAAAGAGTTACCGAAAAAAAAAATGACATGATTTACAACGTTACCAAATTTTCTTAAAGATGCCCGCAACTGTAAAAAAGCTTCAAAAGTAAAAGATAGGTTGGATGCACCGGAAAAAGTATTTAATTTACGCGAAAATAAATATATGACATTTTAATCAGTGTGATATAAAATTTTAAAATTGTTACCTTTTTTTAAGTTTCCTAAACACGATTGATTTTTACTTTGGAAGTATCATTTTAGGATTATAATATTTGGAGCAGTCATTCTGTTTTTACTTCGCATTTCTGTCATTCAGCAGGTATCATAATATTATTTAGCATTTTTTAATGATGTTTAAATAATGTTTACCATCTCAAAAATCAGTTTTATTTATTAAATGCGTTTGTAACAGCAAGAACTTTGTGATGTTGGAAGGATCATTCGATCAATTAACGATGTTATTAATAACTATGCTATAATGTAAAAGAGTTCGTAGAGTAACAGAGATTAATTTTGCGGTGATAGATGAAACACCATGATTTAATATAAAATGATTTACGTACATACCCTAAGGTTAAAATGTCGATAAAATAAACATGTCTTCAGAGCGGTAATAATTCAGAGGCTTGTCGGTGACTGATAAGACAAGTTAGCTTCACTCGACTAGAAAAATTATAATTAACACATTTGCATGCATGAAAGAAGGGAAACAGTTTTGATTTCAAAAACTAGATGACGAAACAAGGTTGGCAAAACAAACTTTGTACAATGCAATTTTTTTTTATATTTGTATATCCAATTCTTTGCTAATGATCCTATGTTAAAAATTTACAGTATTTTACGAAAATTTTTAGTTTTTTTTTTTTTAAAAAAAGCTCTTTGAATGCCTAGTTTTCACCTCTTTTCTTTAGTTTGTAGAGCCACAAAATGTCACAAAATCAATGGTATAGTTTAAAAAGAAATATGCAAACGAACTGATTCCAAAAACTTTAAGCGAATAAAATTTTGCACTTGTTATTCACGAACTAAATGCAAAAAAGTTTTCTTAAAATCCTATTTGTTAAAAAAGGTAATTCAGATTGCACTCCATTGCATTAGGTAGTTCGCCATCAGTTTTCTGTTTAAAGTTGCATTTAGCTGGTTTGAAGTTAAACTAAACTGTTTCGAAGCAGCGCAGAACAATTCATGATTGAATAGAAATTACTAAGTAATTTTAGTGGAATTATCCAGGGTGCATCAGATCATTATTTCTCACTTATTTAATTTTCTATACAAATTGTTTAATTAAGTTTTTCCAACCAAACAAAAAAAGGAAAAAGTTTTAATGTTTTCTCAAAAAATATTTAATGACTCAATTACTTAGAAACGTTATGTATAAGAGAGAAAGAGTAATTTACTCTAACTTTGCAAGCATATCATTAACAAATGTATAACAATTTGTGCAAAATAAGCTCTATTAAATCATTTATTCATTTTATTCTACCCATAAACTTCTTTAAAGCTCTTGATCTAACAAGAGGATAGAGTGTCATGTTTCAGTCAGATGTCAGACTTCAAAAAGATCAGGCATAATTGCTTACGAATTTTCTACCCCAAAGAGACTAATTATCCAGAATAAATGCCTTAACCTTCTCGTGAAGCATTCCCGACTCTACAATAACTTCGAAATAAGATGTCAAAGACGTCAAGCATGATACAGATTTTAGGAAGAACAAAATAAAGACAACAAAAAGGAACCACCTCTAAACAAAACCACACGCAATTCGGCAAGTAGATTCAAATAAACTAATAAAGATAATTACCCACTTTCAATTGTCTGCGTCTTCTTGTTCGAATTGATTGATAGACTGATTGGATTCACATGGGCGAATTCTTTGATTACTCAGTCTCACAGTATTCTGGACCGACTAACAAACATTGGTCAGTCACTGACCCCGAGTATGTGGACAAAAGAAGTTGCAATTGTGCATGTAACATTATTCTTTTTACGAATTAACAATTCCAAGCTTCTTGATATATCTTTCATAACAAGGCGAAGACATTTTAAGTTATGAATGACTTACGTTTATGACAGAGCACAAGTCCTTTTAAACATACCCATGCTAGGCTTTTGTTTTAAGATCTTGGAGGTACTGCAGTTGATTTGAAACTGTAGAAGCTTGTATGCTCTCACACTGCCACATGAAAATTATTGATATTGCTTTATTGAGTGTTAAATCTATGGTGAATACTTAGAACAATGTAATGCAATCACTGGATAATAAAAAAAAAGAAAAAAAAATGTCGCGATTTTCTTCGAAGTCAAAAGTATGGTTAAAATATTTTACACCATTTAATAACACTACATCTATATTGTTCTTATTATTGTTCCTTATTTATAACATACTTGGAATATAATCCTAGTACGCTCACAAATCATGTAAGAATTTAACTTTTGCATTTTGCTTAGTCTAAATCGACATGATTAAGCAAATGATTTAGAGTCTGAAAAATTACCAACATTGATATTTTTCTGTATGGTATCTTAGAATTATTAGTCTTGTTAAAATCATCTTTTCCTTGTTAAATACGAAAAATATTTTCTTCTTTGAAATATGTAATTATGATTACATCCTTTTGTTGATTTTTTCAAACATTACATAATTGGACCGCGTTTCTTTCAGTTCCCCGTCCAGCCCATCTGTGCTCCACGTTGTCTGTTCTCGGAGGCCCACTTCAGTCCACGGAAGGTGGCATCGTGCGGGATCTGACCGACCACCGACCCAACTCTCACAACAATACTATGGGCATATCGGACAAGATCGAACGTCAGGAGTGCATAAGCGAAGCTGCCCGCACCCTTAATCTCATGGACCAGCAGAAGGAACAGCAGCGGCATCAACATCAACAGCTTATTCATCATCACAAACTCTCTGTTATGCGTCTCGTTGGAGATAAATCTCCAAGGCCAGCTTCCAGCCCTGAACAATTAAAAGCTCGCCAGCAAGAAGCTGTTGCAGAGGACTTGTCTGTTACCGCTACAAATGAGGATGCGGACAGTGCAGACGAAAATATTAGTGTAGCCGATGAGGATGGAGATAACACTAAGTGTCCTACTACTGGAGAATCCATGATGGAAGGGGACGATTTCCCAAAACGCAAACAAAGACGATATCGCACAACTTTTACCAGTTATCAGCTAGAAGAATTAGAAAAGGCATTTGCACGAACACACTACCCGGATGTGTTTACGAGGTATTTATGCATCATGTACAGTTTCCTTTAACAGTCTCCCAAGATTTTACTTTGTTTTAGTTTTCTAGTTGCTTAAAAGTATAATTTTTTAAGTAGCAAAAATGCTAAAAATTATTATATCAGTAACGTTTAATACAAAAGTGAGTAAATCTTTTTCATATTGTAAAAATATCGTAGGGACTTCACGTGGAGTATTTATACTCCTATAATTAAGAATCCTGTAAAAAATAAGTTCTTCTGCAGTTTGGTTGCAGTATTATAGTACATTTAATTCCTCTGTTCTGTTTGTTGTAAGCCTTTATAAAACTAATAGTCTATGTAAACTAATCTTACGATGACGTAAAAATCTACAACTCAAAGATTTTAGATGAATTTACCGACAGGTTAATTGAATGATTTTTAAAAACAATGTATTGAACTAAATTCTAGATACAAAATTCTTTATTCGATTAAAAGAACCGATAAAAAATACCATATCCATTATCGACATGGGTTTAGTAAGAAAGGGAATTTTTTTTAGACTTTACCAAAACCTGAAAAATAATTAATATTTATTTTATATGTATTAATTTTACCTTTAATAGTATTTAGGGTAGTCAGAGAAATTCTCCTTCAACGGCAGCATCGATTTTCCGACTAGTTTTCTATAGCAGTTTTTAATTCAAAACTGTAAATGGGTAAGATGAATTCAGTTTTTAATTAAATCTTAAAAATTACTTGTAAAATTCTTTATTAGGTTTGTGACAAAGTCTACTAACAATACGGAAAGTGATTAATCTTGAACGTTCAGTTATTTAACATATAAAAATATCTCAAAACAAGTAAGAAAAAAGACCAAAAAAAATACATTCCCATGTTCTGAATTAGCGCTTGAAAGCTGTATCCCTAGTCAAGGTGTCACTCATTTGTGTTCGTTCTGTATTCAAGTCGATCTGTGGAGTCTATTCTTGATTCACTATCGCACAACAAACCTCGTCTCAAGCAGATTTTATATGTACTTCTCCCCACAACAGAGTGGGACGTCACTAGGCAATAACAGCATCAACAAAAAATTAAATCTTTGCTGATGTAACTTTTTCTTCTTGCCTAGTGTTGACGTCACTTGACGAATATGAAGAGAGGGACCACAGTCGAATCTGATGTGACAAGAAATGTTTGGGACCACCCAGTTGTGGAGGTCCCATCATTAAAGGGACCCCCTGTAGTTCAGAGGGGCCCACCACCTTGTAGACCTGCTACCGAGCTGGTTTATCACGGCAGTTGGTTAATGCCTAGCTCAGTTTGCTTGGTATTTGTTGCAAGGTGGGATAATACTCTATGAGGGAGATTATAGATATTGTGGCTATAAATCTCGTTAAAAACAGTAGGAAAATTCAGTGGCATTATCAGGAAATATGTAAGGTAAAATTCTTTTGTTTAAGTGATAACATTATTATATCCTTCTTTCATGCGGAATTATTTTTTCTTTATTTTTATAAAGGTTTTTATTTGAATAATAATTGCATTTTTCTCACATATATACTAATAAACAAACACACACACACGTGTGTGAGAGAGATAGAGTTTTGTAGTGCAGGGAGTATTCTCATTAACTGCAAGATAATCGAATTTCTTTCCTATGGATATCATTAATAGCAATGTTTTTAATTTTTAAAGCATTTATATACTATTTGTATCACGGAATTTTTTAGCTTTTGGATAATAGATATTTAATATAATTCTTTAGTAGTTTATTCCTGCAATATAGTTACAATGGGGTAATGTAGATACAGAAGAACAAAACTAATTTCTAGCTGAAATTGTTAAATATTTAACAAAAAAAAAATACTTTTTCTAAAATAATTCCTTCTCAAAACATCCAGAAATTTTCATTTAAAAGTAGCTGGCTGTAATTTGAGAAAATTCTTTAAAATCTTTATAAAATGTATTTTTACAGATCATGTATTAAAGAGAATTGACTGACATCTTACACATATAGATGTTATTTTCTTAGAATCATACATATTATAATAGACAAAAAAGGAACACACACACATATGTACTGTTTATATGAAAACTACTTCTGAAATAGTTAGCATGCTTACATAACACATCTCGTTCACGTTATCTCGTACTTATTTGAATGTAGCCTTATCGGTATCGTTTTAATAATTTGACAAAAGAGGTAAAATGGAATATATAAAACAATCTGTCACTGTATGATTTTGGGATAAAAGTATGATTATACAATATATTCATGGGAAAAATAAACTAACTCTTAAATTTGAATCTCGAATATCTCAAGCTAAAATATTAAAACCTTATTTTGAATTTTCGATTCAACAACTAAAAAGAAAATGATGGCTTGTTAAAGTAAAAAAATTACCTTAGCTAAACTGGTTCAAAAATTAAAAAAAAACAATTTTTTATGAAACTTTACTCTAATATGGATATTATTAACTTCTTTAGTTGTTAGAGACTTTTAAATTTAAACATCTTTATGCGAGACACAGAAAGAAAGAAATTGCCATAAATCTGTCTGTAAGAGAAGAGGGTAAAGAAGAGGGAAGGGAAAAAAAAAAAAGATCCTTTCTTAAAGTTATACGATCAATAAAGTGGAGTAAATGTTTAATATTTACCTCAGAGAAAATAAAAATAATTGTGTGTATATAATGTTGATTAAAAAAATTAGGTATAAATTTCTTTCGTTTAATATCACTGTCATAGTTTAAAAATAGTGATAATATGCATATATCGTGGGGAAATGCCATTTACCAAAGTCAAAGAAATTCATCTTGTTTATGGAAATTCATGGGACGTTTTGAAGGGAAGATTCTTTCTACAAGCCATTTGCGTAGTGTACATTATATAACCATTTTATGTAGTAAAATCGTGCCTCTTAATTATCCATTTTGGGAAAGAGATAAAGATTGTATGAAATGGAATCAATCGAGCGAGTAAATGCGAATTTGCTTATCTCGTCTACGGGTCAATGATTAATGATTGATTTATTCACTATCGAAAACAAAAATCTGACGAATTTTTCTGAAGAAAAAAACCCCAACCACACTGGATAAATAGCTATAAACCCAGGAAGCAACAGTTGATCAGGTTGAAAATTCAAACCCTGATTTGAGCAACTAATTCCACGACGAGTATAGTTATGATTAATTTGTGTGTTCAATGATCTCCTAATTTTTCTTAACATGTCACGGAAATTAGATTCACTCTTTTCGCAGAAAATCAGGCCTTTAAAACTGCTTTTTACCCTTCTGTTTTCTTCATTAAATATACCACACACCCTATTTAAATCGTGGAGGACTTTCGAGTGTTATATATTTGGGTTAAGTTGTAATGGAATATTTAAATAGGCCACTATAACCATATACGGATGCTTCAAGATTTTTAAAATAAACTCATTTTGTCTTGGATAAAGCGACCACTTTTTTAAATGGAAGAAATAAAGATTTTCGTATGATACGCACATTTCTTGAAATAATTTCAAAATTTTATTGTTCCAGAACTTTGGTAATGAATTATCTCATTTACATTTAAAACCGATGAGCTTTGAAATCAACGGAAAATTTTTCATAAGGCTTAGGTTTTAAAATTCTTAAAACACGGAAAACGTATACGTAGACTTTTCTTTCATGCACACACACACACATAAACTGCTTTTTTAATTTATATTTCCTTTACATAACGGCCAGTTAACAGAGATTTCTGAATAATTTTTCTCTGCTTAGTATGATTAAGCTGCTACTTTGTTAGAGATCTGCCATTCCATTCACAAAATAAATCTTTCAATTCAAAATATTAAAGAGCTGATATTTTCTGTTCTTCCGTCTTGCCAATTTAATTCATTTATGGGGACTCGCGACTCTTAAGTCGAAGAAATAAGGCATATTTTCATACTTTTTGACTCTTTGTAACTATTTCAATTTACTCCTAATTTTTCCAAATTTTATGTATATGATAAATTGATATATTTATGTTAATAAACAAATTTTCAACTCTCAAAATAATTTTAAATAATTTTTTTTCAAAAAGGCTTTAGGTATACCTTGTTTTTTAAGCATTTTTATTATATGTTGGCTTGCGCGCAGAACTATGAAAATAATTTTACACTTAAATGTATAATTCCTGTTTTATATTTAAAATAAATAATTCAAAATACAATTGAACATAAAACATTCAACATTAAAATATTTTTTCAATTTTTTTAAAACTGCTCAAAATATACTTAAGATTTCCTTAAATTTTTGCATTAATTTACCCCTGAAAAAATAACAAAATGTGCAGTGATTGCAATAATTCTAGTTCAGACGCAATAAAATAACATGATTATGCAGCGATAAAAATTTCATGGAATTATGTTTCATAGTTTTTGAGATATCAGTTGCGGAATGATGCAAAATTGCATTTTGAGAAAAATGAGTTTAAAATTTTTCTTACCATAAACTTGATCAGTAATTAAATATTTAGAATATCAATGTCTCCGGAACTAAGCGGAATATTTTCATGCGGTTTGCTTTATTTTGTTCAGAAATGATCAGGCCTTAACATATATTTTTTTCAGAAAATCGAATGTTTTAAAGATTTAAGGATAGTGAGTCCCCTTTTAAAGAGTAAACATTCTTTGTGAGTTTGAAATGTTAAGGTTTTGAGTGATTTAATTATGGTAAAGCATAGAGAAAAGAAATAAAAAATATTCTGTAATCATATCTATGCCAAACTATGAAGCAGGCATGTCAGGAGTTCAATGTCGTAATATATTTAATAACATATTTTTAATTGTTAAAATTAACATATAAATCGGAATCTTAACACTTCTTACTAATTTAACGGTATCAAATTGTCAAGATTGTTTAGTAATTTAAAAAATAGAATTAAACTTTTAATTCAACATTACCAACTAGCTTAAATTTTTGACTAGAAAAAAAAAATGTTCTTTTCCCATTAATTCAACCTATTGAAAGATGGATGGATTTTTTTTCGAAGAGGAAAAAGAAAAAATTGGCAACGGAATGCAAAGAAACGCTAATGGTTCGTTTGAGTCCTACGACTTCTCCGGTATGATGAGTGGAGGCTCCCCTGTATCGTATCGTTCCGAGCGAGCGATTCTTTCCAGCTAATTACCGGTCCCACTCATCAAGTGTTCAGAGAGCAGGCCTCTTGTGTCAAAGAGGCAGGCCCCCGAACCTGGACGCCGTACACGCAATTTTTCCATTCGTCTGATTTTTCCACTCAAACTAAACCTTCCCCCCCCCCCCCTTCCACTTTTGCAGTTTTAAGTGGGGAGGATAGGGTTGATTTTTCTCTAGTTATTGTATTTTTTCTGTGCCACATTTACTACTCGTTTGACTTTCAATTTCGAAGCTGCCACAACAGAAAGGCTTTTAATATGGAAAGCCTCGTAAGAGGTTATGTGAAAATTATTCCTTTATTTGCCGTTAAAGGAAAACCGCAAGGCTAGATGGAATAATTTGTCTCATTCATCACTCAAGTAATAGGATGTACAATGATCTTTTTTTTTTTTTTTTAAATGAAAACTTATTTTCAGAAGTTCTTTGTTGCCAGGCCTGTTTCTGAGAACGATTTCAAATGCTTTACACAATACTACTTTTTTAAACATTATTAGAATACCTGGTAATAAAACCTTTCAAATTATACATATATATATATATATATATATATATATATAGATAGATAGATAGATATATGTATGTATATGTATGTATATATATATATATATATATATATATATATATATATATATATATATATATATATATATATATATATATATATATATGTATATATATATATATATATATATATATATATATATATATATATATATATATATATATATATATATATATATATATATATACAGTTGGCTTTCTACAACGACTTTCAAGGGACCGTGAAAAATCGTCCTTAAGTAGAGATCGCCCTTAAACAGAATTTGTGAAAAAGTAACATTTCCCATAACGTCGGAGGGGCCGGGACTGGGAAATATCTTCTTTAAATAGAGATCGTCGTTAAGTAGAGCGTCGTTAAACAGAGAGCCAACTGTGTATATATATATATATGACCTTTTAGCATGTTTATTATGACCATAAAGACCATTTTATATACTAATCTCGCGAAGTAAAAACAATTTTTCTGTACATATCCGTCTACAATAATTAAGACGATCGGATATAGTGTGGATCATGTGGTGTGGTGGGAGGAGGGAAAAATTCACCACGTGGTTTGGTGACACACGAGGAGTTTTATTTTTGTAAAATAAAGTAAACTTTAACTATACAGAATCGTTCTATCTTCTAAAAATTCCCCACAGTAACTTGAAGGTTTCATACCATCTTTACCATCTACCTGCTATACACATACTAATATTTGGAGCTAGAAAAGCCAACCTCATACTTGTAAATGAAGGAGGCTGAATTAGCCCTAGTACCTATTCGTGTGCAGGTGTATGACCTGCATATCTTCTCTAAGCACCTACGGGACATCGCTGAACAAAAGTAGAAAAGTTTTTACTCTTGAGTCTCTACTCTTGGGCTGAACAAAAGTAGAAAAGTTTTTACTCTTGAGTCTCTTTCGACTGAAAAGAAAACATTCACAACTTTCATTTTATGCTCAACTGGGAATTAAACATGCGAAGAGTTCAATCTGATGAATGCCATTTATCATTATTTTCTTTTTATAGTTACATATTAGGAAAACTTTTAGTTAATTCAATATACTTTTCTGTTTACTTACTGATTCATTTAATCTTATTTTAGCTAATATATTATACAGAAATTAATATATTTAAATTCTTCATTGGAAAGTCTGAAATTTTATGTTAAAACACTTTCTTCTTTGTTGAACTGACTTTCAGACTCGCAGAGCATGCATAATGAATATGAAAAATTTATACACACATACACACACACACACACACACACACACATATATATATATATATATATATATATATATATATATATATATATATATATTATATAAAATTAGAACTTTTAAAATGACTCATTATCTAGAAATTGAGTTGATAACTGCAGGTTGAAAGATAATAGATAAATACATTTTCTGAACTAGACTAAACAGACGAGTTATAAATGATAAGTATATAAAAGACGAGGCTTTGACTTTTCAAAATAGAAATAATTATTTCACTTTACTTCAAAGCTAATACCTCTGTCATGACTTTACACGCTGGAATTTAGTAGATAAAGGCCCAGAGATTCAGCTGTGTGCATTTTTTAGCTTTTAGCTGAGAGATTAGCGAGAATTGAATTTCATTCTACCACTCATACAGGTACAAAATATTAAGTAGATTATATTCTAACCTTTTAATTTCATAGGTTAACTTAGCATTTAGTCTATATGTATTCTCTACTCATTTTCTTTACGGGGACATATTGAATTCTTATTCGAAGAAATTGTGATGTGACTTTAAAATTTAAAGTAGTAAGAATAAACAAAAAGATCAATACAGTTATCAGTGTAGTTCTTATAATGGATGCCATTATATTTCTTCAATGATTTTTTTCTTTTCTCTGTAACATTGATAAATAATGTAAGAGAAAATTAACTCTTGAAAGACATGATTTGTACCACAAGTTATGATGTCCATACACCTGATTTTCTCCTTTTCTGTTTAGTTTTCATGATGCCCAATTTGTTTTTTCATTATTTCATTATATTTATATATATTTTAAAATCGGAGAATGTAAGACTGAAATTTTGGAGGATATCTTAAAAGAATAATTGCGTTGGGCCTTGGATCTTCCGTATATTTTCTCATTAATTTCTGTGCAGGCTCTCTCGAGGAAATATGTTAATTTTCATGCTTAATGTCTTTCACATACAAACTGAAAACTTGAAAAAATTTTATATACTGTATACAAGTTCAACATTGATTATAATTAAATTACTTGAGCATCTGGTTTGGTTTAGAACGCTACGGTCAACTTTTGCTACACGAAGACTAATTAGACCGGGGCCTATTGCTTAAACCCAATTCCGAACGTCTACAAACGTCCATGCAAAGAGTGAGACTTGAACCCGCAGACTCTGATATTGATGGCAGTGCCCTACGCATTCGCCCATCGTCCGTCCATGTTGAGCCTCTGAACATTTCATACCCAAAATTTTTAATGGGATCACAATCATAACCAAGCATTCAGCTTATAAGGAAGTATTAGTCTGGTATATAGGAAGTACTTCTTCAAACAAGATTAACGAGAAGTAAGTTTGCTTTGCAGAAAATGGAAACTAATTTTTCTTATATTTAAGTTTTTAAACTTTATTAAGCAATTATTCTTTAACTTTTAACACTTTATCTCTTTTTTTCTTACAGGGAGTAAAAATATACTTCGCATATAGGTGTAGCGTTGGAGGGGGCACAGGGGGGGGGGGCATGTGCCCTCGCAACTTAACTTGAAATAAATTAAAACGTTAATAGATGTTCAGTTAAAATCAGAAAATTGTAGAAAACTTTTAAGAAAGTTGGTTTTTTTCCTCCTTTCCAAACGAGGAAACTGTAGATTCCGATTATGTCATTAGCTTTAACATAGTTTTTAACAATGATATGATCCATAACAAAAATTCGATGTTATTTTTTTCACATTTCATTTATATTATATTTATTTTTCATATTGTTTAACTTTTGAATACGACTGAAACATCAATTCTATTGTTATTCAATTCCAAAAAATCATAAAATTTCATATTTTAAGGACCGTCCGATAGTCAATGAGCTGAGGAGGACCATAACTGAATTCAATTCGCCCCCCCCCCCCCCAATTTAGAAGCACGCTACGCCTATGATTTCGCAAGAAGTTTTCGGCACTCTAAAAAAACCTCGGACAGCTTTTGGGGGGAAATTGCGGTGAAAAACTGGTACCGCATCACTTGACAGGCATTCCAGTTAATTAAAAGATAATAATAACCAATAAAATTTTATTATCATCGTCACGCGAATGATTAATAACTGAATTTGATAAAACGGGATGAAGAAAAATGAAGTCGCACTGGCTACGAAGTAAAAGAGAAAGGTTATAACTTTAGAGGAAGTTAGTGATGTAAGAACTAATATGGTATTTAATATGCGCTAATTAAAGCCGAATGTTTAAAATTTACAAGAAAATAATTTGTCAAGATAGTTTTTACTTTTATTTTTTGTTCGCTGCAAAGTAACTGAAAAAAATTGCTATCCTGATACACGCAACAATTAATTTTTATGGAAAGAGGAAGTGCTATCTATAATATCAGGAAATTTTCCCTTTATCAAATATTTACCCGAGTTAGAGGGCCATTACTCTCGAACCACCGAACATAGGTAATATTTTGTATACTTATGATGACTTTAAAAATTCTTGATCAGTTCATATGAGCACTTCTGAATGAAAAACATGTATGAATGAAATGATAATACATTCAAAGTCAGTTGTTATTTAAGTAGATATGCATACAATGCTTAAACCACAAACCACTTTTAATTTATCGTTACATATCCTTTCATTACTACCAGAATAATTTATTTCTTTTTTGTTCAAAATATGAAAATGTAGCTTAGCGAAATGGAGATATTTCGTCTTGATTCGGTACATACTTTGCTAAAGATGAGCTGTGACTGGGACAACCCAATGAGCACAATTTTAATCCACCCGACAATTACTCCTCTACTCTAAAAGCCTCAATCGGGATCTCAGCGCATTGAAAGTTTCACGAGTCCTTGAAAAGGAAACCAATGAACAGAAGTAAAATCTATTAAAAAAAAAAAGACAGAAAGGGTATATAAGGGTGTAAAAAAAATTATTTCTCCAATTTTCAAACTTCGTTGAAAATTCGTAGAAAAGGTTAATCTTACTATAAAAAAACTGAATCATTGCATTTGATAACTTCGTTCCCTTATTTGCTGGTTTCAGGGTTTTGAACCAATAAAATTTTAAAAAACTGTGATATAAAGAAAATTTTAATAGAAATCGATCTATAGGCATTGCAGCATAAAGTGTTTGGGTATCCCAAAATTCCGCGTTATCTCCCTTATGCGATGGGAATGCACATGACAAGTTGCAACAATTAAATGTTATAAAATCGCTCGTAAAGTCTACAGAGCCAGCAGTCGAACAAAAATAAAGAAAGAAATAGAATTTTAGGGAATCTGAAGCGTTTACTGTTGAATATAGAGATGCGATAGATTCTACGGCTTACTCAGATTTCTTTGGTACGTGTGACAACATATTTCAGAGTTCCCTATTCCCAATCTTCCGATGGGGGGCTTTACAGGCATTCATAAGACTTTGTTCCCCCTTAACTTTGCAAAGGGTTTGCCGAAGCAGATAAAATGGCACAGAAATCTCTCTGACTCAGTAACCGAGCTTGTGGGCTGCAAATATTATGGCTAGTCCAAACTATTCGATCACCTGCCAGAATGATTAAAAAAACTGTTAATGTATACATATTTATGTTTTAATATAGCTCAGAAATACGTAGCATTGCTGCCATATTCAAACTCAAAACCTCTTTGTACAAAAGGATATTCACTTTGTAAGGATGTATAATTAATCTGTCATGTTTATCTCACAAAGGCAGGGGAGAAAAAATCTTTCACGGTATTTAAAATACTGTGTACCAGTGAAATTTATGTATAGTACACCTCCCTTAAATTTTATTACTTTTTTTTCATTTCATATTAATAATTTTCAATATACTAACCTCTTAGCACAGGAATATATATATATATATATATATATATATATATATATATATATATATATATATATATACATATATATATATACATATATATATATATATATATATATATATATATATATATATACATATATATATATACATATATATACATATATATATATATATATACATATATATACATATATATATATATATATACATATATATATACATATATATATATATATATATATATATATATATATATATATATATATATATATATATATATATATATATATATATATATATATATATATATATATATACAGTCGAACCTCCATATATCGAAGTAGCAAATTGCAGGAAAAAAATTCGATATATAGAATTGAGCTTAGTTTTATCATAATTTTCCTAAAAAAAAAAATTAAAGCTAATTTTCGTATACGAAACTCCATTTCTATTTTATGTGCGAATCCCATTAAATGAAAGTTAATAACTAAAAAATGAATTAATATGAAAGATTTATTGAGTACTACATATCTTTAAAAAAACAATAATGCAGACAATGATCACAGTTACATTCTTTTAAAAAAAAACTACGAATATCTTGCTGAACAACCAGTTTTGCGGAAAGTTCAAAGAAATGTTCGTATTTATTCAGTCCACTAAGAACTTCATCAGGGACATTTTCCGCGAATTGAAGTCCACGACGTATTGTTTCAAATGCCAAAAATTGGGAGATTTTATTCTAAAGTGGAATAAAATCTCCCAATTTGTCTTGAAAAAAATTTCGATATATAGAGATTTTTTCGATATATAGAAACAATTTTTCTATGTAATGAACATGGAGATTCACTAAGAGTTCGATATATAGAAAATTTCGATATAGGGAAGTTCGATATATGGAGGTTCGACTGTATATATATATATATATATATATATATATATATATACATATATATATTTCCCATTGCGGAGGCCTTGTCCCTTCAAACATTCGCCTATTATCACCGCGGTTTTGCTGGCCTCTTTATTACGGGGGCACCACATAGGTGGACCAGCATCTCCCCCCATGAAGGGACGACACAAACGGGGGCATTTTTCGTGGCGCGACGCCGGGATTCGATCCGAGCACCTTCAGCACCGAAAGCTAGTGCTCTGTACCACAGGGCCGCCACAAACCCAGCATAGGAATATAGAACAAGGAATTCGAGAATATGATAAACTAATGACATCTAGGCACAAATTATGGGTAAAAGTTTGTACATATACAAAAAAATTTAAGGCCTTTGTTAAAAACGTACACACAAAGGTTATGTCGTATGGAATTAATGTATAATTAATTAACTGAGATGATTTGTCATGAGGTTTTATTTGAAATTTTGGGAAGAGTTCTGGCAGTAATAATCTAACAAAAAAAGAAAACAGAAATTTTCAAATAATAAATTTGCTTGGTTTGACATTTATTTATTAATAACAGATTGCCGTTGTTTAAACTTTATTTATTTATTTCAAAGTCAGAAACTTTTCCTCTTACGATGTTGCAACTATCGTGATAAAAAGTATACCGGAAAACTAACTGTTATCAACATGATTTATAATAGGGGCTTGTTATAGTTTATAGAAATTTTGGCTGTAAATTTCATAAGATAAAACTTTTCTTCTTGTTGTAGACGTTGGTTGTTTAATGGTCATTTAACGAGGGTAAATGAATAAGCGTTGGATCAATATATATAATTTCGTTTAGTAATTACTATATAATAAGAGTGAAGACTATTAAAACAACAATTTCTGAGAATAATTTGCGTATAGGTAAGAACATTTAAGGCTCGCCTGTGAGAAAGACATATTAAGAGGTATCTAGTTTATATGCACATTACGTTCGGTAAAAGCAATTCAAAACTCTACATGAGACAACTTAATTGGATATCCCAGAGTTGTAGACTGGGAGTGTGTGTGTTTTAACCCCTATCAACATTGAATCTATTCCGTTTAGAAGCAAAGTTTTGTAAATGTTTTAGTACATTCAGAATTACCAGCTTTAACCATTCTGATAACACTAATTAGCTAACAATATTAGAAAATTACATACAATAAGGATCATCTTTGTTAGCAAAAGAACGGAAAAAAATATTTTTTCCAGTAGCGAATAGTTTTAAATGTATTAGGTATAGGGATGTTCCAAATAAAAAATTTCCTTCTGTTTAATAAAGTGTTTGACTCACTGAAAAATAAAATTCAAAGTTACGGCAAACTTTGATTTACAGCATGTGTCAAATCATTGAAAACAAAGAAATTCAAGTGTATAGGGGATTTAAAGGGATTTTATACTTTGATAATGTCATAAAATACAATCTATCACTGCTAAGTATGTTAATGGTTTAATTGTTTTAGGAAAAGTAAAATAATATCTATATATATAAAACGCGTAGGTATACGGCACAAAAATCGACGATATTTCTACACTCCGAATGGCAACGGCAGCAGCTACTGGATGTAAACATTAGAGGCCGTCTGAAATTTCCAACTGCTTGTGTGTAGTGGCTCGACGATATCACGTAATTTGGTACAATTTAATTGCTATATTTTACTCGTGAATAATTTTAATTTATTCATGAAACAATTTTAATTTATTCATTTGATATGATTAAGTGGACATCTGAATTGCGAACAGTAGTACATACAATAGTACATACATAGAGTGATGTAATCCACATTATATTTCAGTACTTGCTGAATTTTTACTCCATTTTTTTAAGTGACAATTTCCCCCAACAATTTCTTATTTGATGAAATGATAAAGTGTAGATATCTTAATTTTGAAAAATTGTACATACAGAGAGGAATGTAATTTTTAAAATCATTGGTGTTGGGTTTCTCAGACTTATCTTTAACTGAAGTAATGGAAATTCACATTTTTTAATCACGATGTTTTAGAATAAGCCTTATAGTGAATTTAGCAATGATTACAAATTTTTTGGCTGATCTCCCAGTACCCCTTAATAACGTATATTTATGATGACAGGTAATGGTAACATACCTTACATATGTTACTTTCAGTTGGGTTGTTTTGCAAAAGAAAATATAAAACTAAAAGCGACCATGCTGGTCACGCAGCGGCTAGTTCTTTTAAAATGTTTGTTGTTGAGGCAAATGATAATCATAAAAGCTCCTAAAATGAAAAAAAAATCTTTAAATATTGTGTTTAAAATTTGTAGTTTTGAGAAACAAATTTCCCCAAGGATTTGTTTATATCATCAACATTCTTAATTATTTTTTATAAAAATAATTTGTGGTCTTTAAAGGTAAAAATAAATAAGGAATATCAAGTTATTCGGGATTTGCTGAAATGTGAGATATGTCATGCACGTGAGTTAGAACTTCAAGTAAATATCAATAAAATTTAAAAAAAAAATTCTTTTGACACGTCATAGTTACAGATTACTACTAAACTGGATATGGCTGAAAAATCTGTCAAATGAAAAGACTGAGATACTATCTCCTAGATAGGAAAATACCTATTACTAGGGACTGGTATTGGTTACTTTTTATTTCTTCAATTGATAAGTGTTGCACGTAGTAGTGACTGATCATTGAAGCATCCAATGTATCAATTTCTCCTACAGTATTTGTTCGTTTCCTTATTAATTTAAATTAAAAACAAGAATCTCAAGATTTATCACCTCGCGAGTCTATAAAAAATCAAAAAAATTATTTTTTTTTATCCTTTACTAGATCTAAAGAGCAGAGGGTTAACTAAATTTCAAATGTCCAAAGGAGCAGTTTAAACTAAAAATACGTACACGGTAATAAACACAATTCAATTAAGTAATGAAAATCCTTTTAAAATGGTAATGTCAGCCGAAATTCCAGAAACACTGAACGAAAAAGAAGGAAAACCAATGATAGTATAAAATGGGAAATATACTTTAAAATGATTATTTGAAAAGGTCTAAAACGTTTCCCTTATTGTGTCAACAATACTTGGAAGCTAAGTTTTGTTATTGTAATAACCAGTTTTTAAGATAAACAAATCTACCCCTTAACAAACCATCCAAAAGTAGACAAACGTAGAAAAACCCAAGAGCATTTCGCCAAAGCAGGCTAAACTCAGGTCGTTTAAGACGGTATATGTAAGAAATGCGTATTCGTCGATACGTAAAAAACCGCCAGCAAATAACTACATTGTGTTTTTTTTAACAAAATATTTATATAAAACTATGTTATGGAAAAACTCGTTCTTAGTTAACCTAATTTTATGGGATTCTTAAACTGTGAAACTCAGTTTTGAGAGAACGTAATATGTGTTCATATTATTTTTGAAAAGCTAAAGTGAAGAATCGTAGTTTATCAGTACAAAATTTATGCTTGATACAAAACGAGATTCTCATTATTTATTTATTTATTGTTCAGAAGGGTTAAATTTTTAAGTATAAAAAATGCTTACGGTATATTAAGTTATCATACGCATTTTCAGTATTTAAAAATGCCTTCATTAGGGGGCCCTCTCTCCTCTGAAGATCAGGCCCGGAAGGGAGAGTATTTTGAAGAAGCAAATGTACAACTTATCTTATCTTGTGGCTGATTCTCATTAAAATAACGTATGTATTTTAGCTATTAAAAATGGGGTGTTTTTGATAGTGTTTGAATGTGTTACGCCTTAAATAGTTCTTAAGTAATTAGTTTCAGTTGCATATCTTGTCATTATTCACTCCCTGTAAGGATAACAGCTCTGATCAAATTTGTAACACTAGTAAGATATCTATTTTTTATTATAGTAGTAATTAGTTCTTCTTTATACATATGCATGTACACGTGTATTCCAACTATTAGATATTGAATGAAGTATTATAGGTAGATCTAAGAATCTCTTATTCCCTCTAATTACCAAAAAAAAAATAAATAAATAAAAAACATTAACAAATTACAAGAAAACTGACTGTCAGTTTCTAATGTTCTTTGGTTGCTAACTAATTACATTTAATAGAAGAAACGTCTCTGTTAATTTTTATGATTGATTATCCCATATCAGAAGTTTACATACTTTTCAACTGCATTAATGATAAACGCCCTAGAAGATTACAGGATTCAGAAATAAATTTTCTAATTCTGATGTTACACCAAAAAAGTAATTAATAGAGGGGAAACTGATATCCTTCTGCGATGAATTGAATATCAAAGGAAGTATATTAAATCTAAAACTTATTGTTAATAGAAATAAATTTTCATAATGTAATTTTCGTTACAGTACTTTCGAAAATAAAAACTATGTATTTGAATCGTTGCTGGTATCTAAGATGTAATTTTCGTTACAGTACTTTCGAAAATAAAAACTATGTATTTGAATCGTTGCTGGTATCTAAGATGACATACATAAAAGTACGTTTTAAGTACTCCTATAAAGTTCTGATTTCAGTCATTGAGATATTGATATATTTGGCTAATAAATAAAATTTCAGTTTTCAAATTTTAGAAAAACATGCCCTTTTCTAATGAAGAAACGGCTTTGAAAAAATTTAAATGCTAGTACATACAAACTTTGATATGCTCATATAATTTTGTTCCAGACTTACAGAAGTTACATAGTTACAGAAAGCAGCGATTTAAATACTATATCTATAAAAATAAAATAGCCAAAAACGTCAACATTTTATAAGTTTTGCTACCACAGATAAATTGCCAAATTTTTATATAACTTGAAGAATTAAAAAGTTGAGAAACTAAACGGATATTTTGAATAATTTTTTTTTTGCCAAAAAATAAGAGGGAATTTAAAGCTACTTAACATAATATTATTTTCTTCTCTAAATTTCTTCCCATTTAAGATTTTATCTAAAAATTAGGCCAAAAATTCTAGTTTTAGAGTTTGTTTAAAAAAAAAAACTCATAAAATTTTTGAATTTTTTTATTAGTCTTTTAATTGTTGTTATAAAACAAGCTTTTAATTTAGAAGTGGATTCAAATCTTTTGTTGCCTGTAATTAATCACTTCACTTGTTATAATCAACTTATTTACGATTAAGCGTTAAGATGAGGCCATCCAAGCTGAAACATCAACATTCTTTCAGACACCGTATCTAATGAAAATCAGCAAGTGGTATTAATAAGGAATGATTATTCTTTCGCTCTCAAATTAATTATATCCTATTAATTGTTTTAATGCCTTCACCATATTTCATGCTTTTCAAACCTGACAGTTTTGTAACAAACGCTGAAAGGGTTTTCCAAGATAAATATCGCACGTACAAAAAAAAAAAAAAGATATTTAGTATGATAAATCGAAGACTGTATTATTTTTTGTTTTATTTGATGATTAAAACTTAATAATGTTTACATTATATGGTAGTAAAATAACTGTTTAAAGTTTTGTGCCTGTTCAAGAACATTCATTTTACGTTATTTTATATAAGATTTTCACATATTTTGACACACTATACGTATTACAACAACAACTCCAAGCTGAGATTTCACATTTGCAAGTTTCTGAAAGGTAAATGAATTAATTCATGTAGTTAACCCAGATGGACTCCGCTAGAAGTATATGTTGTGTATGTTACTATTCTCATTTACTAGTCTGATTATTGGAGATATAATTTTAACAATATTATCAATCAAAGTCCCCAGTGTATTGAGAAGCATTTTAAAACATAAAAAAATTGAGGTAAGGAAAACTGTATACTTATTACTGTATGTATGCTTATTACTCTCACATTTTTTTTTCTCTTTACTCATTTTACCTTACTTTTTCTCCTAGAGAAGAGTAGAAAAACATGACTCTAATTTTGTAATATAATACCCGTTTTCAAGCTCTGAAGCAAAATTTTTATCTCCACGTTTCTCTTCAATCACCTTCAAGTTCCTTTAATGTTCATGGATATTTTAAAGACGATAACAGCTACTATTTTATATTTTACAGTATATTCTATTTGGCACATTAAATGGAGATACATTGTAGCGAAAATAAATTTCGTTACCACGCACGGGAAATTAGGATAGAGTCTGAAACAATTCTTGGTGGAAAAAAACTTTACTTCATTTTTTTTAGACGAACTTTTTAATTTACATCTCTTTTCAACACCTCGCGCCTCCTACGATCTGTTCAAGGCAGATTCAGTGTAGAATTCTGAAGAAAAGAAAAGAGAAAATCTACATTCAAAATGTATACATGCTGATAAATTGCGAATGGAAAGGGAGATAGTTTGACTGAAAACTGTCTTTATGAGCTAATTCAGAAAGATTCAGTGAGAGATTTAGAGAATGTATCCCGAAAAAGTTAGCAGAGATTTCATATTTATTTCATTTATGAATGTTTCTAGTCAGAATCTCAAAACACTGCATCGTTTAAAAGACTTGATGGGATCAAAGCTGTTAACACCAAGGCAAACGCCTTTATTCTAAAAATTAAAGTTTTTAAACTGGCAAAATTACCAATCCCGTTTTCTGTACATCTATTCAACAGTTTTCCTGTTTTGATCTCTATTATTCATTATTCTTATGTCAACGATCATAAATTATGTAAGTAACATAATCTTTAATTTTCTCATTACATGTTACCAGTAAGTAGTTTTAAAAGCAAAAATCATTATAAATAACGCTTTCTGGAATCATTAATAATGATGCTTTAGGTATGTATAATTTTTTTATTTATTTTAGGACGAATTCCTATAACGCTTCTTTCTTCCTTTCAGAGAAGAACTGGCCATGAGGGTCGATCTCACTGAAGCAAGGGTGCAGGTAAGATTCTTTTCCTTTATGTCTTTACAAATAACTTACTTATCTAAAAAAATGTTTAGTGCTCATCTAAAAAATGTTAGATAATAATTCAAACAAATTTTATAATCTATAATTAATTCACATATAAACGGAGATTAAAACTTTCGCCTTTCAGGCATGTGATTAACCTATTTCTCTTTAGAGAAACTTGATTCAGGAGGTAAGTGACATGAGAAAGGTTTTAAGGATAATTGAAATATAAACATCCTAAGATATAACAAATTCCCTTATAGGCAGGCAAAAATAACTTGTATGCAATGTTGGTATTGCTGTGATTTGTAGTTAGATTAAAATGCTAAGAAACTAAAATTAATCCTATTTGAAACTTTTGATGCGTTAAAATACTTTATTTTCAAACGTTATTCAAGCTACAATAGCACTTTTCATTACACACACTTACACGCATACGAACAAACATATATCCTTTCCTTATTACACACGTTCTTTGGAATATTTAACAGATTGTGAGGGAATTTAGAGATTTATGAATTTAGTTAAAACGGAAGATTACTAAGAATAACTTATTGAACGAATGCACTCATTTACAAACAATTAGGAATTGAAGAATAATACCTTTTAGTTAATATAAGCTAATTAATTTAATCTATGAATAGTCCCCACTTTAACAATAACTCAGTAAGATTAAGAGACAGTTACTTAAATTAAAGGTATTTTAAAAATAATTTTAAATATAAAAATGCTCAAGACATTAAACTACTTTAGAAAACAAGAATAAAAAGAGTCTCTTACAAAAATGAGATTTTTTTAGGAAGCAAAACTGAAGAAATGAACTTTGAGAAATTTTTTTTAGTTAGTGATCAAATATGACTTTATATATTTCACCAGTTGAGATTATCATCTTAAGGGATTATGTTCATATATAAGCATGATCATTTAAATGAATATATGCAACAACCAACAATTCTAAGAATCGACGTTGGTGACAATCTAAAATATTGTGCAAATGTGAGTCTCTTGAATAATGAATAATGAATTCAAACTTATATCATCATCTGCATTTCATGATAGTAAAATTGTAGTTTCTGTTACAAATTTCTAATATACAGGTGTAAATCAGACACAATACTTATAATTAAAGATGCAATAACATTCCCTAACCTTCGCAGTAACTTATACAGTTTACCTTATTCTATAATAAACGCCCTATAAATATACTCAATCTTCCTTAGCTGGACTTTTTAAAACATTGTGGTAAATTCTTGGTAGATTTTTAAATGAGAGCCATTTTATAAGGTGTAATTTATGGCCGTTTTAAATGCATGTTATTACACCATAAAGTGTCAGAGGCACACACAATAAATAGAAGGTAAGTTCATGTTTTCTTTAAAAGAATGGCCTTATCGATTCTCCGAAGGTTTTATAATTTCTCTGGTAAGGTAAGCATTTTTTGGTTAAATATTACCCAGTATAAATCTATTGTGGTTCAACACCTTGGAGCTACTATAAATCAAAGTAAGCAGTTTCTTCTTCTCAAATAAGCCTTTTAAACAGCAGTTAATTGAAAACTATACCAGGAAAGTGGAAAATAAAGGAATGCAAATAAATTAAAACAGACGCCTGACTACTACGCCTGGAAATGTATATGTAGACCTTAAGCCAGTAATAATGTTAATTTACGAAAGCACATTTTGGTACAAAACCTCTCTCAGCGAGGGGAAGAAACGCTGGAAATTACGTCGTCTAATTTCCAAACTATAAACAATGTTGAACATTCCAATAATTCTTATCTAAACTCGAACTGTTCTCCTTTCATAACAACTTGTAAAGTTAACAAAGGAGAAAAATAAAAAGGGATGAAAACGTTGATTAACAAACTGAAGTAAAATGAGATCTACCCCGAGTTTACAAATATTGTTAGACATGATTGTTTCAACCCCAGTTCTTTTAAGATGGTACTGTAACCCTGTTTAAAGGTCTATGTTTACGTGCTATAAGAATAAATTTCTTTTCTGTCGCTAGGGATACAAAGCATCTAGTTATATGTATTTTAAGCTTCTTAAATATATAAGTAGAAGGGAGAATAAAAACTGTATCTGAAATTAAAGAAGGCTTTCAAATCATATTGGGAAATTAATTCTTGTAAGGAAATCTGTAAAAAAAATTTTTTTTGAAATGAGAAATGAGAAAACATTTAGATGTTCAACACGATAGTTGAAAAATTGAAGCCATCGCAAAGAGTGAGCCCAGAACGTATGGAAAAAAAGTAGAAAACATTTCCTGAACCTTTATAACTTTTAATTTTTGAAGTCCCAACGTTAGGAGACCATTTAAGTGAATGAAACGTTGTTTATTGTTCTGTAATTCTCTCCATACAATTCATTCCATTTCTGCAAGATCCATGAACCCAGATCAATTTCTTTAAATCCATTAAACAAAGGGGGGGGGGATACTTGCAACAGTCTAACACAGCGGACCTGCCCACCAACGATGGGTGGTGACCTTTGGACCCCTATTCATTGACCTCCACCTCACGAAGTGGCATTTCACCAGCCCATTAATGAGCATACATTGCCCATCAATAACATTGCATTAACTTTAATAACGCTGTTCGCACCTCTGGCGAGGATTCTGAGATCACGCTTTCCAATAGAACGTAGCGATAATACTTTTGTTTAAGAAATAGGCTGCCACTTTTGTTGCCTGCTTTGCTTTAGCATCCTATTTTATCATCTTTGGAATATTTATTGCCTCTTACAGTTTGCTTTCACAAAGAGGAGGGACTGACTCCTTGACTCCATAATTGAATTTGCTACCACTGAATATGTAGCATAGAAGGTTCATTCGGTACAGAGGATATATGAAACCTCTGACAGAAGTGCAACGAAACTTTACCACTGCGAACAAAATACATATTTGAATAGGTCACGAGTTTACTAAGCAATACGTGCATATTACGATTTCAAAGTAAAATCATTTTTAAAAAAAACTGATAGGCTGAGAATTTAAATGATGAGTATAACATGTATATTTTTTTAGCAGCATATCTAGGATTTGGGCATGGAATCGGTTGGATGCCTGAACATTCCTGGGGTGAGATTACATAAATAAATATCGTAGAAGTATTTAAAGCTGTAACATCATGTGTATACACTTTTGTAATACAGTGTGTCCCAAAAATTATGATAAGGTTTTAAATGGTTCTAGCTTCGGAACAAAGCATTGTAGAGAGATGAAATATACATCAAATTGAAGAGAAAATTTCCAATTTTCTTATCTTTTCATCAGACTTCAATGTGTGCTCCCTTAGCTGTCCTAAAGATGTCAAGACGATATTCAGTCTCTTCCCATACACGGCAGAGAACATCCAACGTGATAGACGAAACAGCTTAGTGATCCTTTCTTTTAAATGGTCCAGATTTCAGACATGAATGGAATACACTTGTGTTTTTACATAACCCCCCAAAATAGGAATCCATGGGGGTAAGGTTTGGAGACTGGGGGGGAGGGGCAGACAATCCACCTTTCTCGTCTGACCCATAGCTGAGGAAATGTTTCGTTAAGCAATTCCCGCACGATTGTAGTAAAATGTGAAGGAGCTCCGTCTAACGGGAAAATGGAACTCTCCAGAATTTTTCGGTGCTAGTTCCGGAGTCTGTTGGAGTTTGCACGTAAGCTTTCACACACATAAACTTGGAGTGTTTCTCTTTCATTAAAGTATGACTGGTGTCTGCAACATGATTTGTTACATAATTATAGCCACTTGAAACCCCACCATTATTTTTGGGACACACTGTATTTGAAGGAATTACAAGAAACTGAATTATGAATGAGTCCTGTTATGGTGACATTGAAACTTTGCTATTATGACTTTATTTTTTTTTTTACATTGTCTTGGGACAGAAAATGGCGAGCCAATAGATTAACATACGTCCATTAAACCTAATCCTTGGACACCATTCCTTTATGTATTATACGTTATTCTAATTTAAAATAATTGACAAATATACAAATCATGTCCGAAACATGAAAAAGAAATTCTAAGTTTGCACACAATGTTAAGCGAAATCAAATTGTTTTTTCAGTCCATATCAAGTACTATCAGCTTGCAATAAAGAATATTTTAATGATAGTCACTTTCAGGAGTAAAAGATTACAAAAAGTAAAACGTACTTTACCTCAGCAACACAAATTACAAAAGAGGCTTTAAAAACACCCTTCATGAACTAATGAAACAAGTTTCATATAAATAGGGAATAAATTCCACCAAGACAAAAGCAAAATACGAAATGTGTCAGTTTTTCTATGTTCCTCTTTAATCCTTAGTCATGGAGTATGAATTTTGAGAAATTCTTTTCACCTCTCTGCGACTCGAAGAGTTTTCGTTTGAATTTCCTGATGTTCTTTCGTCGTTTCCACTTACTATCTCATGGCCGTTTACACGCCTAATTGTTCAATTCTCTAAAACGTAAGCTCAAAAGACAGTTAATCGAAAAGACTGTGAAATAAAACAAAATTTCGAACTAATTAAATCAAAGCAGGAAAAATTTCTGTTTAACATATTGTTTCTTTTGAGTAGCACCTTGAAATTGGCAGCTGTCATTCGAAGATTAAACATCTGTATCTGGAGGAGATTTCAGCTCTGCTCTGTGGATGCGCCCCTTTATTTTTGAATCGTTTCTTAATCTTACAAGTAACAGATCTAAATTTCAGTTAATTGGGGTTGATGAACAGCCATTTTCCACATCCTTTTTATGAAGATATTAATATTTTCAAGGTGGCTTACATTTTTCAGGTTTCCTTTCAAAGCAACGCGGGGTTATGATAAAATTTATGTGATATAAAACTTTGAGCCCTATTTTATGTTGACTCGATACATAATCTGACCGACTTCATGGAACTTCCATTAGTTCATATCCGGGTGTAGTAGCATAAGAAGAAAAGAGAATGGTAATTAGCATAACATTTAGATCCTTTTATAGATAAACTAATACAACGAAATATTTCGATCGTTTGATGCCCTGCATAGAGACTCGGTTGCAATATAAATGAGTATCAAATGCGTTTAAATGAAACAAAATTTTTGAGAATACTGTTCTTAAAAATGCTGTCTCACTATTAAAAATGCAATATTTTGTTGTTATTCAACAGATAAACTTCAGTAAGTGAGAATGAAATTTATACGATTTTATAATACTTATATCAGTACTTATAATTTTTTTACATTTGAATAATCTTACAAATGAATAGCTTTTGTGCCTTAAAAATAAATTATTTTACTGTTTCATTATGAAATTTTTATGAAGAAATTTCAAAATTCATATAAATAAACAAAAAATTATATTTAGATTTTATTAAACTACAGCGCGTCATCTGCTTAATATTTTACTTTAAAATATTAACTGGTAAAATGGATACTTACCTTTAATTAACAAATTATCTTAATGTAAGATGCAAATTAAATTACTTTTATGCTTTCACAAACAGACTCATTTTGATTAAAATAAGTTACGTCACAGACATTCATTCTTATTATCTTCAGCAGTACGTAGTCAGGAGTATTTTAGCCATGAATGTAATGCATTTCTATTTTTTAATAACTTAATTTAAAACAGCTCAATATGGATATTTCAAATTATTATATTCGTGCCTTTAAATAGCTCATAAGTAATCCATTCAATAGCATAAGCTGTAACAGCTCAATATGGATATTTCAAATTATTATATTCGTGCCTTTAAATAGCTCATAAGTAATCCATTCAATAGCATAAGCTGTAACAGCTCAATATTTAATTATAAAACTGAAGCTGGCAAAATCATACATTTGATTTTATTATTGCATATTCTTATAAGTTATCGCTTTAGTTACTGCTTCTCAATTTCCAATAATCTTTGAAAAAAATTTCTGGAAAATAACTAATTTCAAATATTCTTGCAATTATTTAATGGTCCCTCAGAGTAACAATTGTTTCCACGGTTCGGGTATTAGATATTGATTACGGAATCGATGATAGAGCAGATGGATGCATTTTTCTCCGAAAAAATCCCTCACTACCTATTTAAAGTCAATTCTTCAACTATCGTTGCCGTTTAGCCACACAATGTGTAATAATGAGCATTGTAAAAACGTGCCACTCAGAAACAACACTTTTTACAAGCCGCAACGGTGATTTTTCATTCATTTGCAACCTCTTGTTAGACCTATCAACACAGTAATTTGGGAGAAAAAAAATTATCTGTGTGATACAAATTGCTTCTCTTTATAATATTGTTTCTGCCATCGTGACTGCTGTTCTATTGATTCGAATGTAAGAAATTCTTGTTAAACCTCGAAAATGTTATCCATCTATCTTGAAATCCGGCTGATTTCTGATAAAAGACGTTCTAAACAATTGAGAATGCTTTCTCCAATACTATTTCTGTAGCTGCAAATGCTTTGTCCTAAAAATATTACTCTTGTTTCATTTCAGTCAATCTTGAAATAGGACTTTGTACTGCCAGAGTCTAACCACCTGGCACATTCTCCTAACTAATCTTCTATATTACACTTGACATTAGAATCTATTGTTCAGATATTTGAACCCCGGAAAGGAGTCATATTTTTATCGATGATGAAATTTTTATGTACCCGAAAACCATATGAAGTGCGTTTTTTTATTTAGCTATGATGTCAAAGGGTAAATTATTTTTGGAAGAAAAATTAAACACCCATCATGAGTCTTTTTGTACAAATTAAAACCTAAAATTTTCTCAGTATAAAACGCATAGGTACTGATAAAATGCAAGTATTGCAAGCTTTTAAAGATTTTATTCCACCTAGTAACTACACAGATCAGTTCAGAAAGTGAAAAATGTAAAGAGATCTTTCATAAGAGACATTTCATAGCCATCTACATTAATGGTTCATCTATCGGCAGATTTAAAATTTCAAACCGAACTGTTATAAATAAATAGTTTTTGCGATTAGTTTAATGATATGAAGATATTGACATATATGATAAGAGAGGATAAATTTAAAATAATATGAATGATTCACTGTACATAAACGGAGAAGAAGAATGAAATAAAACTTCGTTTAAAAATAAAAAAGGACGTCATTAACTTTGAAGTAGCATATCAGGAAAAATTATTTAAAATTAAACTTAAATAGTTTCACCCAATTAAATTGGGTAAAGATACTGAATAAATCCTTCTGTACCTCCAAGAATCAAAATTTAAAGGGAATGCTTTTTTTTAACTTTATTTTCATTCATCGAATGGCGATATGCCATTATTTATTATATGTTTAATAAATGTACAAATATTTATATTTCTTTATTTTTACCATGCTACAGGGTATAACACATAAAAATAATTTCTACATTATAGTTATTTATATTAAGCTCTTTATAGTAAAATTTCGTAGTTAGTAATAACCCCTTGTTTTTTTGCGAGTGCTTTAACGGCCGTTTGTTTGTATTAATTTTGTCGCCCTTTAATTTAATTATCCTTTCTATTAACATAGACTTATGAATGTTAGTTGTCACTCAGATTTTCTCACGGACAGCGAATGTTAGCTAGGAAATTTCGCACACTCGAAGACTACGTGGGGAGTGCGCGTTCATGGGCCTCTCAAACCAGATTAGATCTTGAACATAGGAGCATAGTAGCAATTCAATAATAAGACGATGTGTTCAATGATATATTCGGTTACACGGAGGATAATAAGCCTCACGCTAACATATAACCGTCATCACTAGACCGAAAAACTAACACAAGCCCCTTTTAGGAAGTCACGCAGACTTGGAAAACAACCCATGTCCCATTATTCATCTATTTTATGCAGTATATTAAATTTAGAAACAAGTTTTTCGGATTAAGGATTGTTAGGCATTGGATTTGAAACGGTACATGGCTGAATTACACGCGATGAGGTTCTCTTTCTTTTTTTATTCCTCAAGAGCTTCATCTGGTATCGGTGTTTAACAGTTGGTGAGGGGTATCATCTATTGTGTGGGTTGATTTAGATTGGATGGGTATTGTACCGGAAACATGGATTATTGCTTTGTTAATCCTAATGCCAATGTACAGAGTTAGTGTTTTATAGAAAATCCATAACAATGCAAGAATTCTATAAATAAAATTTGTGGTACATGATTTTTTAAAATTAAAAATATATTTAAGAAGACTATCTCACAATGCGGGATCAAATCTGATTCCTTTTACTCGAAGAACAATATTCTACTTAAACATATTAACTTCTCTCTCGTATACGTTGACATGAGATTTTATGAACCTTGTATGGGCAAAGATCTTCTGCATAAGAAGAGATTAAAATGTGAAACAATGCCAAGAAATAATCTATAGAAAGAAAGTCTATTATCTTCGTAAAGTTATCGATGAGTAAGGATATCAAAAGCAAAACTTTAAATAGATATGCACATATACATGTTTCATAAATCCAAATGCAAAATTATTTTGTTATACTCACGAACAAGAACAGTTTGGCTCAAAACACAACCAACATTAAATTAAGCAATTAGTAGTGATCTTTAAATTGTTCATAAGTGATCCTACTTTTGAAAAATTAACTCAAATGTAATTGCCATGCAATTACAAGGTATTTTTCTCATATTTCCGTTTATTTCATTTTGGAAGCTGTAGAGCATTTGTTCCAACTTTTTAGCTCTTAAATACGGATTTCTCTCGATTAAAAAACCAATAAGGCCCACATAATGATTCCAGTGAGCTTGAACAAAATTTGAGTGACTTGGAAATAAAATATTGAACCAAAATGAATAAAAAAACAGAGGTTTTTTTAAAAATATTTTGAAACGTCTGAAAATATTCCAAATAAGAATTTCTTAAATCGCTAGGGTTTCTTTATTGGTCAAGGTATCCATTTACAGATTGGAAGCTTCTAGGAAAAATTTATTACAATAAAACTAGATCACTCAAAATAATCTATAAGGGATCGTGTTGTAACAAACGATAGGTTCACAAAGGGAAAGAATTATGGAAAAAAGTAACAAAAAATAAATATATTCGGTATACTGTATCATTGGGCTGATAGAAAAAGTGTTATTAGGCGAGGGAAGTCATTTAGAACAAGTCTTCATCCCATCGACAGGGTAACTTAATGCTCAAAGTAACTTTTTTTGAAATGAGAGATTTGTGGCTTGAGTCCCGGCTCTGCTAGTTGGCCGTAGTAATTGCGATAGAAGATTAAAAGGATTCTAAGATATAAAACGATTATTTTTATCATAGATATCAAATAAGAACAATTAGATGCTTTTCTCTGTATGAAAAAGGACACACAGAAGATATTTAAAGTAGCCTTAAAACGAAGAATGATTGTTAAATATGAGGAAGACATGCATACATGACCTATGTATACGGTGTAAAACATGAGTAAAGGTTATTTTACATCCAATATTGATCTTTTTTAACATTAGTAATATTTGTGTTATTTGTTTTGGAAGGTAGTTATCAGGTTTGGTGCCGAAATGGTCTCTCACCTCTTTGGAAAAAAAAAAAAAAACATATACCGAAATAAGACTAGTTGTTTTAAGGTGAAAAAATTGTTACAAAGTGTAGATTTTGAAATTCCAACAATTGCATGAGTAAAATTTACAATACCACTTATTGTCAAGCTTTTGTTTCTTGTTACTATTTAAAGTCATTCAAAATAGGTTCTTACTTAATATAATACATTAGGATTAAATTTTGAATTTTCTCCTTGTGCAACACATTCAAAACTTAAAGAATTAAATTCTGCATACTTTTCTTTGTTAAGTACTAATATAAGTACACATATCTTCAAACAGTTTACAGCTTTCATTTATTCGTACATGTAGACATATTATTCAAAAGTGCTGATTCATTTCGTTTTCTAGATCAATAACTAGTCTTATTGATCTTTTTTAACATTAGTAATATTTGTGTTATTTGTTTTGGAAGGTAGTTATCAGGTTTGGTGCCGAAATGGTCTTTCACCTCTTTGGAAAACAAAAAAAAACATATACCGAAATAAGACTAGTTGTTTTAAGGTGAAAAAATTGTTACAAAGTGTAGATTTTGAAATTCAAACAATTGCATGATTAAAATTTACAATACCACTTATTGTCAAGCTTTTGTTTCTTGTTACTATTTAAAGTCATTCAAAATAGGTTCTTACTTAATATAATACATTAGGATTAAATTTTGAATTTTCTCCTTGTGCAACACATTCAAAACTTAAACAGTTAAATTCTGCATACTTTCCTTTGTTAAGTACTAATATAAGTACACATATCTTCAAACAGTTTACAGCTTTCATTTATTCGTACATGTAGACATATTATTCAAAAGTGCTGATTCATTTCGTTTTTCGTGCGATAGATGAAAAGTACATTTATGTAATTATAAAACATACGCATATGTTCGAAATTAATGAACAAGTTCTTTGAAATTTGTCACCTTGTAAGCCGGAATTCCTCAAATCGAACACTCAAGAACTTCGAATGAATAATCTTGCGTGCCTGTACTTTCTACCATCTGTTCGTGAATTAATTTACTCTTTGTGCTTTAAATAATATCAATGAATTATTGTTTTTAGTGCACGCAACGCAACAGTCGCAGAAAGCCTTAGACTGAAAAAAAAATGACACTGTCGTCATAACGACAGCACACTTAATCGCGACATAGCTACATGCCTGTATTTCAGTGGGATTCTTAACGAGAATTTTTTGTCAAATCTAAAAACGTATCAAGGTTTCTGTCTTGGTCTGGAATCCTGCTACCAAGAAAAACCTTTGACACGTTTAAAATGTATAACCATGAGATATTATTTACCATAAATTTTACACGACCCCCCACCCCCAACACTCATAAAAAGTAATAATACAAATTCATACACACGTTCAATGGTGAATATATATATATATATACATATATTTGCGCACCTTTTTATAGATGTATAGATATTTACATATAATTTGGAAGTAAAAAAAATGCTAAAATGCAACCTGTAATAAGTAAATTTTAACTCGGTGTGTCTTTTACAGCAACACTAAAATTATTAAAAGAAAGATTGTTTTTGAAATGTTTAATCCTGGTAATAAACAAGCAACTTGGTAATAAAGAAGCAACCTGGTAATAATATACTGGGCTATCATTCAACGAAAGTGGAGAAATGCAAAAGGTACAAAGAAAACGGAGCAAAACCAACGATTGATACAAAATAATCAAACAGCTCTAACAGAAACATGCTCAATTGCCTTGCATCTTCCATCAGCTAAACTAAATCGTAGTGTCATTGAGAGGCATATATTAATTAAAAATGCGGGTAAAAACAAGTGGTCGATCCTTAAACTAACATTACAAACTAACGTCAACAATTTTATCAAGGTAAACAACAATGTTAAAATATTTAAAAGGCAGAAAATTACTTGCAGAAATTATTGATCAAAGGTAGTCTAATCAAAGAAAATTAAAACGTCTAAAAATAATTACGGTCAAAGTGAAAGACATGGAAGTTCACTGAATGTAAAGTGCTCTGAAAACTAAAATATTGCAATCCCTTTCATATAACTGTCACAAAATTAGTTTATTATGATCGACCTATTGTGTTAAATATAAAAAGCCAAATTGAATTATATACACACACACATATTATATATATATATATATATATATATAAATGGTTATGAAGGGAAAAAAATAAAATATGTGTTATTGATTCAAAGTTTGTGTTCATATAGAGGGAAGCCGCAACTCGTATCTCAAGATTAATTTACAAAATCCCAATTAAAGCACACTGTTACTGGACATTAATAGTTGCCTTTTTATTTTTATAAATTGGTATATTAACAATCTATGTATTAATTACGCTAAACACATATAAAATCAAGATTTTTAACGAACGGTTTAAGATTAATAATCTTTTAAAGTTCTTTAATAACCTATTAACTAAAATAACATTGTGACATATGTATATATAATTAATATATAAGGATTAATTTCATATCTAATCAAATAACTAATTAAAATAACCTAACAACTCTCGCGTCTCATGTGTTTTAGCTAACAATATCTTGTAAGAATATACATATTTAGCCAGAACTTTTAATTAAAGAGGTGAAGCACTTAAAATCTGCATTGATGTCCATGGGTATAATTCATTAATTTCCTGCACAGATAATCATAGCATATTAATAGCTGCCTTCTCCGCTTTCCAAATAGATATATCAGAAATCCAAACATTAATAAGTAGTATTGGATACATCAAGTACTATATTAACTCTAATATATTCGATATCCTAGGCATTTTGTTGTATACCACAAAGTTAATTCAAGGTGAACAAGTCCATTTCCCATCCGATTTCATCAAGCAAGTGGTATCCATCAAAAGTGGGGTAACTTCAAACTGCATCATTCTAGCTTAACCTGTAATCACACAAAACATCAGCCGATAAGCAGAATAAAAAGGCGAATGCGACACATTAAATGATATTTATTTTCAAATCATGTCATACACGATTGAACGTTTAGTGCTTAATTATACGACATAACAGTTGCGATGAATTAGGGACCGGGGGCGCATTACAATGAGGGAAATCTGAACGTGATACCTAAATGGGCTTGCCGACCATCGTATGTATTATAAAAAGCAAATTAGGTTTAAGAATTCCATTTGGGAATGATAGTTAGAGCTGCCAATTTTAAATCAGGCTTATGGCCATCATTCATGACGGGAATACGATATGGGCAGATTTTCTCCATGCAGCTATGTCCCCGTAACGTTACTTATCACCAAATGTACCAAGATTTTTTTTTTTTTTTAATCCTATGCTGTGAGTTTTCAGAACTTCAACCAACTCATTTCCTGATAAATTGTAGCGACGATTGATCTTATTAATTTGTAACTGTTAAAGGCATTTAATATATATTTATTTATATATGTATGGAGGGAGGTGTTATCTGTCAATTCCTGTTTATTACATGAAATAACGTAAGTTAAAGATACGCGAATCTCTCACGACAAGTATCTCCGCATTAGAAAAAAAAAGATGTTTCCATATCTTATAGAAAAATGAGGCAAAATAGGATTCGAATTATTTATAAGATAATTTCTTATGTAGGCTGAAACTTTTTTTATATATAACAATTATAAGACGTGAAAAATAAGGAGTTGTTTACTTACGGTCAAAAATATACCATAACGTTCCCGACCAGCGTTTGAAATATAGAGGTTTCCAAAAATAGGGGAGGAAATTTTAAATTCATATGAAAATTTGAGGTTTTAATATTTGTTTGGAATAAAGGATAACTTCGTTTTTGCTTGGTAGTTCTAGTGTTAGGGGAATATACTCTCATGTTTTCTGAAATCAAACTATGGATATAAAATGAAACTTTTGGCAACATCATCCTGTTAATCTCTCTATTTATCTTCTTACAAAAATGAGAATAATAATTATACATCAGCATGTGTTATTATTTAGGCAGATGGAAGTAAAGACACGAGAAAGAAAAAAAAATCAATTTGCTAATAGCTATATTCTCAAAAGTAAGGACAGATTATATTAACATTGGAATATTCTATGAACAAATATGGGGTCCTATAATTTCATAAATTTAATTAAATGCTGTCAAGCAGATATATTTATCTTGAATAATCGGAGCAAAGATATAAATTATTTATTGAGCTCTCACTAACATGTGTATATAATGCGAAATATTTTAAAACTTGCAGTTTTAAATTTCACATAATCAATCATAAAACAGTTCATATGATATATTTTACAGAAATATTTATTAAAACTTAACTTCCGGTATGAATTAGGGCTGATTTTAATACCTGAAAGATAAGAATTTTTTTTTTCTTTGAAAGCAGGAGATTATTTCTGTCAGCATAATGAAACAATTAAGCTGTTTTCTTTGTCAATGACGCATGGTACACACACACACACACACACACACATATATATATATATATATATATACAGTCGAACCCCATTATAGAGAACCCGGTGTGTAACGAACTCACGGATATAACGAACGAAAATTTTGGTCCTGCCATTTTCCCATTGCACGTAATTTAATTAGTATTGTGCCAGTTTAATGTAATCGATTTTTGTCGATTTAATTCATTAATGATCATTTTTAATAGATTTTATCATTTTTTAATACATAATTATTGAATACACATTGCAACTAATGAGTTATACATTTTGTGAACTATAGCATTTTTCTTAACGGTTCGCATATAGTGAACCACCGGATAAAGTGAACAAAATCTTTGGTCCCTTGAGATTCGTTATAACGGGGTTCGACTCTCTCTATATATATACATATATATATTATTTTTTTGCTGGGGGGACATTTTAATTAAAATGCATTTCTCATCATACAGCTGGGTGAAAATTCAGTATCTACGAGTCTTTTTTATGCGCTTTAGCGTATGTTACACGTTTAAAAAGTTGAGATAAATGATCTCAGTATTTTCCTTAAAAATGTAAGGCTCATGCACACAAGAAAAATGATTCCTGTAATATCCAGTCTTTCACTTCCCACATTGTATAGTGGTCAGCGACGAGAGCTTCCACGCTGTGGGCTTTGGTTCGTATCCAAAAGTAAGGCTTGGACATTACCGTGTTGTTTCCTCGCAGGAAGCAATGCTGGCTCACCTAAATGGAGATCCCATAATAAAGTAACTGACAAGAGTTGACGGATCGATGTCGCAAAGACTGCTGCATGCAAAAGAAAAAAAAACCAGTTTTTCAGGGGTGTTTCATTTCTGTTTTCTTGTTTAGAAATTGCTTCTTTTCACGATATAGGAGAATTATAACGTTCACTAGTAAAGTATAATAATATAAACAATTCAACGCAAACAAAAAAGTTTATAAAGCGGGCATAGACTGCCAAACAAATTAACTGAAAACCTAACCTAGCGTTGAGAACTTTTAACTTTTCAATAAAAGATTGCGCAGTTGTAGCAAATCCTCATATTGAAAATGGTCAAATATAACTAAAAATAAATATTCCAACAGAGCTAGATAATTATAGGAAGAATGTAAACAAAAAATAAACAGAAATCAAGCACTCAGGGCTCTACGCACCATAAGGCAAGATTCTGTAGTAGTGCAGGAACTAAATAATAGTTTAGTCCCGGCACTACTACAGAATCTTGCCTTAAGTTTAGTTTCGGCACTACTACAGAATCTTGCCTTAAGTTTAGTTTCGGCACTACTACAGAATCTTGCCTTATGGTGCGTAGAGCCCTGAGTGCTTGATTTCTGTTTATTTTTTGTCTACATTCTTCCTATAAATATCTAGGTCTGTTGGAATATTTATGTTTAGTTATATTTGTTCACTAGTAAACGTATATTTCATAATGTGACTATTCGTAGTATGCTTTTAACTGAAATATAGACACACTTATAGTAAACAAATGGTGTCTAAAAAATTATGAACAAATAGCGTTGCATGCTTTACATTCCTTACTTTTTTTTTCTTTGTCCGCTGAAAAGGAAAAGTCTTAGGTTGTGAAAGAAACAAAACTATTCGAATATGAAAATGCGTTTTAGCATTTTCGTCAATTCATGTCATTTTAGTCGATGCTTACGGAATTGTATGCTTTATTAACCAATTTATACCCTTCACAAAGCTTTGAATCCCAACCAACATCGTACTGAATTATTCTTGCATCTGTAACCATGATCATCGTTAACTTGAATGAAATAAATATGAATGCATTCTTTAAATTTTTATGTGAAGAGTTACTTCAGAATTCTGTAATACATATAAAAAATATCACTCTTCAAAATTTATCATTAATATAGATTTGAATATGCGTTATGTTCTCTTTTTATGAATTAAATATACATCACGCTCTTTGTATGAAAAAATACCTTAAAAATTAAATTTCACTTCATTCTTCACTCACTCTTTCATCGTTGAAAAAAATTGATGATTTTCAAGTATTTAGTGCCTAATTGATTTCAACAGTTAGGCGTGATATATTTTATGGTATATTTTAAGCTACCAGCTTCGTGGGCCGGGAGCATAAGGATATTAGTTCCTAACAACCTGATTCAATAAATTTTATAGCTTCATATAAAAGCTCTACTTTAAACGACTTACCGAATTTTTTTTTAATAAATTTTTCCGTAGGGACGTAAGCTGTTGAAAGGTAAGGGAAAATATAACTAAAACAAACCGTCGTCTTCTCATGTTATTCTTTTTTTTTACCACAGCTTTTGTAACTTCACCCACAATTTAATTATAGGTCTATCTTAATTACGTTTCAGTCTTTTTAGTTTTTTTACACGACTTCGGCGAAAAAAGCTCTCATTGTAATTAAATACAATTTGAACTGGGGGTGATGCCAATTAGACAGGAAAGGGGGATCGCCATTAGTGAAGCAGAACCACCCATTAATTATAGCCGAGGGATGGCTGGGGGGAGGGAGGGGGGTAGTGCGTACTTTCTGCTTTCACCCAGCTACGCGCTCTAAGGGCACGAACTCAAATTGCATCTATTCAAGACACGTGATTGAAACAGCAACAGATGCAAAATGAAACGAAAGAAGTAATGTATAAAATAAAATTCAATAAAAGTAGAATGTGGCGTTGAAAAGATAAATTGAAGAAAATCAGCCTTTTGCTTCGGGATGATGTATATATTTATAAACATCATATACTGCAGAGACTCAATATATTTAATCACTAGCTGAAAACCCGTACTTCGCTACGGAGTACATTAAAATTAAATACAACGGTCAATGTATGCAATTAATGCCAAATAAATAAATAAATAAATAAATATATATATATATATATATATATATATATATATATATATATATATATATATATATATATAATAAATACAACGATCATTGTATGCAATTGATGTAAAATAAAACGAAAAAATATATTTATAAAAAAATCGTAACGGATATTTTCATAGACAAAATAATGAAGAAGAAAATATTCAAATTAAATCTGATAGAAAATACTATAGAATATAGTACAGTTTGAGGAACATTTCTTTTACTGTATTTTAATATTTTTTTGGATTATGTCCAATCGTCTGCCGAATTAGCAAGAAAAAAAAATACTTTTTTTGTCTGTTTCGTTGTTATGCACGTGACGATAAATTAATTTAAAGTATCACAAAAAGAAAAGAAACCATGTGATCAACATTTAAAAAATTAAATTCTAAAAATTAATCTTTAAAAATTCACCAAAAATCAGAAAATGGAGGTAAAGATTCGAAAAAGATTTCATTTTAAAGGAATTTTTATGATATTTCTCGTGATATAAATTTTATAACCCTCGGCTTATTATTTTAAATGAAAACTTTAAAGAATATTATAAAAACAGCATAAAAATTGAATTTTAAAAAAATCTAAGAAGAATTTTTCCAAAATCTTTCTTAGTGCACCCTTACACTATCAGGAAAATCGCCATCCAAAATTTCAGCCCTTTAGGTCCAGTGGTTTGGTCTGTGCGTTATATGTCAGTCAGTCAGTCAATCAGTCAGCCAGTTACGGAACTGTTATATATATATAGATTATGTACATCGAAACGTAGCAATAATTTGCCAAACGAAATGTGTTTTGAGTTTTAATACAATTTTTTTTAATACTTCTGTCTGAAAGCCGTTATTTTAATTTAATCATTTAGAAACAAATCATAATCCCCTATTGATTAAATTACCCTAATAAGAATAGCTTAATTTGATTGTTTACTCAACATTTATATTATTCCCTGTTAAACCAAAATTTTTTAATAGAAAAAAAATATCGTCTTTAAGGTTATTATTTTTTCATTGAAGATCACAAACATTTTATGAAATATAAATAATTCATTGTAACCTCCCGGACACAAAATGTAACAACAGTTGAATATGATTTTATGTGGTAGTTTTAAAATAATTAGAGAAAACAAAAATTGGGTTTCTAAAAGTGAGTTACAGAGTTCCGAATTAGCACAGAAAAACCTGCACGATATATTAAAAATGTTGACAATAGTAACACAAGAAATGTAATAATACGTTAGAGTAGATTTTTATTCATTCTTCAGCCTATAAATGGATCGAGAACTGAAGATCATGTAATATTACTTCCTTTTAAAACTTTTAACCTTTAGCTTACGGGGCCGTTTTCCGATTTCCTCTTCAGAACGGGAAATTTCATACCCTCTTTGTAAGAAGGGGCATTAAGGGTTTATATATATATATATATATATATATATATATATATATATATATATATATATATATATATATATATTTATATATATATATATATATATATTTATATATATATATATATATATATATATATATATATGTATATATATATATATATATATATTATATATATATATATATGTATATGTATATATATATATGTATATGTATATATGTATATGTATATATATATATATATGTATATATATATACATATACATATATACATATACATATATATATATACATATACATATATATATATATATATATGTATATGTATATATATATATATGTATATATATATATATACATCACGTCAACTGTTACACTACTTAGAACTCAACCTTTCATTTCAGCGATTTATGGAGTCGCATAATCCTTGACAAGTAATATTTAAGAATTTGGGGAAATATTAAAAATTAAAATTAAATGATTTTATGGTTTGTAAGACTCTGCTAATTTATAAAGTGATGGTTATAAAACGATAGATCAGCGAACTCATTCTTTAATATGGAATGAATCTATGATGTGATATTTATAGATTATTCTAGTTAGCTGGTACATTCTGGTACTTTGCATATATTAATTGTAAAATGAGTAAAAATAAATATTGAAAGGCCGATTTTGAAAACCGTAATACTGGAAGCACTTCAGTGTTTAATGTCTTTTACTGGAAAGTATGTTATTACAAATCGTCTAGAGCTTATTATGTAAGGCATACAAAATAATTAATACAATTTTATCATTTCAAATTTACGTTGTTTTGTTTTAAGAAATGATATATTTTTCTGTCGCATTGTTAGATCAGCCATTTTATAAGGTTAAAATTTTAAGTGGCTTTACTCTAAAATAAATTCACATACACAGCAAATATGTTTATTTGATTAATAAGTATTTTTATTTCTTTAAGCATGTCAAATTTTAGTGAATTTAAAAAAAGTTAAAAATGCAGTATATTCATATCATCTATACATTACTGCTTGTTTGTTATTGTTTATATTAAGTACTTTATGCCTCTGTGGTATCTGATATTTGCCTAATTTTGCATATCTTATTTACGATTAGAGCCAAGTCATTTCTATCCCAGCTTTTTGCTAAGGATTTCCGTGTCTCAGGAAATAAATATCCTTTTAAAGAGATCCAAGAGGTAATAGAAAAAAAGATATGCATTTGGCGACTTGACATTCGTAAGTCGTTATATACGTCGCATGTCACGTACTGTCTAAGACATCTAATCCACACATAATAATACCTAAATTATGCAGTCCTAATCGGAAGGCCACTTAATTAAATTATTCTTGGTCTGTTAGAGACGAGTGTTATGAACGGAATGAGATGCATGAAATGCATTCTTTGGAAATACTGGGAATCACGGGGAGAAATATTATGAACCCATATCCTAGGGCAAGCGTGTTTTCATGACAGATCTAAGAGAACACCCAAATCGCGAGGTGACAAACACAGAATGCAAGCCCCTGCAGCAAGATTCCGAGAGAAGTAGCTGTAATTTTACTCCAAGAGTCATTTCTCATCCATCTGCAACACATCATTTTATTCTCAAAGAACTTCTTCTTCAAACGTAATGAAATCGTAATTAATCTGGAGAAAATTACAGGCATCGGGATTGAAAAGTTTTCTCTCGTCCTCTCGCGATTATGATGTCGGAGTGGGGACTGTCCTCGTCTAAGTTTTGTTTTAATTTTCTTTCGTGTCATTACAGATGTTTAGTTAGGTTTAATAAATACTGCCGCCGGCTCAACGACAACAGCGACGCGACAGTTTCAAGAACTTGAGACTGATTGATAAAGAAAGGGAAAATGAATCATGTTATTTAGAAGATTATTTGCATCGACTTTTCGCTATTATTTTGTTAATGGTAATTATTGTTGAGATTTAATTCCACTGACTTGTTTCCAATTGATGTTAATTACTCTTTGATCGTTTTTACAGTCTAATAGACTATCCTCGCTTTCGAAGAAGCGATAAAAATTAACTTCAATTGCATTTTCAACAATTGTTCCAGACGAATTGCTTTCAGCGTTTGGTGGAATTTTTTTCGCAATTAACTTTTATTAATAAAACAGAATTAAATGGTGTATTCGTTTCTTGAATAAACATATCTAAAGTAATAGCACTTTTACGCGGAAACTCGGTGTTGATCAAACATTTTGTTACAGTAAATGTTTATTTTAGAACAGATCTTTCTCAGAAATCCTCATTAAAATATTTTTAGAAATAAGTTTATATATGTGCTTGTACATTAAAATTTACTGCGATATTCAATATGTTTTAATACAACCCTTAATGTAATTTTTTTAGAGAAATAATTTTGATCAGATTTAAAGATATATGAAATAACAAAACAAAAAAAAATCACTCTCGTTTGGTTTTAGTTAAATCCTTAAGGTGAATAAACAATATTTTTCCTGAACTTTAGGCACTATTTACGTCTAAAATATAACTGACAATGTAGAATACAAAAATAAATACATTGGCCTAATTTTCCTCTATATATTTTCTCTATAAATTTAGTAGATTGATGTAATAAAAGTTTATTTCATAAAATAAAATATATACGGATCTATACACGTGATTCTCAAACATTCTACCTTAATTTAAATGTGTAGAAAATTTTAATTGGCTGTAAACTTTCTTCATATTTTAATTTTCAATCAGAACTGATATGCTTGAAACTATGAAAAACTTCACTGAACATTTTATTACTTCATTACTGATTTAGATTTAATTTTAAGTTCTAAATTTCTAACACTTTTGCCTCTAACACATTTTGTCTCTCTTTAAATGCTTTTAACATGAGAATAATTCTGTGAGAAGAGATATTCTAGTTTTAGTGAAATATTCTCCGATGTTACTTCGAAATTTCTTCTTAACGTATAAATACTCAACTGTCATGTAACTTAAGAGCTATTATCTAAAGAACAAACCTTTTATTTGTCTTTAAAATATACGTTGCTTAGCATCATGCAATATCTCTCAATAAATCCTTTATCTGCTAAAGTTCTAACTAACGGACCATAAAATTAAATTTTTCAAAGTTTATTTTATTCTTTCGATTTACTTTGGTGTGTTTCTACCTCAAAGGATTAAAAATATATCAAGGAATTTCTCATACTCAAGGAATTATCAACATACTGCATTCCAAACATTATGATCATCTCAGTTTACATTGAGAAGGTTTGAATCTTTTGGTATACCACTCGGATTCATACATTAAATGTTGATAAAATGTCTAATATCTTTCAACCGTAACACCTAATAATTAAATCGTTCGTGCTTGCATTAATATAACTTATTCATTTTTAGTTTTAAAAGTGCCACAGGTGCATTTACAGAAATATACGTAACACGCATACATTTCAGTTGTATGTTTCAGCACTAAATTAATGCTCAGAAGAGTCTCCAAGTTTGGTTTGGAAGAACTGATACATCAGACTTGGAGAGAAAGACTTGCCATGATTGCTTTTCAGACGTAGGAGTAACCTTAGAGAAACTAATAGGTTTTGTTATAATACCCCTGTCGTTCCAAGTCGATGTAAGAGTCATTCTCTGTAAGTTAGGGAAAATTATTTTCCTCGAGTGTTTTTGTCTCCCCCCCCCAAAAAAACCATTGTGTGTCACCTTATAATGACCGAGGTTGATTATTAATCAGAAGTTTACTCAATCTGTAGGTGTTTATTAATTAATGATCCCGCATTACTTTTTAAAATCTAACATTACTGTTTTCTAATGACATTGATTAATACTGTTCAAGTCGTTTTAAATTTAGGCTTGCTCCTAAATTAAACACAATCATTATTTATATAAAATTTGCACTTGTTTGTTTACTATATAATTACATAATTGCATATAATGTTATATATATATATATATATATATATATATATATATATATATATATATATATATATATATATATATATTGCACGTAGAACAATTAAAATACCCGATAAGCAATATTCAAAGGAAGAAATGATGTGCCAGCAAATAAAAAAATCTTATAAACAGGAGCGGTCCCTTTAAAATTGGATGACTAAACACCGATATTTTGATCTAAGCTGTTTCGTTTGACACCAGGCCCAGTTGGAGACCTAATTGCAGAGGCTCTATTATCCCTAATGGACAAAACATACGTGGCGTCATAACACACGGTTAATACTACGGCATGAAAAACACAAAAACCGCTTGAATAGGGGGTTGCCCACTGCCTAATGTCGTAATGAATTAACTCTCTAGGCTTCCCCGCTGCTTTCTAGACCAGGTGTTGCACCGGCGGGAAAGTGACTTCTAGCGTCAGCAAATCTCGAGGGAGCCTGTTGTGGCCGAACCCCAGCCAGAAACTAATTAATTTGATAATACTATCGATCTGTTCGCGTTTTAATCTAGACGAGAAAGCCTGTATTTTGGGGCATCTCCTGCTCAGTAATTGAGCATTTCATACAGCACGCGATTCATTAGTGGGTCTGCTTTTTGGCTTTTTATACGGCCATAAAAGTTTGTTTTTTTGCCCGGCCAAACCAGGTGCTGATTCTCATTTTAATGAAGAGTGAAAGACGAATAACTTGGATTGTCCGTACAAACACAAGCACACCCACAGTTTTACACATGGAAATAGACTCGAAATATTATGGCTCTATACGCAAAACAGAAATCTAAATATACGTTGTAGTTTTTTTTCTTTATTTTCAACTTTTCAATTCTAATGTCATTTATTAATATCCGTAATTGTCTACACATCATTTTAGTTTTCTTATTGTTATCAATTCAGAAAGAAACAAAGAACTCCCGAGAAAAAAGCAAATTAATATTGATATCAATTAGTTTTTTTTTCTGGATTTCATTTATATATATGTACCGTACTTTTCGTACCATAAGACGTACCTTTTTACCTAAACAAATCGACTTAAAATTGGCATGCGTCTTATAGTCCGAAGGAAACATTAAAATAAAATGAATATTTTATTATATATATGCATATATATATATATATATATATATATATATATATATATATATATATATATATATATATATATATATATATATATATATCTATATCTATATATATATATATATATATATATATATATATATATATATATTATCTTTATCAAGTAAGAAAATACCTTTATATACCTATCAAAATGCAAAATATTCTTTTATAAAAATCCTTCCATAAATTTGAGGGGCTTCTTATAGTCTGAAAAATACGGTATAAAAAGATTCAATGGAGTCAAAAGTTCAAATAAATATCAAATAACAAGATAGAACATACGCTCTAATAGAGTTAAGATTAATTTCTTTCACAGGTGTTATAGATACGAAATTAGTGTGTGATTTATATGAGAAACAATATGAAATATAAATAAACTGCAAAATTTTAATGCATGCCCTTATAACTGTACTTCATAGATGAATCAGCTTATTGGTGAGGAAAAGATTGGTGAGAAGGGAGGAAGGAATAGACATAAGCATATTTACAATTTTCGTGATTGATGTTTGGGAATAATAATCCCAATAATTGATTAATCACAAAACTAGTTTGTTTTTCAGAAGAATATAAATTAAAATGGTGTAGTACTTCACCATTTTAATTTATTCTTTATTTAATAATACTATATATATTTTGATTTTACTTTAATATGAATTTTTTAGTTACTACAATATCGTTTTTCCTGTTTAAATATCGTTAAATATCCTTTAAAATATCGTTTATCCTGTCTTTGCACTTGAAATTTTTCTTACAGATGGGCTCTATTGTCAGTGTATTCATAAATTATATTAAAAGAGTTAGTTTTAGAATTACTTATAATCCGTTTTTCTTATTTTCAGTGACTTTAACAAGAGTCCCCCCCCCTCCCCCAAAACTGGATATTTAACTATTTATTTTCCTGACATTTCTATGTTATTTTAGAATTCTGTTGCTCCCACGCTGCACCTCATGTTTTCGATTTCTCAGTTCATTCTATTTTCTTTCAATGTGTTAGACCAGTGGTGCGCAAACTTTTTCCATTATGACCCACTTTCTTACATAAATAATTACTCAACCCCCAATGAAAATCTTTTTCGTAGCAGCAAAATTAAAAAACAAAAATTAAGAAAATGCTAACAAAAAAAGTATAAAAAAGAAACAGGCAAATTTTGAGAAACTATTTTAAAAATTAATAAACTAGATTTTTGGATATATATTTACTTAGTGTAATAACAATTAAAAGATACCTTTCTTATCTTTTCTACTGTTTCTGCCAAGTATCATGTGCCATAAACATCATATTTAAAAATTAATATATATTTGTGTTTCTCTCATATCATCTTTCCAGGTTAAGTCTTGATCGTTGTTTGGTTTCAATACATTCTAATCTTGAAAACCGAGTATCAGACTGATAGAAGCAAAATGTAGCAATGTCAGTATAGCCTATAAGACCGTTTGACACCTTCATTAACGTTATCATATCATTTTTTAACATAAAAAGAATATAAATAAAAATATCAAAGATATGTAACTATAGAAACCCTAAAGCATAGTTTTAAAACTAAAATATCCAACACGAGATAAATTTACTTCAAACTATCCACGACACCTCTCATCTATTTCATGACCCACAATTTACGCACCACTGTGTTAAACAAAACAAAACAAAAAACTGTTTGTTTTAAACATGAGACCACTCAAAAGTCTCTCCCCGCAAATTGTTTATTATTATTACTGGTAGAATTGAAGAGAAGAAAAGTAATAAACAGTTCCTCCAATCTCAATATCGTCGTTAAGATTTTAGCATCGTTCTTCTTTTGGCGATTATATAATTGAAATCCATAGGATAAAGATAACTCTACAGGAGGTCAGGAAAAAAAATTATTACTCGCATTTTAAAATGAAATTTTTTCGCCTAATGTGTCTTTACATAAAGATCCTTACAGTTATAAAAAAAAAAAATGCTTGACCAATTTATAATTTAATTTTTTTTTAAAACTCAGTTTCATGTATGTTTATTTTTGATGCATATCTGCTAACCTAGTTACTCGTTTTTAACTTCTGAGCATAGGAAAAAATTTAAAATTCTTTCCAGGATTTGCCAGGTGACAGCCGATTGGCTAGGGCACTGGCATTCGGTTCAGATCCTGTGGGTTTGAGTCCCACTGTTGGCATGGATGTTTGTAGCCGTTCGGAATCGGCTTTAAACTGTAGGTCCCGGTCTAATTAGCCCTCGTGTAACAAAAAGTTGACAGTAGCGCTCCAAACCAACCCAAACCTCTTCAGGATTTATAAAAGTTTAACCAGTAATATTTATCCCATTACATTGAAAAGGATGTAACTGCAGTATGTTTTTTGACCCAGGAAAAGTATTTTCAGAATTTTCACGCTTTAATAAACAGTCTTCAGTATTTTTTATTGTAGCAAAGAAACGCTCTACAAAATTTCATAGGATCCTCACAAAGGATTAGATATTATCTTCTTAAAAAAGACAAAACGGGATTAATTCCGCTTCGAAAATAATAGCATTGAAGAACCGATATACATACAGCAGGGTACGTATAAGCAGTACTACATAAAAAATGTTGTATATGGTAATGTCAACATATATAAGCTTGCGGTCTGTGATTTTTTGTTTTTTTATTCTAAAAGCTCAATAGCAGGGGTGGCCAAATTGCGGTTTTCTTTGCGGCTCTCTGCTAGATTTTTGGAAACTTTTGCTGAATCAAATAATCCGAAGTTAAATTTTGCGGTATGTCGACTAACCTCCATTTTTGGTACAACTTATAGCCGTGAATTCTTATATTGGACATCAGGGTGGGTAAAAAATAATCGTTCAATGTTGACAAATCAGTATTTGACTGAATATCTACGAACTGCAACAACGCAAAATATGCCACATTTGAACAATTTAGCAAAATAATTGAAAGAAAAATTATTATTTACGCTATTAAAACTATTTGAGAAGTTAGATATATCATTTATTCTAACAAGTGGGAAATGATACATTTAATAAAAAAATATTTGAATAAATATCGCCTAGAATTTCTTTCATATTGAATATAACTTTTTTTCTATTTTTGGGTCTTAACACTGTCTATAAAGGCCAACCCTCTTCTGTAGTGTATTTTAATCCAAGGAAATAAAAATATGCTTTTCCTTTAACCTTTAGCTTACGGGGCCCATTTTTCCAATTCCCTATTTAGAACGGGAAATTTCATACCCCCTTTGTAAGAACGGCAATTAAGGGGGTTATATATATATATATATATATATATATATATATATATATATATATATGTATATATAATATTCTTCTTGGGCCCGTATTTTTGGGATACATGTTATCACACCTCATAGAGAAAAGATTAACTTTTTGTCCTAGACCTCTCGAGAAAGTAAATTTTAATGAGAAAAAAAAATATATATATATATATATATATATACATTTACACACACACACACACACACACATATATATATATATATATATATATATATATATATATATCCTTAACTATTCCCACTCGCAGACGTTGGCAGTACTTGGGTTGTCTATTTATTTACCACTATATTTATTTATAACTCCCCATTTCGTATCGGACGCTGAAGCAAAATTTCACAGCATCGAGGCTATTGCAAACGAAGCGCAGTCGAACAACATGGAAATGCCACAGCCACCAGATCCATCTTTGATTCCAGTTCCACCTGCTATTATAAAAGGCTAATTAAATTACAAGCAATCCATTTCGAATGTCCCTCCTGGGCTCATGATCAACCCGTACCACCATCTAACAGAATCAAAGCTTTCTTATTGCCTTTCTTGTGGTCTTTTTTTTTTCCCCCTTCCTCCGCGTCGATTATCGCTCTCCTGAACTCGGCGTTTGTGTCTGTCTGTCTCTGTGTCCCGGGGAGGTTGGCTAATTAAGCTCCGTGTAATTACGGCTCATTATCATGCGGGAGATTACATGGTGGCCAGGGCTGATGAACGAGCGCTCACCGGCAGTTAGCACTGCAGTCGGAATCAGTGAACGGAATGCGAAAGGGAGGCAGCAGACACTGTCTAAGCGGACACTCAAATAACAGTACAGCAAGGTTGCGCCAGGTCAAAAACACACTTTCACTACGGCACCGATCAAACAGCAAAAATTACTCGAACATGTCCAAGAGAGGATTTTTCTCAGTAGCCAAACGCAAAAAGTCGAGAACATTGTACTTTGGTTTCAAATTTGAAGAAGTGTCTTTTTTATTTGGAGGGGATGCAGCTTCTTGTCAATACTTTAAAATCTTTAGAAAAAAGCTGCTAAAATCACAACAGTTATTAAATAAAAGAAAAATTTTGTGGTATCCGCATATATTAATTTAATAACCCATTTTAAAAAAGTGATATTTCTCACACACACATATATGCATACATATATTATGCGTACATATAAGCACCTATATATACATAACTAGCTGAATACCCGTGATTCCCTACGGAGTACATTCCAATTACATACAACGGTCAATGTATGCAGTTAATGCCAAAAAAACAAAAAAATATAATTATAATAAATACAACGATCAATGTATGTAATTAATGCAAAAAAATTATATATATATTTATAAAAAAAATCGTTACGGATATTTTTATAGACAAAATAATGTAGAAGAAAATATTGAAATTAAATCTAATAGAACATACTAAAGAATTTAGTACAGTTAATACAGTACAGTTTGAGGAACATTTCTTTTAATATATTTTAATATTTTTTTTTGATAATGTCCAACCGTCTGCCGCATTAGAAAGGAAAAAAAAAATTTTTTTGTCAATTTATTTCGTTGTTGTGCCCGTGATGCAAAATTAATTTAAAGTATCACAAAAAGAAAAGAAACCACGTGATCAGCATTTAATACATTAAATTCTAAAAATTAATCTTTAAAAATTCACCAAAAATAAGAAAATGGAGGTAAAGATTCGAAAAAGATTTCATTTTAAAGGAATTTTTATGATCTTTCTCGTGATATAAATTTTATAACCCTCGAATTATTATTTTAAATGCAAACTTTAAAGAATGTCACAAAAACAGCTTAAAAATTTAATTAAAAAAATCTAGGTAGAATTTTTCAAAAATCTTTCTTAGGGCACCCCTACACTATAAGAAGTATCACCAAATAAAATTTCAATCCTTTAAGTCCAGCGGTTTGGTCTGTGCATTATATGCCAGTCAGGCAGTCAGTCAGTGAGTTACGGATTTATATATATAGATATCATGAAAACCCTGAAAGACCAACGCATGTTCAGACAAAACAAAACTGAAATTAAAGATACCATCACCTTGAATGTTTAACATTAAAAACGTTTAGTTTATATTAAAAACGGTGTCATCAAAATTATATTTCATCTATGTATACTATATTTTCCTGACCTTTATTAACGAAGTTTATCGTTTCCAAATTCATAATATTCTGAAACATTTTAGAGATGATTAAGTGACAATTTTTGACAACTGCTTTCTAAAAAACATTTTCTCTTGGGAGGGATTTTTTCTCCTAATAAATAAGTTGTATAAATGTAACTGCGCTCTCCAAAAATATCAAATCCTATACATCATCTTCCCAAACCACTTATACGTAATGCTGTTAGTTATTAATTCACACTATATCCTGTATTAGCTTAGATAAGAAAACAAGAAAGACGTTATTCCTGTGCGAACGTAAATATTCACCTTGGGTGTTCCTCGACTACAATCATAACACGGATTGCAGGGGAATAATAAGGGAGTTTTTTTAAATGCCTTCTCGTAAATTGCACGAGATGATGATAATCAACAGCCATAACTATTATTACTTTTTATTCGTAAATAATTCTAATGTAACCATTAACATTAACGGAGAATATTCTTTAGAATGCTACAGGAGCTTTTAGTAATAAAGTGATACCAGCAAATTTCATGTAACTTCGTGTTTTACGCATTATGTGATATTTGCAATTTATAGAATCAATATTAAAAATGTAATTTGTTTATGTATTCAGGTACGTACTCTGCACTTCTCATCTGAACATAAAATACTTAGTATCTTGTGCGGTGGCGTTTCCAATCCCATCAGTTATCTTTACGTAACTTCGTGTTTTATGCATTATATAATTTTTACAATTTATAGAATCAATATTAAAAATGTAATTTGCTTAAGTATTCAGGTACGTACTCTGCACTTTTCATCTGAACATAAAATAATTGGTATCTTGTGTGGTGGCATTTCCAACCCCCTCAGTTATTTTTTAGTATTAATCAAAAGACATTAAAGGTATCACTGCATAAAGCAGAAAAACCTACAACTAAATAAAAATGTATCATATATAATTCAGAAATTTTAAAATATTCATTAAAATATATTTTTCCATGTGAATGCTTCGCTTGTTGCAAGATCATATAGGTTGTATACAAGAGGTTTTATTTAAAAAAATCCACAAAACATACATTACCGTAATTTAATGAAAGTTGAAAGTAGTTTAAATACTTTGGTTCTTGGTTGTATATATTTTTGCATGTAATATCATTAAACGTGAACCGTTAAAAAAAAGAAGAAAAAAACAGCATCCATCTTTTATAGAACTGACGGCTGTACTTGAAATGTGCTAAAACGTATGTCAGTTTTCTTTAAAAAAGAAAAAAAAACAGTTATGGTCCATTTTCTTGGGTGGCGTTTGTTATTAATTTCTTTCCTGTATCCTTAGGACTAATGATACAGATAAATATAACTTTTTCCAAGTTTAGGTAGATCCCCAGTACACCGTTTTAGATGAAGAAAAATAAAATATTCCTAAAACTTATGTTTAGTAATAGTAATGGGCAACAGGGCCTATGGGGCAACAGGGCAACAAAGAAAAATGAGAACTTTAGATGCGATGAAAATTTTAGTTACGTGCACATATACATGAATGTTGTCCAATCTAGGCATCTTTTTATAATGTCGTCGTTATCTACGAATTGAGTCTACGGTAAAATAAATGTAAGGGCAAAATTTGAAAAAAAAATTGTAACTAAAAGATCATTAGTCAAGTATATAATAATTTAACAACCATTTATTTAAATGTTGTAGGGCTGTTCCAGTATTTAACATATAACTCTGTTAACCTTTAGCTTACGGGGCCCATTTTTCCAAGTCCCACTTTAGAAGGGAAAATTTCATACCCCCTTTGTAAGAACGTCCATTAAGGGGTTATATATATATATATATATATATATTCATTCTTGGGCTTGTATTCTTGGGATACATGCTATCCCACCCCGTAAAGAAAAGGTTAAGCAGTTGATCATATATCTAAGTAGCTAAGCAATATTACACTGCATTCATCAACACACATGGCCAAGTAGAATTTTATTCCACACAGGAAGAAAAAAAATGAGCGGGGTAAGTGTGTGTCAGGATGTAAATTATGGATTTGGGTATTACTACATGCAGAGAAATTATACATGAGGCCAGTAGGAGTTCTAAAACACTCGGGTTCCAAACTCGAGAGGGTATTCTTTAACAGGAAACCGTTGTACTGAATAATATTCACCCCCTACTCAGATTCGTTCTATTTATCTTTCGAGAGACAGAAGCATTCCATAAAAACCAGTGGTAAAAAAATTCTTAATTACTTTTCACTAAGCTTTAAAAGAGCCACAAACTTTAAAAGAGGAAAATCCGGAGTCTTAAAGACAAAGAACCTCTCTTACTGGGATATCAAGTCACGGCCTAAAATTTGGAATGGAGGGGCATAGCTCACGTTTGATCTCAAAAATCTTTTGGTTGTCACGAAGGAAGTTCCTAAAGCTTTAGGAAAAAGTCAATTAACATCCATCCAATTCAAGTCAAAACTTTTTAAAGTCTATTTTTCTTATATTACAAAATGCTATGTTGTACATCTAAAGGAACAATTGCAAACAATCCTTTAAAATAAGAGCTATTAAATACATGCTGAAAAGAAATAAAATGTCAGGAACTTAGTAACATCGGGTATGTTTGATCATTATTAAATATTAATTTTTTGTTAAACAATTCAAAAAGATATTTGTAAAGAAAAAATTCTGAAATTTCTGACGCCAAAATCTACATTTTGTTACTTACAGATGTTATCGTCTTGTTAAGGGTCGTGTTTATGGTAGAAATGACAATGTTGGATATCACGCATAAAATTTTTTGAAACTTTGTCAGAAAGAAAATTAGCATCCGATTCGATCAAGTCAATAGTATTCAAAATATGTCTCTTATTGCGAGTCCTCCACCTTAAAAAGTATTCTGTCCTATACTTAATATGACAGATGTAAAATAATCGATAAATAATCGGCATTCACTCCTTCCTTAATCGAATGATAAACATCCCGCATATGTTTGCTTCAAACACCCAAGAACATAAAAAATACATGTCCTGATATCCTGTGTCCCGATAATTTCAGGCTGCGTCGCTCTTCTAAAACAATCGTCTATGATTAAGCAAGACACGTCTAAATATATAGATATAATTGGAATCAGCATGCAAGCGGTGTGCTTTCGTTTCATTTTTTTTGTCCATATCAATAACATAAGGCAAGAAAATGTCAAATCTATAATTATTTGTTGCTGGCAGTAGCAATGCAAATGATAAAGGCGTAGCAAATTTTGCGTGCAATTGCGTGAGCTGTAAAATGGTGCATCAAATCAAACGCGCGGTTATTTGTCCATTAAGGCTTCTTCCGTAACAATCAAAGAATAACATAAGGCAGCTGCTCTTCGCAGATTCTTTAATTTTATTTCCCCGACCTATCCTTTTAGCTCATTTCTAATTGTTCCATCTGTCTCTTTGATAAGTGCTGAAAGTATTGCATTTCAGTTTATGATTGCATGACTATGAGTGCGACTTTTTATAGTTTTCGTCAGAAAAAGAAACTAATTTATACACCTCATTTGTTTTACTTGACTAGATGTTCGAGCGTTTCTGTTCAGCTCTTCTTTTCGAGGTACGGCTCGTGTTTGAAGCCGAAAGAAAATTTTACTTTTTCCCCTGTTTAAGTGGATTTCACACTGCGTCTGCTAGCCTTATTGACAAGAGAGTGTGCCAAATAACAACTGATGCATCTTTTATTATTTTTTAGTGTAACTATATGCCCCTACTTTAGCTCTGTATAACTTGGAAACAGTACAATCTTGTTTCGAACATATTCGCTTATTGGAATCATCGCGAGCTTATCGATATTTTGTTCTTTCCAAAATATTATTTCTTGATAAGTCTTCCTACAATTAATGGACGTAAATATTATACTATTACTACTATATTCAGTGGTTAATAGAATTCCGTTTAAACATGTTCTCCAATATAAAAACTGGAATACATATGTATAATTACGAACAAAAAACCTATGATATATTGAAATGAAATCCAAGAATGGTTAAATTATTCCAAGAAACAGAAACCCGTTATAAAAAAAACTATTTTATTAATGTATTGTTAGAATTTTTTTCAGCGTACCACATTTCGTTCCATCCTTTAGGCTAGATTTTTTGTTTAATGATCTCTTATCAATTTAATGGTTCGAATCGAATCAAATAAATCTATCAAATTTAATAACTCAAATTTCCCTTGAGAAATTATGATTTCCCTCTCTGTTGTATTTTTTGCATGCCGACTGTTACACGCGACATTATATATATATATATATATATATATATATATATATATATATATATATATATATATATATATATATATATATATATATATATATATATATATATATATATATATATATATTATACACATATAAACAAATATGTTATTGAAAAATATTTTCTTTCATGTAACACATAAAATTTTTTGAGGCTTCGTAGAGTATTGAATACACTAAAAAATATTTGAAATTATTTCTTTTATCTTAAATACTTTAATATTTAACTGGAACCAAATTTTTAAATTCCTACAACTATCTTTTAAAATAAATAAAAATTTGCTTATATTATATATATATATATATATATATATATATATATATATATATATATATATATATATACATTTTTTTCTGGGGCTATGGGGGATACAGCGTATCTCTACCAATTTTTTATGTATTATTTTGGCTTAACTTAACCCAAATTTTTAGAAACTTACGAATAGATTGTTAATATATACCAATTTTTTTTTCTAAATTGCGAGTTTCCCTGTGAAGGGACGTGTGAAAACACGATACTAAAAATGCGCACCTTTATTTGAGAAAACATCGTATACCCACCCTTTTTTTTAAGAAAAAAACACTATGTATATATATAAAGCCATTTATTTTGAAAATGACATGAGTCCCTTTTTCCAAAAATATCCAGTTAATACCATTAATTACCATTTAATGATATGTCTTCATTTAAAAAAATCAATCAATATGGTGAGAACCATCGAGATTTCGAATATTTTTAAATATCTATAAATATCTTTAGATATTTTTTTAAATATTTCGATTTAAAAACAAAGTGATTTATGCCACTTTGAAAACAAATGGCTCACATATATATATACATACATATAAAATCAGCTGAAAATTATCTGAGGGGGAGAAAGAAAACAAAAGAAAAAAAATAATGATCTCAGTTTGAGTTAATAGATCAGGAACCGCAGCTCAGTAGAGTGTATAAATCAAGTGCATACCATTAAATCCTTAGCATTTCGACTTACCACTGAAGATGAGAATACAAGGAAAATACAGTTTTCTTCTGAACTTATCTAAGATTTTAGGCCTGAAAGCTAATCCTCCCAGAATAATATATCTATATATATATAAATCTCAATATACTTATCAGACGAAGAAAATAAAAGAATTAAACTTCAGTAATTTATTGGAAGTTAAATAGTCAGATAAAGTTTAACTATCTGAAATACTAATAGTAAAAGTTTATCTTTCATTTAATTTTCTAAGCTATCAACATCACAAAACGTATATTTGGGCTGCAAAACCGATTTCTTTTGCTAATATGTTAAATTTGATTTTCAGAAATCTTGACATTTCAGTGAACGATACCAAATGAAAATGGATATGTATGCTAATATACTCAGGTGGGAACGGAAAGTCTGCTAACCGCAGTCATTAAAATGTTCGAAACTGGAACCGGAATAATTAAAGTAATTGATGTTGACATAAGTTATTTTAAAATTTACATTTTATGGGTGAAGGAAAATCGGAAAAACATGGATTACTTCAAGGGAATTTTATATCGACTGCATACAGGTATGAAGAAAATCTTGTTACATTCGGCGAGATGAAAATGAAATAAATTGCTAAAAAATACGCACTTTTATTTGAGAAAACATCGTATACCCACCTTTATTTTTTTAGAAAAAAACACTATATATATATATATATATATATATATATAGTGTATAAATAAGTATAAATAAGTATTATGTAAATATTTATATATATATATATATATATATATATATAAATAAGTACATAATACTTATTTATATATATATATATATATATATATATATATATATATATATATATATATATATATATATATATATATATATATATATATATATATATATATATATATATATATATATATATATATATATATAAAGCCATTTATTTTGAAAATGACATGAGTCCCTTTTTCCAAAAAAATCCAGTTAATACCATTAATTACCATTTAATGATATGTCTTCATTTTAAAAAAAATCAATCAATATGGTGAGAACCATCGAGATTTCGAATATTTTTAAATATCTATAAATATCTTTAGATATTTTTTTAAATATTTCGATTTAAAAACAAAGTGATTTATGCCACTTTGAAAACAAATGGCTCACACATATATATACATACATTTAAAATCAGCTGAAAATTTAATATTATGACAAATTTAATATTATGACCTAGATTACCATTACTTCTTAAATAACCAATCATCCATACCACCTTGCATAACTAATGTCGCGTCATTTGTTTCCATTGGAATTTGAAACCAAGTAGCAATAAAATAAAATTAACAAGAAAGGACTAAACACCCTCCTATCGGCGTGCACGTACTGCAAAAACTCTTCACCCTTTTCCTCTATTTCTGCGTGTATCATAAAACCGCACATACATAGATTATACATAAAAATGGAGATGTCTGCAGACCAAAGGAATTTTTTTTTTTTTAATCGGATATTATGCTAGCAACAATGACAGGAAAATATTCATCCTAACAATAACTTTTGAAAAATAGAGTGACAAATTAGACCTTTGTATGTAAAAGTAAATTCAATAACATGAGGCAGATTTGATGCTGAACGAAAAGAAAGAAAACCCTTTAACTTGAAAGAAGAATAAATACCGAATCAGAAATCCTGACCCATATATATATGATGTAACCTCACGACAAGAAACCGCAAAACTTGGCATCAGAAAAGCCTACGCTGGTTTTTCCAATTCAGGCTTTCAACCAGAAACAGAGATCACACAATTAAAGGGAATAAATAAGTATGCAGAGAAAGCGTTTCAAGATTTATTTCTAAAGCTTTAGAATGCTTTTCTATCGTAAATATTAATTAAATACCCTTGATAATTTTACAGAAAATTTTAAAATGCTACAAACATGAGTAATTCACTTTATTCCTAAAAGTTATATAAAAGGGCACGATAATGACAATGGGAATCCAGCACCTGTCATTAGTTTCTTTATTTAATGCATAATGAAAATACAATATTAACAGTTTTATATTTTATAAAATTTTTTAGGATAGTATAAATATCCTGCGTAAAGAAGGTGACAGGTCAGATTTACAAATTGTAATGAATCATTTCGTTTCTGACTCAGTCATTCTCTGTGTATGTATGTATAATCAACCTTTGCCAAAGTGAATACATACATTTCTATACAAAATTCATTTGGAATATGAATTAATTATACCTCTACCCACATGCACTTACTCACTCACATTATCACATTATATATATATATATATATATATATATATATATATATATATATATATATATATATATATCGCTTTGTAAGAAATTTATTTTAAAGCTAATTATGAATGCTTCGATAGAGTTTCAATAAAACATCACGAACGTGGACATAAGAGACCATCACTTATGCCACTTTTGTAAACAACGGTCAACTAACTTCCAGTTATTTCCCTAGAGGATCAATTGAATTCGGCCGCAGTTCAACATAACCAAACAAGACCAATTTACCAAGTATTACTTCACTAGGCATCTAATTGTAATAACAGTTCTTCTACATGGCTGTCACGTACAAGGTAACTAGAAGGTGACAAATACTTTTTAAGTTTTCTGCATTTGCACATAGAAATCATAATCATAATAAATACCATTTGCGGAGCTAAGAATGCTTGAGCAATGGAAATGGAAAAGTCCATTAAGAGCTCTCATTTAAATTCGCAGCACAGTTGTCAATAATTAAGTCCGAGCTTTCTTCTGAAACTTCTCTGTGTAAGTGATGGTAATCTCTGAAATAAATCGGCACGGTAAATGCCTTGCCAGTGCGGTCTGCCTCATGTTAGGGGATTGTTCTCTCATTGCTTCATTTCATTTTAATTCGTTTTACCACGTAGAAGCTAAGAGTACAGATTCAAATTCTGATACGTATTTAATGCTATTGCCGAAGATAAATCTTGTCTTTATCTTCCCTAGGCTTTAATAATGATGATGTTTTTAAAAATGTAAAATTATCTATTTAGTTTCTCCATCCCCTGTCTATTTTTATATACTTGCATGTTTGTAGATAGCCGGAAGAAGCAAATCTCGATCTCTAAAATTTAGACTTCGCTATCCCTTTACTCGGTATTTTATACACTTATCTGTTTATCAGCTCATCCAAAGGTATTCATTCATCCACTGACAGAGAGTAGTTTGTACTAAATGAGTAGAATAGAATAGGATAGACTATGCATAGATTACATGCAATACAGGATAGCATTGTGGTAGTAAGAAAAATTACACCACAAAATTATAAGAGTTTTATAGTCTTAATTTTTTCTTCCTCTCGTGTTCATAAAATGTTCATGGATTAATTTAACTCTTTTTTCTTACTTTTTTTCCGCTTTTCTCCGTCTATGACCTGTGCGATTACCTCCCTAAAACCTCAAATACATGAATCTCCCTGTGTTGTTATCAATTCGTCTTTCATTCCATCGGCTACAGAAAACAAATTTAATCCAACTGCCTTAAAATTATGTAAAATTCCACTGATGGAATGACTTTTTCTCTCCCGAGTTGTCTAGATTCACCCCATCTCTTTTTCTCCCTAGAGTCGTTAGTTATGAGATTTTTTAGACCATTTTCTCCAGCGACAACTTTTTAGTTTAAGTATAATTCAAACATTTTATTGCATGAGTTTCATTCTGATTTTCCTGAACCAATATCTGCGATTAAGATGCGCTAATCCCGCCCCCTCTCCCATCCCACTCCAGTAAAAAAAATAAATGAGAAAACATTAAATTGTATGCAAACATGGAAGGCTCTACAATAAAAAAAAAAGAAGGAAGGAAACTTGGTCCTCTAGTGCTTCAAACCTATTGGAATATACCTTGATTTTTTAAAAAAAAGTTTAAATCTAATTGCACTTTCATTTCATGTAAAAGGCATGTTCATTTTAAAAGTGAATATATTTTTCAAGGCCGATGTTATTGCGTGTTAGACCACACATTATGACGTTCACAATATCTGTATATATCATCTGAATACATTAGTCTTGTTTATTCATATAAAACTAATCCATATTACAATTTCTCCAGTTTGACTTGTCACTAGATATTTTACGCGTCAAGATGATAAACACCACAATAGAATCCCAGATCGCTATCCTAGTCTTCTGAAAGACGGGGGAGCCTTCAACAATAATTAGCTTACTCTATACTAAGCGGCCATGTCCGCAATAACTTGTTACATTTTCATTCTTTCAGCCCCCGATGTCAGTTGTTTGCATGCGACGACAGTAAAGTCAGTAGGAAGATACGTAAGGAATATATAATATAGAATTAACTATGGAATATAGAGCCAGGAATTAAAAAATAAAATCATTTACATCCTAGAGTTTAGCATTCATTGGGGCAGAAAAACGTTACGCTGTTAAGGGAAGAAGGTATAGCAGTTGTTTAACAAAGATGAATTCTAGAATTGTGAAGCGAAAATAGATATAGATCAGACTTAATCAAGATAGTGGTATAGATAAGGCCTCTTGCCTCGAGAGGTCCAGAACGTTTAGGGAGCCCCGAATATTATGTAATTTTTCCCTGGGAAAATTATTCTCAGGAAAGGAATTTTTCCACTTTTGTAATATTAAATCAGTTCAGGAATTTAGTTTTGTCTATAGTGCAAAATGTAGCTCATAAAATGTTAACTCTTTTTAAATGCTTTAATGTAGTGTTATAAAAATGATATGGAGTTTATAAAATCTTCTATTATTTCTAATTTATTCATATTAATAGACTATTAATTTACGCAATTAAGGGAAAAGTCAAGAATTTTCCAATTGAATATATATATATATATATATATATATACAGGTTTTCAATTCTAGCCATCTCTATAATCGGGTCACATGGAATTATCTATTTCTCATATTCTCACCACTAACTCACTGCTGATATCTAATAAAGTGAAATGAGAATAAGTTAAATTCTTACTCTGAAGGAAAATTGATTTTTTTGACCCTCTAAATAAGCTGTTTGTAGCGTTTCATATGTAAGCGTGTAGCGTAAAACATTTTTTCCATACCGAGAAAAATTGCGACACCTTTTTCTCCCTCCTCCGCATTCTTTCGTCACTTCCTATTTTCTGATTAATGATGCTTGTTGCCCAAATTACTGAATATAGCTGTTTTCAGCCTTCCCGTCACCTTCCATTCTTCACTTATGAGCAGAAAATGTTAATTGAGCGGGTATTTGACGCTTTCTGGGGTTGGAAATAGTACGCGAGGAAACTCATTGTATCCGGGGCTATATATCCATGGCGTGCAAGCGTTGATTACTGTCGTAAGTCGGTGTATTATGCACTGTTAGATGGAAACAACTCTTTACCTAAACCTGGTTGCGCATTTTAATGGGCTTCGCTTACAGCGTGGTCCTGGGTATTAAAAATCACTCTCCGTAACGATTAAATGTAACTGAAGGTTAACATGTAACATGCGTGGAACTTTTCATTAAAAGAGGTTAATTTTATGTAAACAGTTTCGACTGTTTATCGCTTTGTTTTGTTTTTTATTTCTCTTAACTCAAATGTGCCGTGCATTTGTAATAGAACAGAAAAATACGATTACAGGAATGAAACTAGTCAAAATAAAAATGATGAAAACTATCACTAATGTTGGAAGTGAAATGACCTCAAGTAAACTAAGTGGCTTCTTACGTTAAATGAAGGAGCTCTTTCCTTATATTTACTGTCAGTGTTAATGTAAGCAAGATTTAGCTCACTAAACTCCCTTTGTTTTTAAAACTTTAATTTTTTCGTACCCACAGAGGCAAATAAGGATAATATTTTAAAACAACAACCTTAGTACGGAGTACCAGGTGGTAGATCAACGAATTTCTTTTTTAAAAGATTTTGTTTAGAGAAAAATACTACGAGTTCTTTCACAATAATTTTTTATCATTATTCACAATTTTCAGCGAAAACACGTCGGAGAACAAAGGGTAAATTATCAAGAAATTCATTTCTCATAAAGGCAAGTTCTGTTCAAAATTCAAAAGTTCTTTATAAAAAGGCTTTTCTTCTATTATATTTCAGTATTATAACTCAATAACTTAAACCTCGCTATACATTTTAAGATATTTCAGTATATTCTGTGAGTGAATCATTTTTGAAGTTCATTTTCCTATCTGCCGAGGTCTTCAAGCAGAAACAATAAAACATTTTCAATTATCTTTATTGGGGGCATGGGAACATTACGGTGATAGCTCTTTGGAAGCTCAAAGAAATTAGTTTAGATTTTTTTTTTAACACTTATTGCAATTCACATGAATTTTGCAGTTTATATGTAATTTCAAAATTAAAATAAAATCATAAAGTTTATCAAGCAAGAAAGTGGAAAACAGTTTACACAGTGTACTTACAAACACATTTGCTCACAAGATGGCATAATGAATAAAACATGAGTAATACAAAACATGACAGCTTTACCTTATCTTTAGAAAAACAGTGCAAAAAATCCTTTTTTATGCATAAAGTATTTTGCGGGTAAATATATATATATATATTGGAAATTTATAAGCCCATCCTTGGAATTTTATCACAATTTAAAAAAAGGACATTTACATAATTTAAATGAAATCTGAGATGGTTATTTTGAGAGGGAAAACTGTATCTAGCTCGTAAATAAAAATTGCTTGATCAGAAGATTAGCCATAAAAAATAATATAATATCAGACTTATTTTTTCTATGTTTTAAAAATTCACTGGAGGTATTTCCCGAATGCGTTCGTACGCAAATAACGTATATTAAAAATAAAAATTAAAAATCAGGAATTTCGTTTAAAATGAGGAAATCTTTTATATGCGTACGAATATTTTATCTGACCACTTCAACAGATTCATATAAAGACTTTCAACATTTGACACCGAGTTTGATGTGAAGCTCGAATGGGTGAAGACTGAAGCTCGTAGTTTAAGATTTCATTCAATAATTGCATTTAAATTACTCGAACACTTATTGCATCCCCTTATGTCATGAATTTATAGTTTAATTAAATGTGATATCACTTGTTATGAGATATCATTATGCGATATCATGATGATATCTCATAACGAGATATCATTTATTTTTACGAGTCCAACCCTTTTATTACACCAAAATGATTAATTGAATTTGAAAGTTTCATAATTTTTTTTCACGTTACGTTATTTTAAAAATATCTCTTAAAATAAAATAAATATGCAGCTCCTTTGTGGTGTATAATATTATTTTGTATATGTAGCCGAACAATTTAAGTCCACCTCTTTGTCTTAAAGTTATTAAAATTTCTTATATTATACAATATATTTATTAAAAAAGGAAATGGAATTCAGTAGCGTTTGTTTTCACTTCATTTAAGTACAGTCGTGTTAATAACTGACATTGAGTATCCCCCAAATACGCCTGTCTATTTATAAAGCTGTTATTTCACGAGCAGCTTGTTAAACAAATTACTCCACTTCTTTAAAAACTACTCACCTTCGCTGCTTAACCCAACAATCAAAACATTTCATTCAGTTGTTCTGTTATTCTACGTGCAGACTATTTTCTGTAGACTCTGCCATTAGTAGTTGCTCGAAACGAAGAAGTAAAACATCTCCACTTAACTCGGTCATTCGCAAACGGTAGGTACAGGCATTTGTTCAAGATTATGGGCTTTCTCGAAAGTTAATTGGAGGAAATAATATGTCATTGCTTCTGAGAAGTATTGTCATTTGTCCTGGAATAGTTCTGTTGCTGCTCACTTTTTTTTTCAAGGGCGTGGGCCAAGCTTATTTTTTGGAGTGTGAATTACTAGGGTTACCGGATAAATAAACTCCCCGTGTCACCGCCAAGGGAACGAGTAAACTATCGCTACAATAGTTTTCCAATTCAGAAGTTTACATAATACAAAATAGATGTCCTTTTCCAGGTGTTCTCGATTTGAAGTTGAGAGACAAGAACATTAAAATTAAGCGTTAAAATTTGTCCACAAATTTAGTTTACGTTATTATTTTATAAATAACATTTTGAATCAAAATTTATTTTTTAAAATGAAACATTATTATCTAAATGTTATCATGAACTTGATTCTCTTTTGGGAAGGGGAAATTTCTCGTATTTTAGAAATTCAAATGTATAATTCTTAACAACAATGTAAATGGTAAAAAAAAATTAAATGTATATTCTTTTTTTAATATTTATTAAGAATATATTTAATATATCTCACATCATTTGCTCATTGTTGATGCTTGTATACAAAGAAATTTCTATAACTTTTACACTCAACTGTCAAGTTATTTTACATACGTTAAATCTAGCACATGAATATATAATAATTAATAATTTTTTAAATATTTTAGTATTTTTATAAAATGCTTTAATAAGATGTACTCATCTAAAATTGCGTATGTTATTTGTGCACTTCATTAAATATCATGTTTTATCAAAAAGTAAAAATAATAAGACATAGTATGGTAGTTCATCTAAACTACCAAAAGGGCTTTTTTTTCATAATATATATCATCACCCGTAAAAAATGAGATATTAGTGTTACTCTTAGATCGTCTTTATTCATAACCATTGATATTTTATACCGCTAAAATATTCTAATTACAGAATATGAACACTGTCATTAAATTTAAAATGATAAAGCAAATAACACACACTCTCTCGCTCTCATATATATATATATATATATATATATATATATATATATATATATATATATATATGTGTGTGTGTGTGTGTGTGTGTGTGTGCGTGTGTGTGTGTGTGTGTGCAAGCAAATAATTGCAGTCAGTGAATTAGAGCGATGAAAAATTGATGCAAACTGAAATTGCATTTTTTTCTATATAAAAACACTAATCGGGAAGAATATCGAATTTATTTAATGGATTCCCTTTTTATTCACCGATGAAAGTATTTCCTGTTCTTATCAGAAATTAGTACAATTTCATGACGCAATTGCTAGGTAGTTCTAAAAGCATAGCAGTTATGATAAAAAGAATAATAAGTAGATTTAGAAAAATATTGATTACATTCATGAGATAATTCTGGAAGATCGATGACATGGCAAGGTTGTGTAATAAGGCATGCCTAACGAGAAAGCAGCCTGTCTCTACTTGGATTCCCGAGATGCGGGACTGGTTTTCAAGAGTATGAGAATGTGTTGCAGAGTATTCAACGTTTAATACATTTCTAGACGTAATAAAACTACGAATAACATAATACATTAAAGGAATACCTATTCTTCTCCGATATAGAAACTATGGAACGCGTAATGAAAATTTTAAAAAAATTCCGCTTTCAGCATTTCAACCGAACAATTAAAGAAACGATAAAAATATGACAAAGGATTCAGTTCTTGAAACTGAAATAAGGAAATTATTAATATCTTTTGGGATCTAAAAAAAGTTTTCAAATTAAGCAATGCCAGTTACCTAAAAGTAAAATAATTTCAGTTATTGAATCGAGATACTGATCTGATAATATCCCATGATGAAAAGTATTTTAAGTCTAAACACAAGAAAATTACAAATCCTTTTCATTGTTGAGAGAAATAATTAAACATGGGAAAAAAACACGTTACATATATTTAATAATATGAAAAAATTAAAATCAGTAGACGGTTATATGCAAATACATTATGAAAGAATCATAGTCTAATAATTTGACACCCAAGATATCAGTTTCGTGCAGATTTTACTTGTGATGCCCCTGGTCAAGAAACTGGCCATCGCCAAACTTAGCACTTGTTCGCCAAGCCTGTAGCGAGTGGCAAAATGAAGAGCTGTCATTCTCCCTTTGGATATCATTTATCAAAAAGGATTCCCAGACGTAAGCCCGGAGGCTAATGTTCAATTCAGATTATTACTTCGAATTAAGCTCCCGCTCTCCGGTTGGAAGATGCTTCTTGAATCACAGGAAACTGGGCTCAGGCGCCGTAAGTAAAAAGGGAGAGTTCGAAGTCGTTCTAAATAAGCACCATCATTGGTAGGATTGCTAAATTGAGGGTTGTAGCATTGGTTTTCAGGCAAAAGACTGCGGGTAACAAAGCAGTTAACCATACAGATACACTTACTTCAAACGCTACTTAATTGAGAGAAATTGTTTAGTGAACACTTTTTAATGAATTACCGAGATTAGAGTGTCATCTCTTTTTCCGGACGAAACACCGGAAGTTGGCTTTTGCAACATTTTGATTTAACCACACAGTAAAATGCTTTCAGGAGGTTGAGATCTTAGATGTTTAACGTACGTTGTCATTTAATATCCTTTTAAAAAAAAACGGATACAGTTTAATATATACATAGTTCATGGCACAGAGAAATAATATTCAACTGTACTAAATAAATTAAATGTCTCTAAATAATTTTAATATTTTGATTTTGAGCTATATAGATATTTACAGTTCCTTAAAGAGCACAAAGCCATGCAGCAGTCACAGTGATTTGGTTCCAAAACATACGCATATTGAGAAAAACTTCATTATACGAAAAATTTAATTAAAATAATGACATTTGTAAATAATTTAAAACACATACAATAAGATTTCCTTAATTTTTGATATAGCTATTATCTGACGGATATCGTGTAAAATAGAAAAAGAGTGAGAGGGATTATGAATATAGTTTTCCCTCTAATTAACTTAAGAAATTTCGTCAAGCAGTAAAACATCAAGATTACAAAATAGTGTTATTTTGTAGCCTTGATGTCTGACGCAGAAAGATTTTACAAATCATTGTTACATTTTGAGAACAGTCTAGTTTAGTAATTTTCGTAACAACTATTATGTTTTGTTGAAAGTTTAACTGGTGATAATATTCTTCAACGTCTCGCCCCAGAATGCCTTAAAAATCCTCTAATGAACAAGTCAAAACTACTAGTTGTATTAAACCATTTTACTCTTTGCTTAAAACTCTGATCTAGAAGATACCGATTGCTCAGACATCTACTTTACATATGAAAATGCTCAATTTCTCGAAATTATAGAATGCTCGATGAGTAGAATACTTTAACCAGTACATTTGTACATTTTCGCATGTTTCTTAGTCCATTCTAACGTGAGTAAGGGATATTCTTCTCTAAATTTAATTTAAAAATAAGATGTACTAGATATAAAGTTTTACCTATTCATTGCATGTAACGCCATATTCTTCAGACAAATCATATTCATATTATTTTGATTTATATCAATTTGATTTAGACATATCCTTATTCTTTTGCGCAGTTATTTTAATGATAGTCACTTTCTTTAACTCTGGTATGCAAGACATAAGTAATAAAAACAAAACTAAGATTACGCTCAATGATAAATGAAACAAAGAATATTATTTAAGTAAAATTCTTGAACTATTGTGAAACTCAGTGCCGTAAAATTAACCAGATTCGTTGCATTTTATATGTGTCTTATGTTTATTTTATCCTTTTGAATATGATACTCAAGAGTATATAATATATTCTGAAATTTACTGCACTGAAAAGCAAAAACTTCGATAATTTTTCTTTAGACTTTCTAAATTTCAGTCTGATGAGAAATTGAGAGAATTGCGTATTGGTTGTTAATGCTACGTTCGTTGTGTGTATGTACATTGAATAAATCTTCAAATGTAGCTTTTGTATTTAAATACGTATATATATTCCTAATTTTAGCAAAATATGATAATTTTTGAGCTTTTATTGACAAGATTAAGTTAAAAGTATGGACTGTTTTTACTATATGGTTTCCATATGTTACTTACATATGAGTATCCAAGTTAATAGGTGTCTCTTAACAATTTCTATAAATTGTAAAATTCATATAATTAGTTTTCGAAATCCGATATTAATTTCTTGTCTGAAAAACATAACAACAATGTTTGTAACTTTACTAAACAATGCAGCTATACTATGCTTTTTAAATTATCACAATTTTATTTTCATGTAAGTTATTGATAAAACAAACAGCTTACTTATAGAAGTGACGTTTACAGAAATTTTGAAAAATTCTCCACTTACAAATACGGTCTCATATAACCCAAATACGTACAAGCTTTTTACAGAAAAAAAATTACGCATTCTATTAAATGCTAATGATATCAGACAAATTCGAGGTACGCTATTTAAAAACCTGTATCGTGTTTATATTGCGTTCTTTTTTTACTGGGATAAGAATTGTTCATTAGATCATACATTAAGTTGTCCCCGTAATATATACATGTACGCGCACACGTAAATGAACAATTATAAACTTTGAAACGAATCTGAAAGAAGAAGAAAGAGAGCCCATGTTATAATATTTACGACTTTAACCTTCTTTCTTTTTAAAGAAGAAATAAAAGGAAAAGATGAGGGAATGGGGAGAAAATTATGACGATTGCAAGCTAAGTAACTGAAATGCTTTCAGTGAGCAAGTTGGGAATGCATTCCACGAACAAAAATCAATATTTTACCATTTTCCCCTGTTCTATCCCTCCTTGTAAAGCCGCCCATCTCCATTCCCTAATTTACGGTATTTATTGTTTTACTTTGTACTTACTAAGTGTGACTTCTGTGAAATCGTAACCCTACTGAAGCCTCAAAAGAATAAAATACTAGAGAGCTTTTTTGAATGCAAATCCTGGTTAGGCTATTAGCGTGGCGCTGCAAAAGCCGCCGCTTGCATAATGAGATGGTTGGATTTGAAGTGTTTATAGTCGCTAATACAAACATAGTCGCTGCGGATGCTAATCCTATTGCTAATGTATACACCATGTTGGCCCTATTATCACCCGCTTCAAATGGCTAATTAGGTGACAAAGACTTTAGAAAAACCGCTAGGAGGCGTTTTTTGGCGTTGTTACAAATCATTTCCATTTAGACGCTAATGGAAGATTATAAATCTGGTTAGTCTTTTCCCATCTGTCCCTTTGTTCCGTAAAGGTGGGATTATGCTTTATTTTTTTGGCTTAATGTAAGAACTGCTTTAATTGTTCGAGCGTCCACCAAGTTTCTCTCTAGGTGGGCCTTAGGTATATCGAAAGCATGCCTCACGATATAATATATTTGAAAAGACTTACAGAAGAATGTGTTAGTTTTTTTTTTTAGAAATACTTATATAATAGGGTATAAAATATTCTGAAACATATCAGCTGTGTTGAGTTATGTATATAATTAGAGTGTTCGTCCGTCTTTAAAGTTTGTATTACGTCAATAAGTAGCACATAAAATATACACATATACATAGCACATACGTACTAGTTTATGTTTAACGAGAGAGAAAATTTCCCCCTGATTACGTGAAAGGCATTATTATTCCTTTGTAATTGCAGCTGAACCTCATAACAGAGTTCTATTATTCTTTACAGCTAAATTTCTTAGTGAAATTATTCTCGTTCTTTTATCTTCTTATGAGCTTCATAGATTCGGAACAAACTCGAGCACTTCAGCACACGGAATATGGCGAAATACCGAACACCTAGTTTGCAAAGTAGTGCGAAAGAAAAATTAAAATGTAAAAACTAAATAAAAATGAATTAATTAAAAATTTACTCAGCCTGAAATAAAATTAATTAGAAAAATAATAACGTTGTTTTTGGTAAAATCAAAACAGTCTGTAAATACATTCAATTAGCCCTTTTGGATAGTCATTAATTTTCAAAATAGCATGTAAAAAATAAATAAATAAATAAACAATTGCACATTACATGAAAACAATTTCTTATTATTAATATTTCTCATGTATTGGCTTCTGATGGTAATATGTGATCCAATAAACCTATTATTTCTTGTAAGCTTATGGACAGCATTAGGTCATACGCCCTATAATTTCTTTCTATTTATATAGTTAAGTAAAAATAAATAAAACTTTCAAACTACTACTACTAAATTTTTGCGTCATTTCATGATAAAATTATGCAATTTTGCCTTATGCATAAATATATTTAGATTTTATACACTGATATCCATAATGTATATTACATTAGGACAAAGAGGTCCTCAAAACATGAAATTTAAAGATATGTTAATGTATATATTCCCCTTTCTTTTAACGAGTGAATTTAAATCAATTTCTTTTTCAGGTTTGGTTTCAGAACAGACGGGCGAAGTGGAGAAAACAGGAGAAAGCAGCTGGTGGTCAGTCTCAAACTCAAGGTTACAACCCATACTCCACTTCAACAGCATTACCCTCAGTTCCAGCATCCACGCCGGGATCCGCAAAGCCATTTAGTGCTCTCGGTTATCCTCGTTCTTATGACCTAAGTTTACTGAATGCAGCTGCAGCAGCTCATCACCACCACCACCATCAGTTCCCACCACCTTACCTGCCTCCTCCTGGCTTATCTCTATTTCGACCAGCACCTAGCTTCTTATCCCCGACCAGTTACAGTCTTCGTGATTTACCATACTCCAGCTTATTTCCAGCTGCATTGTCATCTCCTTACACCGTGGCAGGATCGTTTCCACCGACATCTTTCCAGAGCTTACTGGTCAACTTGTCTGCACAGAACAGACCTAAAATGGCTACTCCTCCCGATTTAAGCCCTGTTGGAAGTGAATCTTATCCTAATATACTAACTGCATCAGGAGGAACTAGCCATGCTACTGCTACTGTGACTCAGCCATCTCCCACTCTTACTCCTCCTGCTGTTCCTCCAAGACCTTCCACAGGATCTCCAGTATCCCCTCCAGCTACAGCTCCAGTCGATATCGATAGAAGAAGCTCTAGTATAGCAGCTCTAAGACTGAAAGCTCGAGAACACGAAGTTAGAATGGAATTATTGCGCAAAGCTAACAGAGAAGTGAGCTGAGCTACTTTACTTAACTTGATATAAAATACTTCCGAGTATTTTGACTTATTAGAAAGTCTGGCGTCAATAAATTGCTTTATTGCAATTCCAAAGAATAAACTGGTGAATTTTGTGATCTGTCGCCTTCAGCATTGTGATTGAATTTTTTTTTAAATCATTCAACTTTTTCATTAGAACTTGAAGAAGCCGTCCATTCCCGTTGCATTTAAATATAATGAATGGGCACATCAAGGTTACATTCCTCGTTTCATAAGCAATCTTATAAACTCTTCGGAGGACTTTTCGTTTTTCAATATATGAACATTCCTACCAGTGTGGCATTCTCTGACAGAGACAGAATTATTTTTTCACATGCTTTGTGGTTGATGCCTTATGGTTGATTCTCGTCATTGTCCAGAACGTCTTATTAACTGTGTAGTGTTGAACATAATGATGTCGAAGCTGCTCTGATACGTACACACTACATTTCCAGCTTTTCCCAATACAAGAGACTTTTCTGCATAATTTGTTACTAATTTGTTTATGGTTTAATTTTCTTATATTACGTTGCTGTGAAAATTTTCAGACCAAAAGTTTTTGTTTACGTTTGTGTAAAGATTAGATATTTTTATTTTTCTAGATATTTTAATGAAACTAAAGGATTATGGAAAAATACGAGCAAAATCATTGATAAAAAAATATTAATGTTTTTAATGATACTATGGCGGGACAAATGTTTAAAAGGGTATAAAAAATAAACTTTATATATAAATTCCCTTTAATACTATTTCTAGAATTACTTACGTGATCTTTTAAAATGTATATTTTGAATTCCATTTCGGCTCTGACAGAATTCGTCAAAATAATGTAGATTGCGGATTTTTTTTACTTAACTTGTGTCAGATTTATCATAAATACAATAATTACTGCAAAAATTATGAAAGGAAGTTCAAGCTGGACTTCCAATTTATAGTCTCTAACACTGAAATTTTGAATTTTATGTAATTAGGAAGTCCACATCTTTTAAGTTGATTAATTCTATAACCAAATGATATTGTCAATAATATATCATTAAATAAGCATTATTGAATATATTTTCATCTGTATGCAGAAAATTATATAAATTTTGAAAATATACTTGAAAAAATCCTGAATATATATAAAGAAAGTACTACTAAGATGGATTTTTAATATTATTTTTAAAATTATTTTTACAAATTGCAGCTACAAGATAATATTTTGGTGTAAATAATTTTAAGCAATATATATATAAGCATCGTGAGAAAACCTTTAAAGGAAAAAAAAAAATAAAGTGAGAGTGAAATTTGAAAACAGTTAAACGAAAGCAGTTGAAATCAAAATCTGTGTTACGTGATAAAACGTGATGTTAAATTTGTTTTAGTTCTTCAATACCCTTTTAAGTTTAGTTTTGAAAGATATATTCTGAAAAACCACAGACACCTTTACAATTAGAACTAATACAATTTAGTTTCTCTCGTCGTACACAATAATACAAAAGGACAGAAAAGTATCTGTTCTTTTTATAAAGACATATCAGAATATGTTGAATAACAATGATGGCATTTTGAATTTTTGTATAACTGATATATTTAGATTACACAATTGTCCTCAACCGTGATGTTCAGTTTATAGGATAAACATTTATGTACATATTTTACAGTCAACAGTATGCCATGTACGTCCACAGAAGACAACGTGGACATTTTGCCTTAATTCAAATGCGCCTTAAATTTTGCGTGACCGATGCTCTTAGTAAGGAGTACTTAAATAAATAATTCAAAGTATTTATAAAAAGCAAAGAACCTCTGACCGTTTAGCATGTATTTCCTATAAATGTCATTCCTATACAGTCTATTTCAGTAAGTCATTTGAATGTGAAATCCTTATTTTTAAATAATTTGAAGTGCGATTAATAATGAATTTTAGGCGAGTACAGAGCTTCTTCGAATAGCATCAAAAATCAATTTCGAATTCTGTATAGCATATTTTCACGTAGAAAATAAAAATCTGTTCACGTTATCTTATTTTAGGAATTTGTAAATTGTCCTCTTAAGGAAAACTATTAAGTTATATCGCAGTGCTGTTTTATCTTATTTATTTGTAAACTCCCAATGATATGTTAATAGCATTATGACGTGCTCCATTTTTGTTATTTTATTTTGTGTTATGACTGTTTCATCTTCCTTTCTTTTCAATCATTTGCAGAAGCTACAATCCTAATATTTACGCTTTTTCCCCAAAAAACACAATTAGAACATAATCATCTGCTCATTCGCAAAATCTTTTATAGACAAAGTACTAACTTAAGTAAACCAAATTCTTTACACTCCGTCAAAGATATTGCTAAAATTATGTAATTCAACAGCTTAAAACCTGTATAAAATGATATATTTATACATTCAATGACGATATAACTAAAACATGCTTAAAAAATACATTAGTTTCAGGTATAACATACAGAGTTTTAGGTCCTATTTTATACTAAGAAAACCTCTCTAATACTATCATAGTAATGAAAATTTCTTTAATACTTTCATAGTAACACGAGTCAGTCAAATTATGTATATAGTATTAATTATAAAAGTAGTTTAACGAGATATAGGGCATGATCGTTTATTTCTTCTATTCAAATTTAATTTAAAATTTCTATTTCTGTTAATCTTCTATCTTGTTGTAATTATTTATTTTAACTAAAAATATAATTAATTTATTTTAAACTCAGATCATAGTTTTTACTATGATTTAAACTAAACTTTGAAATTATCAGCTTATCATAAACATCAAACCTTAAAATTCAATTTTTACAGACTTAAATACGCATTATTTCCCTTTTTTTAATATATATATATATATAATCATTGTCGATAAAATATTTTTTATAGTTCAGTACTTAAGAAAAGTTACATTCTAGCATTTTAAATATTCCGTATTACGCCTAATAAAACATGAAAAAAATCCTACCTTCAAAAATGCTTTAACAATTCTTTGATACCAATAGAAAACTCCTAGGAACAGGTAACTTAAAGGCTTTAAGAGACATATAATAAGAACAGCGCAAAATGGGAGTCAGAACTAAAATCATAACGTAACTTGTGCAACCCATAAAAAAAATTTAATTTTTAAAATCTATATTTTTTATTTATTACCTTAACTATAAAAGATCTCATGAAACTTATTTATTTTTATTGTAAAGATATATAAATAACAATATGCTTTTTTGCCAAACTTTACAAATTTTGGTTCACTATAAGCGCTACTACAAAATTTAAAATTATATTTTACATTTAACAGAAATTTATTTGTTAAATTTAGAAAATCAAGGATTCGAGTGATACCTTTTATACCCATAATTAATGCAAGTATGAATAGCAATAATTTTTATTAATGTATGTTTTGAAATATTTAGTGATGACGATAAACATAGTCTTTATACTAATAACAATCTTTGCTTCAGAATTACTGCAATAAATTAACTGGACAATCATTGATAAACAACCTTTAGTCTTTCACTGATCAATTACTAGGCATCACGTGTTCCCTGATATATTAGTTTAAACATGATTAATGTATGACAAAAGAAATGAAATATATATATATATATATATATATATATATATATATATATATATATATATATATATATATATATATATATATATATATATATATATACACCTGATAATTTCCTGTATAAAATCTTTCCCATAAAGTCAGATATTCATTTTGAAAGCAATCTGATCCATCCAAACCTTTGTTTAAGCCCACACTGAACAGCTAGAAGTGAAAGATATCAGTGCTATTGTAAATATCTGCATGAGACCCAACAAAATACTCCGTATAATGATTATAACTATACAATAAATAACTGTAACTGTAATCCCAAAATATTTAGTTTTTTAATCCCAACGTGGTTAGTTGCGGGATGATGTCAACATTAACCTAGGAAATAATTTTCCGAGCCCCTTTTTCAGAGCTTTTCGAAAATAACGGCCCCTCCTTTAAAAAGCGAAATTTGTTTTACACATTGCTAAATACATTGTTGAGCTAAGTGTTATATTTCATGGTAAGAAGTAACTGTGCGTTTTTTATAATAAACTTTTAAAATTTATATTTTTACAAATTTGTGCAGTATTAAACCGTTATGAATGATACTAACTACAAAGCTACGGAGTGTGTAAAGGAATTTTAAAACTTAAGCTTTCATAGCAAAAGGGAATGAAAACTCCTGCTGTCTGCTATTTTTAAATGCTTTTTGCTTGAAACTTTTAAAACTTTGAAGGAAAAGTAATTAATGAAATGCTGTGTATCAGTGGCATACGTATGAAGGTAATTATATGATATAGTACCTGTAAAAATTGTTAAATGCATCAGGATAAGCAATATTTAAACAAAGCACTATTTAAAAATATCTGTGTTTTATATTTTTTAAGTCTTCAAACAAAATCTCGACTTTAAAATGTTCCTTGTGTAAGGAGATATTTAAAATATTTATTTATTAACTTTTGCACATGGCATCTTTGAAAATTGTCATGATCATCGTATATTTGCAACATTTATCAGAACATATGAACTGGTAAAATGTGTATATTAAAAACTACAAACCATTATGTAAACTATGTTTCATTAGCTGCATAATTGTAAATATTTATGCATTTTTCTCTGGTGTGTAGAAGTTGCTCCTTTCTCTTATATACATTTCCGTCCATATATTCATTATTGTTGGAAGTCTGTTTTCATGTTTGATGCAGGTCTAACAAGGTTATTCTGAAATTGACAAATAACTGATTGTCACTTCCTATGCAATTTTGGTGATTTGTCTTAATAAAGTTGAAAACACTGAAATATGTTTTTTTCTTTCTTTCATTCCGAATTTTATTTTATATAATGTCCATATGTTTATATGAAAAACATTTAATGACAATTCGTAACAGAAAATTCTTATGCGTTAGAAACTTTTGAATTAAAATAAGTGAAATATAATCACATTTATATGTTAAAACTTGAATTGAGTTGAAAAACATGAGTTTGATATTGAAGCAGTTTTTGACTCAATGCATAGTTTTGTTAAAGAAAATTTTAAAAAAATGTAAGGGTATTGGTACATGTATACAGGGTATGTTTCATTGGGATGAGAGATGTTGAATATTTTTCATTGATATTAATGAAGTACGTAACGTAAACATTACCTTTTTCTGATAACAAAATCTCATAATACTTCTAAATGAGTTTCATAAGGAGGCTTCTAAATGAACTTCCATATATTCTGCAAGAAAGATTAATCAAGTATCATATGAGTTTTGATCATATGAATTTTAGTATTTTAACGTATTAAAATTTAGTACATTTGAAGATCAGATATCAAATTTTACAAGTTTACTTTTCTAAATGACATCCAGTTTATATAACAATGTATCACTAACCCATTAAAACTGATTAAAAAAACTAGATAAAAATCTTACGTCTCAAATTTCTAGTTCTCTTGCAAAGGCTTATTTCAAATTGTCTTTTAGGCTTAATACAAATTAATTCTATCAAAAAACTTATGAAGCATAACAAACACATTGAATTCCCCATCATAACAGTTTTTTTTTAAACCAATGCGGAGGCACTTATCGTGAAGACATTCGCCTATAATACACCGTAGTTGTGCTGGCCATTTTATTATGGGGGCACCATATAGGTGGACCAGCATTACCCCCTATGAAGGGACGACACAAATGGAGGCATTTTAGTGGCGCGACGCTGGGGATTCGATCCGAGCACCCCCGGCACCAAAAGCCAGCGCGCTGTACATAAAACCGCCACAGGCCTACTCATTACTCTTGTTAATATAGAATACTGAAAAATTCAGAACTTTTGTCATTTTATTGCCCAAAGTTTTGTTTAAGCAATATAAGTCGATGGAAAAATAACGAGTTAATACTGAGTATTGTCAGATGAGGTAAGGCCCATGAAAAAAAAAAATCATATACAGATCTTTCGTGCGGCCCCTGTAGTGAGCATAGCATCCAGGGCTCTTTGGCACGGGTAATATTACTTCTCCCTTTCTTCCCCCGTGTCGTCGGCCGTTTGATACCATCAACAGCTTTTGGCTATGACTACTGCACGGTTTTGCCGTAGCACTGTTACAACGATGTTGTGCAATGTTTCAATGCTTATCATAGCATAACATTTGCAACAATGCATAACATTTAACATTTCAATTATTTTGTATCCTAATATTTAGTCGATATTTCCACCGTTATCTTGTAAAAATATTGCATTGGGAATTTAGGTGGATGTAGGTATGATGAGGTGAATAGCAGAACCACGTTGTGAACACATCTCTAGCGCCAACAAAATTTAAATGGTATTAGGACTTTGTGGTGGCCAAATCATTCGTGTATAGATGATGACTCGTGCTCCTTGGACCACTCTTAAACAACATTTTAAACTCCAGAAATCCTTGCATTGCAAACCTGATATATAGCCGTGTCACCACGGGAAAAAAAATCCATTGATGGGATATCTTGATCAATCATAGATTCAAGTATTCTGATCATTCGTAGACATCATTTTATTTCTGAATAATTATTTCAGCAAGGAGCAAACAATTAGAACCAGCCCCAAACTTGGCTCTGGCATCGGAGGCTTTTATGGTAGGTGTAAGACATATGGTTCACTCCTTCATACAAATATCCTCTTCCCTTGATGAAACTACAGATCTGGCATTGGTTAATTTAGACTCAATGGACTATATGACATTTTCCTATTACTCCTCAGTTTTCAATCCATATGTTCCAAAGCAAATCGAAATCCGATTTTGCAGTAAATCTCATTAACAAGTGATTTCCTCATGGCAACACTGCTATTCGGTCCCAGTCCTCTCCCTCTTACGAAAACTATATATAAAGATTTGAATATTTGTTAGCTTTCACTAAAAACACACTTATGAGTCCTTTTATTGACTTTCTTATGGTCTTCATCAAATGTAATAGTATTGTTCCGTCCTGATTATTCAAGATTTTATACTGGACACTTTGTATCTTTAGTTGAACAATTTCCCGCCAATCGTTGATGTTTCATCCCTATTCTTCAAAGCCGGACGATGGCCGAATGACTAGGGCACCGGCTTTCGGTACCACTGTTGAGTCTATGGGTTCGAGTCCCACTGTTGGCATATATGTTTGCGGCCATTCGGAATCGGCTTTAAACTGTAGGTCCCGGCCTAATTAGTCCTCGTGTAGCAATAAAATGACCGTAGCGCTCTCAACCAAACCAAACCCTGTTCTTCAAAATTGTAATAAAACATTTTACCCTTATAGCACTCCCTGACGACAGAACTCTTCCAATAAAACTGATAATTAGTCTGATTAAATTAGACATATCTCTTACACCAAAATTGGCCTTAAAAGTGCTGTATCTCCTAATATTTATAAGAATTGTTTTATACAAAAAATGTTACTTTAAGGTAGAGGGATTCTATTTTATTTTTGATTTATGTAATGATAATTTCAGAAATTTCCACTTTTTAAAGCTTTTTTTTTTTACTGTGATAAATCAGTAAACACTCATTTTTATGAAATGCTTTACTCTGTTACACAGTAGGATTCCTTGAATACCCAAGTGTGAAGGATTCAGTTAACTATTTTCTGCGTCTATATTAACTGATCAGATCAGAAGATGCTTAGCAAACTTAAGTTTCACCTGCGCCAACAAACGTTGTATTTGCGACCAAAAACATGAAAATCATTTCAATAATAAGTCACAACGGCTCCTCTATTTTAAATATCTTTAATCGGATGTTTAAAATTCAACGGCAACTCTTCTTGACTTCGATCTCTTTATTAAGAAAAATTATTCAAAAAATATTTTCATCCAAACTATCCAAAAGTGAAATAAGCTTTAGTGATCAAACAAGTATTAAAGATTCTCTCAAACAAACACTAACGTTTCGATTCAATTTTAATGCAAAGTTAATGGAAAACCAATAACACAAACACCAATAATACAAACGATGGATGAATACTAAACGTGGTTTTTAAAAATATTCGTATTTCTTCGATTATTTACCCAAAACCTCACTGGGTGCTCTCATAATAAATAAATAAATAAAAACCATGGTGTGAATGGGCGACTGATACATTGGGGGAAAAATAGATATAATTATAACTTCGTTTAAATGCATTAGTTAAAAAATATATGATTGACACTATTGTGCGTTGAACTCGCATTATGATAAACGAAAACTGAAAGAATAGAAACTTTCTTTTGTGGCTAATGTAACACAATCATTTTCTTTGGTAGGCCTCATGAATTCGTCATCTTGCGCTCTAAATTTTATACCACAAATCGTGATAGACTATGTTTTTTTCCAAAATGGAATGGATGTAAGATATCAATATAAATTTAGGAATTTATATTGATATCTAAAAGAATTCTACATTAGGAATTCTTTTCCCTCCAGCGTATTTATGGGTTATGCTTTGCTGTGGATCTCATAACAAGGGCGAAACTTAAGTCCAAGGCTACCAGTGTGCTATAGATGTATATTTTTGCTTCTTCACATAAGCGGTTTATCAGAGATCAATTGAAAGTAAACACTTTATTTACTTTGATGTATAAACATTTTACTGTTTTGCAATTTTCGAAACGTATAAAATGCTGTTGTTTATACACTATCTAATAATAAGTATTTGGACACCTGTGATAGAAAAGAAAAACAAAATTTATTCGTATTCAATAGTTGGTAGAGCCTCGATGAGAGGCGATTACAGCCTCAACCCTCCGGGGTATGCTTTCCACAAATCCTTGCATGACGGCTAGTGGCATTTTCTTCCACTCGGCTTGGAGAAGACATGTAAAATATGTTTTTGGACGGTTGTTGCACCCCTTAATTCGGTTATCCAACATGTCCCAGAGGTTCTCGATAGGGTTCAGGTCTGGGCTCTGGGCAGGCCAGTCCATTCGGTTAACCCCCCATTGTCACCATACCAATCCATGGTGCACCTCGCAACAGGACAGCTGGCGTTGTCGTCCTGGAAGTAACATGGGTCCAACCCGTAAAACTGCCACAACGTAGGAAGCACACTGTCATCCAGAATAGTGCAGTAGGCATCGGCGTTGAGCTTACCATGAATTGGTACCAAAGGTCCCAGTCCATACCAGGAGAAACATCCCCAGACCATAATTCAACCCCCACCGAACTTTACTGTGGGTAGAATGCAATCTGGCAACAAGCATTCTCCAGGCAGACGCCAGACCCAGATCCTGACATCAGAACGGTAGAGGGTGAACATTGATTCATCGCTCCAGAGAACCCGTTTCCACTGATCTAAGGTCCACTTTCGACGTGCTTTGCACCACATTAACCGAGCAGCGCGGTTGGACTTTGTGATGAAATAAATGCTTATGGGCGGCAGCACGACCATGAAAACCAAGCAGATCTGCTTTCTTACGGATGGTATTAATCGAAACAACACTCCCGGATGCCTGTTGAAACTCCTGGAGTATATGGGCCATCGGTTGAGTGCGGTTCTTCCGAATTTCTCTGGACAGCACCCGTCAGTCTCTATCTCCCAGTTTCGGGGGTCTGCCGACTCGGGGCACATTCCGACAATCACCGCTCTCCTTCTATTTCTGAATCACATAGGCCACTGCCGATTTTGGGTAATTCAGCTCGCTAGATATGTCCTACAAGGATCGGCCATTTTTGTGATACCTGACGATTACACCTTTCTCGAAATCAGATAACTCTACATTTCGTGGCATCTTGCATGCGACTAATGCCAATGTTGTGTCTTACAAGATATTTAACGGTGGAGGGCGTGACATATATCAGGACCGCAGATATCGTCATTTGCATAGGTGTTCAAATACTTATTGGTAGATAGTGTACATATCAACTTCCGAAAAAATAACAAGATATCGTCTAAATTAAGGTGACGCAAAAATACAGATGAAGGCTCTGAAGTTATCCAAGTATCATCGAAGATTTTGCTAAATGTAGATTAGTTTTTGCCACTTGAAAATTATCAATTTGGTCAAGGGAGTTATTGGCCCTAATTTTCTTTTTATGTCAAATGAATATACAGTAAACGTGCTAAAAAAATTTCAGTGGGAATATTTATTAATATTTAAATTACCAAGCGATTCACACTTCATCGCAAGAAATTAGTTCCCATTCTGAAATCCCTGTCTGAAAAAGTCTACAGCTTAGGCGTTGAAATAATATTAAAGACATTTGTTAAAGGAGAAACTTATAAAGAACCAATCATGTCTTTCAAAAGTGGAACAAAAGTTTAAAATGCTCATACTAATGTAGTGTTTTTTATAGAGACTGAGAGTTTAATTTGTGAAAATATAGTACATAAAAATTCCCACATCATACATCATTTGGAAGAAAGTTAAAGAAAAAGTACTAAATGAAACATATAGTAAGTATAAAAAGTGTAAAAAGTTTTAAAAGTTTAAAAGTCTAAGTATAAAAAGTTTCTAAAGACAATTTTTTTTACCGTTCTTGGAACACCAAAGACGAAATCCTTGGTCAAATTCTTTTTCATATGTTTTCAGATGAGTTGAAATATAGTGGCAATCGAGATTTTACATTTAATATGAAAGATGTGCAATGGGAATGAAAAATTACACTAAATAAGTAGAAATTTGAACTTATTAATTATACATAAAAATGAAAGTTATTAGTTTTATTAGTGGTGAGGAAAGTTATTTATTTTTGAAATTAAATAAAATTTACTCGTATGATTGTTTTTTAATCATAAATTTATTTTTCGTGGAGGATTTAGGAAAATCCATAGCGTTTTGACATACAGTTAAGAGGTTACTGATAAAAATACCAACTTATTTTACGTGTTTCGTTGGAATGTTTAGGTTATGTACTATATATTTCGTTTAGTACTTGCTCTTCAACTTTTTTTCAAATGATGTATGATGTAGGAATTCTTATATACTATATTTTCCCAAATTAAACTCACAGTCTCTCTGCAGTACTTTCATAATTTGCCAAAATATAAACACATAGAAACAGATAATCCAACAGAGATAGATAAAAATAATACGAATATAGACAAAAAACAAACAGAAATCAAGCACTCTGGGCATCCACGCACCAACGGCAAGATTCTGTTTAAGTGCCGGAACTGAACCATAAAACAACATAGAGGTAACCGACAGGTCTCGTCATCAGAAATGATTTCTGATTTCTGTTTGTTTTTTGTCTATATTCATATTATTTTTATGATTTCTTTTTGTTTTTTGTCTATATTCGTATTATTTTTATTGATTTTTGTTTGTTTTTTGTCTATATTCGTATTATTTTTATGATTTCTGTTTGTTTTTTGTCTATATTCGTATTATTTTTATCTCTGTTGGATTATTTGTTTTTTTCATTATGGGGATATGAAGCTAATGCACTATCCTCTATTGAAAATGTTTTATGTTTTCTTTGCAGGGTTTGTTTTATGTTAAAGTGATTTAGCAGTCTATGCTTGAATTTTAATTTTTGTTTATTTGTATTGTTTATATTTCACATAGAAACAGCATATCTATTCCGAAAATTCTTGTAAAGGGGACTATAAATATATCGTCTACGTTACTTTTATGAGAGCAGAAATTATTTTTTAACCGGTTTTATGTAATTGTTTATGACTATTTTTGTCTACTCATTTAGAGCAAGAAAATATTTTTCTCTGAATCATTTCGATATTTTTAAGGGACAATTCTTTAAAATCTGGCAGAAAGGGCTTAAGTCAAAAATAGTGATTTAAATATACCAAGTTATTGGCTTTTTTACCATTCGCAGAACTATAATTTCAACTTGGGTCTTTGCACAAAGAAATGTAATTTTCTATACAACATTGATAGACTTATTAAGCCTTTTATACTAGTCAAAAGATTTTTTTATCAATGCTAACAAATATCTAAAAATCACTGTTTTTGACTTAAGCCCTTGATACCGGGATTCTAAGATATATGTTAGTATTTTAATAATTAACAAAACAAATTAGTGCCACAAAAAGAAAAATAATTCAAGGGATTTGACAATATCATTTCTTTTACAGAGAAAGTATGGAGCTTGTGAAGTAGAAGAATGAATAATCCATTTAAGTAGGATTTTACTTAAATGTCTTCACAATAAAGAAATGTCTTTTTTAGTAAATCATTCAGGCAGAGCAAACTTATGCAAAATCTAACGCGGAAGAGAGAATGAAAAAAAATGCTATATATCCGCAAACAATCTTAAAGATTACTTTTTTATCTTTAAAATATCCATGTAAATGTCAAAGATGAGTGAATCATAATATAAACATATTTTTTGAAAAAGAATTAATAAATATTCCTTTGACCGAAAAACTGAAGTATTCAAAAAACATATATATTTTTTATGAAGAGTTCTTTCCTTTGCGAAGGAAAATTTAGATATTTCAAAATGATAAAAACATTTTAGGCCACTCATAAAAGACGCTTGGTTTCCTCCATTGTTAAACAGAAAGGCAGGCATTTTGCCAGTACCCTGTAAAAAATTTAGAAATATTGTGATTTTGAAATTTTATCGCCTCCAGCATACTTACCGGCTATGCAAAGATGCGGAACCCAAAATGAGCCCATCTGTAGCAGCGATGTGAGCTGGATATGACAGTCTATGGTTTCTAGTTTATTTAAAACCATAAAAAATAAGCTCTTTGTCATAGATTGAATCGCTCTCTAAAAAATATTAAGGTCAAAGTTCCCACCTCTATTATTTTATTTTTGTTTTACTTTATAATTGCAATCAAAATCATAATAAAGTCATTCTTCTCCAAATAATAGATATGCATTATGAAGAGAATGAATGCTGATTATTTTTCCAACATTATGTTAAAACAAAACACCATTATTTTTAACTGTGGCTATACAAAAGAAAATCATTGTTGAAATATAATTTATTTTCGATTTTAAACATTTTGTCCAGATAAATTAACGTTTCATCCTGCGTCAGAGACCACTGAGAAACAGTAATCAGTGGTAAACTTAATTGATAATTTTTCTATTCCTCAGTTAGTTTTGATTGTCCATTCTCATACTTATTTCAAATCTTCACTTATTAAAACACAAAAATATTTAACATTAATAAACTATTCGTCATCAAACTTAACAATCAATATTTTTATATCTGTACTCAACAAACTCAGAACCTTTGGCTGATTACGTCTTATCGATTTTTGGGATTATGAAAATATCACTCAAATGGTGAGTGAACGTAAAGTGTCCGGAAATCAACCATTTCTGAAGATACAGGGCTTCATGATATTTGAAAGATATCCCTGTCAGTGAAACAACTAGAAACCATCTTTCGTTACTGAAACGTAGTTCTCATCGGCCGCAATCAGCATGACGGGGCTTTAAAAAATTTTGCTGCCCCATTTTATTTTTTTATTGGTAATATTAAATTTTATTTTCTCATGGCCCTTAACGTATTTTGGTAAAAAGGCACTTAACAACAAGACAGTGAAAATAAAATGAATAATTACTCAAACATTTTTAATGATACATATGTAAGGTATACATCGAATTCTTGTGAAGATTCGATTCACAAGAATCGAACTTTTGAGTGAATGAATTAAAGAAGCTGCTTGAGATATGCTAATTTCGGCATACGCGCTTGGTATAAATACCATGCAGCTTGATTAAAAAGAAGAAGGTTGTTAAGGTTGATAGATAAGCGAGTTAAGGGAGCTACGAGGTAAGCAGCTCCAGGTGTTAGCCGGCGCTAGTGCTTAGGGGAACCAAAGTTTACGTGGCAGAACTGCTGGTTTGACTCTCTGATGGTTTGTGAGTATTGCAAAGTGTATTTTTATTGAATGCTAATATATATTCCGTACAAGTAGTACGTATGCTTATTGCTGTAAAAGCAAATTCTATATGTGCAACGAATTCAATAAACATTGTTTCATGTATAAACTGTGTTTGTATCAAATTCATTTAGAGTGCCACTTCAAATTATATACACACAAGTGTGGGTAGAAGTGAGCTATACTCTACACATATATGGACTTAAAGGTTAGGTGTACGCTAAATGAATTGTTAAAAAAATTCCTTGATGACGTGTAGGTAAAATTTATCTGTATAACATTCTGGTTTTCAAATATAAACCAAAAATTTTAGCTACACAAATAGAGAAACAATACAATTTTCGATCAAACCAAAAGAATTTCATTTGTCTTTATCCAACGCTAGATTGTTATCGAATAATAATATGGTTTCTAAATAACGCGTGATATATTGAAGTGTCAATAAAAATTTATAGAAATCATTAAAAGTATGCCTATTCAATTATTTAATTTTTATTCACCTTAAAACTGTAAATGTTTTTGGTCAGAATACTTATCCCTCATTTATGTTCATCACTGTATTTTAAGTACAATTGCATCCATAATTAATTTCCATAGTATAAAGATTTTCCAGCGGAAAGTATTTGAAGAAAATTCAAATCCTCTTCACAAGTCAAACATGAGTCTAGAATCGACTCATGCTCGTTTGAAATGCATAACCTCTAAATTTCATATTAAATTTTTCTAATATTTCATACTTTTTTTTATATTTTAGTTTTTTATGTAGGACATTTAAAAAGAAAGGTACTCTATAATTCAAATATCGTAAAATTAATTACTTCTTTCATTAACAGTTTGGATCTCCCACAATACCCCTCCCGCAACTGAGACCTCATCTTTGTATTAATTTTCTGCATAACAATGCTCAAAACTCCTATTTTATATTTTCTCTAGTTCACCTATCCCAGATATGCTCAGTACAACAACTGTAGGAAGTGTTAGCCCACCTATGTGCATTTTAACATCAGGAAAGAGATGATAGTCACACTGATTAGTCAAGATTTAGGGAGACGGCCTTAAAATTGATTCCCCAAATCGCTAATGGCTTGCTTTTCACCGCCTGATGCACTGGACATATTATCCTACATCAGAATACATTTCCCTTAGGCGTACTTTGGGCTCTCCAGGGCCAATATTCTTAATCGCTACTTTCTTGTAACAAACCTCGTTTCTCACGATATCTTTTACAGTTCCCAAGGCTACGACAGATATCTTATTGATGTTTATTCGCTCAATGTAGACTTTATAGAATTAGCTGTAACATCTGTCATACAGACGTGAAAGGTGGTCTAAATCGTGGAGAATCCTCAAACATCAGTGTTCACTACGTAACACACTCCTTATATGATAATTCTACCATTTCGCAAGTTTTTGATACACTTCATGTAAAGTTCATAGCTGCTCGTTGCTGTTTCAGATACACATTAGCCAAAACGTACAAATAACCTTTAAAAATAGAGCATACAATTGGAGATTCTTAGTTCACAGACACATGCTTCCATTCCCACATTTCACAACTATTCATGTTTTTCTAACAACTGTTATTTCCAGTTTATAAATTCAATCTCATTGCTTTTTAAACGCAAATCGTATAAATTGAGGTGAATAATTTACAACTAAACCGAAATTTAGAAAAAAGATATACAAAAATCATTGTATTTGAAACCTGAAATATTTTGTATCCTTGGAATCTAGACTAAAAATTTTATTCATCCTATTCTCCATTACATAATGAAAGTAAGAGTTGATTAAAGAAATTCTTCATAGCATTCCAGAGATATCGATAACGTATCTCGCACTTTTATGTATGTTAAAGACGTTGCGTTTTGCCCTAGCTGAGGTACTTAACCTAAAGTTGCCCACAAAGAAGGGTTTAAGAAATCCGAATAAAGAACCGATTCGGCTTATCAAATCCTTCTTCAATTGACACTTAGCCGACACTTTCAACACCATCGTGCCGGGAATGTATTAGTTATGTATAAATGTTTATATTCTCTCTTTTGTCTTTCCTCTGTATTTAAAGATAGGCTTTTGGAAATTTCTGTGAACCAGTTCCTCAGGGTTTTCTTAATTCAAAGTATAAAATATTTTAACAGAAGACTGTCAGGTAGTTAAGTTAGAATACATATACGAGGGATGGAACTTTAATGGAGGGGGCAACACTGTTGTAGAGACGCCACGTAGCGAAACCCAGGAAAGCAGCTTACGCCATACGTTCGTTACATACCTGCCTTACCTCAGAACGTATGAAATCTCCCCACAAACGTCACAGGTCTGCTCAGTGACAGGGTAAACACAGCCACGTTTTAGTAGCCGGTCTATCGAACGAAATAATTCATTGTATCATACTGCTAGAAGGATGTTTTCGAAGCAGGAGCAACAAACGTGGTTCAGCAATCGAATGTGCCAGAGGACCTTCGGCACGCCAGTATTCTTAAGGTCTTCATGAGGCGTGGGAGGATTCCGCATTTCCGTACCGAGCGGTAGCACGCTGGGTCTGCAGAACCCACCCATCATCTTGCATGATAATACTCGTACGCATACAGCGCAAACTGTGGCTGATGTGTATGCTCACTGGGGCTGGGAAGTGCTCTACCATCTCCCATATTCCCCGGACTTAAGGATGAGCCCTGGATAAGTCCCTGTGACTTTGATCTCATCCTCAAGGTGAAGGAATCACTCCGTGTCATTCGTTTCCGTACTGTTCCAGAGATTCTGCAGGCTGTAGATCGTTCCATTCGAAGGATCAACAGAACAGGTGCTGCAAACGGCATCCTGCAGCTTTCAGAACGCTGGGAACGGGTGCTAGACAATGCTACGCTGGTTACTACTTTGAAGGGCTATAAAAGTTTCACCCCTGTATTTCTTTTGTATCCTTTGTACATACATAGTTGTCATTATCAAAGTTCCATTCTATGTAGAAAGCTGAATTCGATTGAATTAAATTGTCCTACTGGGCAGTATGTTGGTATATCTGATTTATTATTTTCATTTTCCACACTTCAATATTTTAATTTATTTCATTTATAAACTTTTTCTAAATCTGTGATTAATTTTTTTATGGTACTATGAATATTATAATGATCAGATTAGTCCCAAAATTCATTAATTCGGTGGTTTATCCCAAGTTTTGCGTAAATTTCTAGTAACTACATGACCATGATCATAGTTAATGAAAATGACATTGATTCACTTAACACAGGAATTAAGGATCTTAATAAAGCAAAAGTAATAAAACAAAATCATCTTGGGGTTGATTTAAGGGGACAAGGGACCTTCAAACTCGAATTTTTAAATTTCAAATTTTTAACTCTATATATAAAAGGAGATTAATTAGCATTCTTTTTTTCTATATTGAAGATCCTCCGAATTCAAAACAAGGATTTTTTGGTAGAATTACGCCTGTTTTTCAAAAAATTTTCAAAACTTCTAACATTTTTCAAAATTGTCCCCGCGCATTCTATATCCTTTAAAATCCTTAAATTTATTAATATAAGTTTTCCATTTGTATATAAATATAATTGTGCAATGAATTTTTATTGTATGAATCTGAAGTCAAATATATATATATATATATTATTTTGCCTGTTAATTTTTTATATTTTTGCTATTTTTCATGGTCTATAAATTTCAAAAATATTTTTGGTTTCAAAGAACTATGCACAGTTTTATGGCAAACACTATAATTAACAATCCTGAGAAATTTAGAAGAAATCAGAAGAAAATGAACGCACATGGAGTATTTTGAAAAATTCTAGCATTTTTGAAGAAATTTTTGAAAAACAAGTCTTACTCTTCCACAAAATACTTAATTGCGAATTCTAAGTGACTTCAATGTCGTAAGAAAAATATTAATTTTAATCATGTGGTTTATTGGGTAAAATTTTTTAAATTTTTAAAAACGAAGTTTAAGGTCCCTTATCCCCTTAAATATAAATATTTTCATAAATTAACAAATTTAGCCACTCAACGTAATCCCATTTTACAAGACAGAATTTAATAACAAATGAAAAATGTCCTGCAGTACTCCTAGTATGCTGACCAACCTATATTTTAATTCAAATGAGATTAGCAACAGTAATGGTATCTAATTTATAAGGTATATTGACGATACAATACTCAATAAAAATCATTAAAAGAGAGATCTAACCTTTTAACCTAAATATTTAGAATTTTCTCCTAGCAGTAATAATGCTGTTAACGTTAATCTCTTAAATCTAAATATTGGTACTAATGCAGAACAAAAATTATATTTGATTTGCATTATACAAGATTTCATTATAATTTGAAATTGTTGAATTTTAAGAGTTCAACACTTGTTATCATAAACCAATATTTAAAAACAATATTGTAAATCAACTCATGCGAATAAAAGGTAATAGGATTAAACACACTGAAGCTTTAAATACAGTGATTTAGAAATATAAATATCCTGATAGTTTAATCAACAACGTAGTTGGTAATTTTAGATTTACAGACTAATATTGCTCTCACTATGATAAAATTTCAAATTTTGTATCTCAGGAAATAAAAAAAAATTATAATGGTTTTCAATATAAAGTTAGTTCAATAGATATGGTAACAAAATAGAAATGTAATTTTAATCAGTAAATGTTATTATAATTTAAAAAGATAATTTTGAGCTATTGTTTATTTCAGATAACATTCAATTAAATACAATAAAAAAGGTAAAACCCTGAGATTAATTTTCTTATAAATACATGTATTATGAAAATAAAATATTATACAAATGTTTTTAATAATGTTAGAGTATTATATACTTTGATAACAATAAATTAATTTAAAACTGTTGTTTATTTAAGCAATGTTGATAAAGAATTTAAGGTATAACTGTTTCGCTTGACTTCTTAGACGTGAATATTTTTTGTGTGCCTATTGTTCCGAGTGATTGGACGAAAGCATACTAGTAACTCACATACTGGTTTAACCTTTTTTTTGTGCTGTATTCATACATCCAGTGCCATGTTCGGTATATTTTGAAAATCACAACTTTCAGAAACAATTCTTCGTTGAATGGAAATGTCGACACTGTTCATAAAGAAGCATTATTATTATACTCATTTCTGGGGTTTTCCCTGGTATATAATATATATATATATATATATATATATATATATATATATACATGTGTGTGTGTGTGTGTGATAATATTATTAACAACCTATAATCGCCCATTCTGAACTTTCTCTCTGTTCTGGTAACCCCTTTTCCGACTCCTTGGCGAGACGCTTCGCCTTCCCACATACTAACTTCCTCCGCCAATTCTGGCAACCTCTCTGAGTTAATTCTATTTTTTGCGCTTTTACGAGGAGACGCTGGATTGACTCGAGACGAGTAAGATGTGTTGCATTATTCGTAAATAAATCCCTTTGTTCCTGAAGCTGAATTTATTATTTTCCGGCCATGATGTATGCTTTTCTTCAAGAGATGACCATTCAGGTCATCTCATATATATATGTGTGTGTGTGTGTACATATGTAAGGTTAATCAGGGCAATAACGTGCCAAAACTTAAGAAGTTTGACCTTGAATGACTGTATAAAATTGGTTTTAGTAGCTAGAAATGCGAAAGCTTTTGCACAATAGACACGAAAGCCCTCTCTCCCCAGAGAAACATTTAAAAGCTTTTGACTCAACGATTTCGAATTTTCAGATCCAAAAATATTTGTAAGATCGAAGGTACGCACTTACCCCTCAAAAACGGGAAAGTTCGTATCTGAATTTTATTTATTGCCTGTTTTGCCCTGCAACGACGTTGAGGTACGTGCAAATAGCCTGTTTCTTGAAGATTCTCTCCCTCTTTGAAATTCTTGAATGTAACGAAAATTCTTTGGGTTATGCCTTTTACCCGGTTTCGGGTCTACAATAGTGAAGCAAAGGGAAAAAGCAGAATGCACATAACAGTGGAGACCCTTTTTTATGAGTTCAAGTTTATTTTATTGAAAAAAAGTAACGAAGAATAATCTAATATGTCAGTCTAGAAATCATGAAAATGGAAAAAATTCTCATAAAAATTAAAGGAACATCTGCGCCACACAGAGCTTTTGTGGGTAAGTGCAGACCAGGATTTAACAACTAAAAATTAATAAGTGCGTGAAACAACTGATAATACATTTAAACAACAGCATCAAACGTATTAACTTACCACAAAAACATCTTGAAACAGCTTCAACTAAGGTGGATGATCATTAACAACGACACTCCCCCCCCCCCCCCACACACACACACACTAGTGCAAGTGAAATAAACATGTTTCAGTTTTGGAACCATTTCTAGATATGCTTAGTGCAAACGGACTTCAGTACCTATCAAGTAAAAGCGCGTGTGTTTTACGGTTCATTCTCTTTGATGGCATCATTACAAGTTAAAGGCATTAGAAGTTATGAAGGCGCTACGCAATTTCCCCAACTTACCTAATCTGTATCATCTAATATGTATGTATGCATGCCTGCATATATATATATATATATATATATACAGTGGAATCTCATTCGATCGTTCGCCGAATCATCTTTTTCAAGTATGTGTCGTTTATTTCTCTCAGTCTTGACGATAAAACTTCTTTGTTATGTTCCCGCATCTATCGGTCTTCCGCATTTATCTTTCAGTTCAGTCGGTCCCTTGAAAAATGATAGATCAAGATTCCACTGTATATATATACATATATATATACATTATATATATATATATATATATATACATATATATATATATATATATATATATATATATATATATATACATATATACACATATATATACATATATATATACATATATATATATATATACATATATATATATATATATATATATATATATACAAATATATATATATATATACATATATATATATATATATATATATATATATATATATATATATTCTAATCCGGAGGCACTTTGTCGTGAGACATTCACCTTTTGTTATTCACTGCAATCTTGCTGGCTACTTTATTATCGGAGCACCATTTAGATGAGCCAGCATTGCTTCCTATGAGGGGACAGCACGGTAACGACCGAGCCTTATTCGAGATTTGAACCCAAGCCCACAGGGTGGAAGAGCACGACGCTAACCACTACACCATGTGGGCTGAGATACATACACATACACATACACACACACAATATATATATATATATATATATATATATATATATATATATATATATATATATATATATATATATATATATATATATATATATATATATATATATATATATATATATATATACATACATACATACATACATACATACCAATTGACTTCGACTGACTTGAAAAAAAAGAACTTACAAAAAATAAAACAACTGACAAATTAATAATGCCATTCCTTACAAGTTTTATGATCATGAACGGAAATTATTTGGGGTGAATTTCAGCATGGCAGGAACTCTGAAAGATGCAAGCTAGAATTAAAGATATTTCTTTCTATCCCCCAGTTATATTTTCCAAACCTAGAAATTCATAAGACAGTGCAGATAAACTATGCAATCTTAGTAATATACAAACACAAGTAAGTGTATCATAGATTGACCACTCTTGCATTTTTATCAACTGTCATTACCCTTAGTAAAACAACCTCTTTCTTTGCAGTGATGAAATAAAACTTTATTTTCCTATATAAATAACCTCTAGACGGACACAAGACGAAAACATCATTACCGATGGCATCTTTTTAGGTGAAATAAAGGTTCATTTAGCTTTCTGATGATTTATCCTCTCCCCAATATTTATTTTTTATCGAGAAAAACTTAGAGTTCAATATAATGAGTACAGTTTTTAAAATAGCCCGCATTTGTGTGCGTGCGCGCGTGTGTGAAATAAAAAAAAGATTACAATCACATTCATTTCTCAATATAGTTACATAGACATAAGCATTTTGGATTTATTTTGTGTACCTAAGTACGATGTATAAAGACAATTACAAGGGCTAGTCTATGATTATGAACAAAAGAGTATTCTATTACTTTTCTGGAAGAAATAGATTGCACGATTTTAAGAAGATGGGTATGTTATTATTCCAGAGTAGCCTTCTCAATACAGGATTTAAAAACACAGAGATGAAGTCATCTCTCTCAAAATAATATTAATAATATGTTAGGCCGAAAAAATGGGGAATAAAGAACGCGTATTTTTTAAAAAGATGGATTTTAGACAATACAATTGGAGAAAAAAAAAGGATGTATCCGGTTTGATATGATTATTCTGGGCTTTATAAGTCAACACCCATGTTTAGAAGTTTAAGGAACATAGATATTTATTTTAAATTTTAGGTATATATAAAATTTTGATTATTAAGAATTTTATGTATAAGATAAAAAATAAAAGGAATGACTGTATTAGTTACAACAGTTATTTTCAATGACTTTTTATATGTTTTTTATTCAGATTGCTTATGCCTTTGGAAATGCAGCTGATAAACTAAGCGCCTAACTATAATGATCAGTTTTTTTTTCCATTTTACAAATTCTGCCACATGTATCCAGATTTTTACTGACAGATGATTATTATAATTAATAGTTTATAAATCTTCTTCAAAATGTTTATAGTAGTATAATTAAAAGGAGAAGATATTCGAGATAGATGCGTTTAACATTTCTTAGCAGTATATATTATTTCAGCGTAAAATAAAATCCTTTTGACCTCATTTCAAAACTTAATTTTGTTCAACTGCATTTCAACATCAGAAAATATATTAAAGTAAAAGAAGTTTATAAATATTTAGCACGTTAAATCTACATTTTTTTTACACTATACTCATTGTAAAACAAAGTTCACAGCTTACACAATCGATTATAAAATAATCACTTCGTTTTATTTTATTCCTTAAATTTTCTTTCTAAACAAACTTGAAGATTAAAAATTTATCCTCTTTCCATACTTACAGAAATGTGTTATAAATTTCAAAATTTATCAGCTTTTCAGGCACTCCTCTTAAAGAAGTTCAATTGTTTTATCAAATTTAAAATCTGAACCTCAAACTTTTTTTTTAACCAATGCGGAGGCACTTGTAATCAAACGTTCGCCCTTACTACGCCGCAGTTTTGCTATCCATTTTATTATGGGGGCACCACATAGGCGGACAGCATTAACCCCTATGAAGGGGCGACACGAACAGAGGCATTTTTCGTAGCGCAACGCCGGGATTCGATCTGAGCAGCCTCAGCACCGAAAACCAGCGCGCTGTACCACAGGGCCGCCACAAGCCCTGAACCTCAAACTGTTTGGTAACTAAAAATCTAATTCCGTGACAGGATATTAGACAAACGAAGGTGACATATTCAGAATTTTAAGGAACTGCTTATCCTTAAATACAGAACTCCTTGATCACTTTATAAGGACCATAAGTTGAGATTACTTATTTTAGTGTAACATATTTGAACTCCTCTTTCGTTCTTCTTTGGAGGTTTTTTATTTAAGTCACAAACAAAATATCTTAACTTGAATTATACTGACAGATGCTATCTACTTTATAACGAGGATTTCCTTTCAATAGGATGAAATATTAACAACAAAATAGCAGAATAAAAAATAAAAAATGTTTTTAGAATTGATGGATGTTGAACCTTTGTAGTAGTCAATATTTTTTGAATAATATTTATTGTTGAAGAAGCAGGATGATCTGTGTTGTTTGCTCGAGAGCCCTAGGATCAACATTTGCTACACGAGGGCTAAATAGACCCTAAAAATGGGGGGGGATATAATAAACAATTATTGATCCCAGCTTTAGCTAAAAATGGAACTGAAACAATTGTTTTTAAAAGTGGTGACAAATGTAAAATTTACTTCTGTTATTTAATTTTTTTGAATTTTCTGAAAGACTAAAATAAAATCAAAATTGTCCATATATACCGACTTTAAATCTGTAGATAAATTTGCGTATGGCTTTTATATTTCTTATTTCTCAACCAACTTCTGAGGTAAGCGCTTTCCCAGTAAATTCAAAAGAAAAAATGCCTTATTTCGTTTCGCTAAAGAAAGGGGAAAAAAACAATGATCTAATTATTTCTATGGCACACAATTCTTCTAATTCTATGGCACTAACATCATTAAAAAAAATTGTTAGAAATCAGAAAATGGTTGTAAGTATTGCCTATAATACATTAAAATTACTTTTAAGAAAATTATACCATACTAGAAGTAAAAGGAGTCTCTTAATACTATTGTATTTCTAAGTGCTACAAATTGAAAAAAAAATTGTACTACTAAGTATTTTTCCCACCGCAGTATACAAAAAAGAGAATCTTCGATCCATACTTAAAATAAACAGCATCATGTCACGATTTAGAAACACCCCAAAGCCATGATTTCATTCATGATTTTATGGATTCTTATACGAGCGATAACGGACCGTTGCAGGCCTTTTGAAAAGCCAAAGAAATTACTTATTGCTCTCAACAGCCTTTGTCTGGAGAGCTACATGTTTTCATTACCGAAGCGACAATGGTAATGAAAACATGTAGCTCTCCCATTCCCTTTCAACTTCCGGTTTAAATGTAGACTGAGGGACTAAACCCTTATGAAACGATAGTTCTTGTACAGGTATTTACCACTCAAAATAAGCGATGCGAACAAGGATCTACAAGGATTAAGTTGAATAAAAATTTATGATGTTTAAAATGCCGCACGTTAAATATGCTACCATAAAGTATGAATAATTTAATTTCGAATAAAAGAATCTAGCAGTACAATTGTGCAACTTCAAAAGGCAAAGCAGAAAACTTTCCAAACAACTTTTACAATACAAGACACTCGAGCAAACAAAATAAGCATTTTTATTCTTTTAAAATTGCATTTCCTTCATCACTGTCTGGCCGCAGTTTTTCATGATTGTTCTGCAGCTGGAAGTGGACAAAAAGAGCTATGGAATTCTCTTCAAGAAGGCATATTTTTCTCGAAGTATTAAAAAAAAAGCTTTTTTTTAAAATTCCATACTTCATATTTCCGAGAATATTGGGTTAGGGAAGTTCTTGAAAAGCGTTTGATTTTAAAGGATCACAAACGGTTTTCGGGAACTTGAAATACTACACAATACATGTTTTGCCTAACGTTTCTAACAATTATAGCATGATTCAGCAGGAACATTTTCACAGGAGACACCTTCTTTAATTAAGAGAGCTAAAGAAATATTACTCTAACTGCACATAACAATAACAAGAAGGTATATTCAAAAAATATATGTCCAATGTTCGTCATGAAATTATTTACTTTTAATAAAAGCAGACTTTTCCATATGAATTTTCTAGCCCACCACTCTACTCTTAAAACAGTAGTGTTGAAAGCTGGGATTTTTATCTACTATCGACCACATTTTTTTACGTTCTTTTTGTTTCAATTTCTGTAATTAGGTCTTTTAATAAAATTACAACAGTCTCTTCAATATTTCATATTTATAAAACTATCATAAAGAACAAGATAATCAAAATTTAAAGATGCATTCAATGTATGGCTGTAGAAATGTCAAATTAAACATTGAATATAATTTTCGGCAGTATCTAATTAAGGATTTCATTTAATATTTTTAGTGATACAAATATAGCTTGTTTCTATAAGCAAACACTTAATATGTAATAACTTAAAGCAATACTTTTAACTAGCTTCTTACATTTCAGAGACCTCCTCTTCGTACCTCCGTAAGTTCCAATTCGGATTCTTCCCAAACAGAAATATGATAATCTTATTAGGGGGCTATGTTTACGGAGATTTTTTTAATAAATTTATGACAACTTTTGAATGAGTCAGAGGTTCCTAATTCTCGTTTATACCTCATATTTTTACCTTAAAAAATTGATTATTTAATCAAATTACAAGACAGATATTTCTGTCAATAGGTACTTCAAAAGTAAGCATGTTAAAATTAGGATTTTCTAGTGATTTGAATCGAAACAGTGAGATGAGAAGTAAACTAATTTCTCTGTTTTACATAGCATACACGCAAATCGTATTGCCTTGTTTCATGTGCATATTATTAGAAATGAGACGACTACTCTAAATGCGTAAATATTGAATGGAAAGAAACAAAAGGTAAGACAAAACAAAAAACTGCAGTTTGTTATTTGTATCAAAGCCCATTAATTTATCAATGTAACAAATACGTTGAAAATATCACTGCATCAACATTTCCGATTTCCTGTCAATTAGCAAAACAACTGAAAGTACAGCTGATGGAAGTCTCTAATAAATAAGTCAAATTTTCCAGAAAAGAAATTTACCCACGGTCTACAGTGCACACAGCACAAGAAGTGCCGAAACAATATACAAGTCAGGTAAATAACTCGACAAGTCAACATCTGCTGAGATAGATGTTTACGACAACCCAAGTGCAGTCATAAACTATCCTCAAAGTTTTTATGACACAGGCGGGCCCATGAGTCTAAAGAATCCCCCCTCGCCCCCCCCCCCTCCGATCCAGATACACACTTTGGTCTGAACAAGGTAGAAAGGGAAAAAAAGGACATAAAGTATGGGTGGATAATTTTCTACCAATTACCCACCCCTCTTAGCTGATGGGGAGTTGTCAGAAACTTCACCATGTGGGGTATGAGGACTTAATCATGAATGCGACCGAGCATCAGGTAACAGAAGTTAGACATACTTCACTGCACAGAATTATCAGCCTTCATTATCTGTATTGCATTTCAAGTGAGGACCCCCACTTCCGCGGTCATATTATGTCGTTAAAAATAGAATAGGTAATTGAGGAAGCTAATTCTTGTTCTGCATATATGGATAGAGTAAAATTTGTAAGATTTATTAAATGAAAATTAATAGTTGAGCATTATTCAGAGCTCTATGGATATCTTTCGAATGACACAACGTAAGCAATTCTTTTGGGTTTTTAAGAATACAGCCATTCTCGAAGAAACTAAAATAATTTTTAGTTTCTAAAGATATAAACAAAATTTGGAAAGGTAAAAAGGATGTAAATCTATGTTAAATGTAATGTTCTCTTATGGCAAATATATTTAACCATGTCTGTATTAAAGCGATCTGTAAATTGAATTATGATACATTGGTCTATACTTATTTTACAAATAAGTTTACTATAGAGATGATCTTTATATTAAATTTACTAACAAATGAAATTTCTTTACCCCTAAGTGTTGGGTAACAAAGGACTACAATGATCTATGAATATGATTATGCATTAACATCGTTTATATCAACCCTTAATGTGATACAAATATTACAAAATGTGTTTACATGTATCGTTTACATCCTACCGTGAATGTGTATGACCTTTTTATATCTTTACAATATGGTATTATAATATATTTGTCAAAATGGTAGTTGTAGGTTTTTACCTCTACGGCAAATCTGTCATAATTAACTTTTGCGGATTCATTCAGGGCCAATTTTTTTAATATGGTAATTCATACGCTTACTACATATCATTTGTTGCAAATTAATATACATTGTATTTTAAGTCAGATTACTCTAGAGCAGTTATTCTTAACCTTTTTATGTAGCCCCCCCTCCCTTTTGGATGACTTTCAGACCTTACCCCAGAAAGGTAGGGTCATCCAAAGGGTTACCCTATATTATCACATGAATTTTTTCCCTTTTACATATATATGTTAAACCACCATTAAATGGCATTTATGTCTACCCGATAGCGGCATATTTAATAATACTACAAGTGCGAATCAGAAGGCATATTTGTAAAAGACATATCTAACATTACTTCAACCAAAATTGTAAGAGACAAGGAAAGTCATTTTTATTTCTTATAATTCCATTATTTAGAGGTAGTATCATCTGAATTCGTAGTAAAGTCAACGATGTCAAACTCTTATTTTGTCAAAGGGAAGTTTAAAACGGAGTTGTTGCCTTCAAGACAAATGAGATATTTATACTTTGCACCTCCCTTCCACTAAACACATGCACAAACATTTTTGATTAACACCGTTAAACTCCCCCAGATTAAAACAACGGAGGCAAAAGATACAACTTGATATTTGAAATACAAGTCGACAGAGAGGGCACACCAAAACTTACATCATTTTCATTCAAATCATTCAGAGACAAGTGAAGTCAGATTTTATGACAACTTTTCCTTAACGACGAAGCTAAACTGCAGTTTACATAACTCTTGGATTTTATGCCACCAAGTCCATATTCTTAGCCTTTCACTTTTGAAGACCACCAAACCTCTCGTAGGCGTTGCGCGGAATTTAATGGAAAGCCTATAAAAAATTCGCTACGTCATGTCGGAACAACCAATTGGCTTTCAGGATATAACTTGTAGGCTTAATTGTTTTCTAGTTGAAGGCAAAGGAATTCGAAAATGTCCCATAAATAGGGAAACTTCCGCAATAAATAACATTTAGTGTCTTCACGTATGCGATATATTGGAGTTTCCCCGACCTCCGCAGATGGCATATAATTTAATTTGTTTGACCATGGGTAGTTGAGTTTTTCAGGGATAATTATATCTATAAAAGATATCTTTAAAGTAAGAGGTAGTGTCTCTATTCAGAGGTTGTAAGCAAGAGAATTTTGACGTTTATGGAGGATTTTTGCTCCATAAAGACTATAAATAAAATTAATTGAGGATAATCATTATATTATATTTCTGAAAATAAAACTGAAAAAACGAACGTAAGCATAAAGCAGTTTTACATGATAGCTACAACTTCGACCTCAGCCTAATTATTCGGGGAGCATTTTTTTTTTTTGTTTTTGTTGATTGTGAACATTTATAGGGACACTTCTCATAAAACCAGCAATGAGAGTTCAAAAGATTTCTGCGTTAATTTATTAAACTTCTATTTAGATGTCTTTGAATCTAACTGTCCTTGAAAGGTTGTACATTTTTTGAGTAAGATATCACTCCTGTGGTTTCTTTTTTTTTTCCATTTTCGAAAGTTTATTTAAGTGTTATTTTTATTTACTAACCAAGTATTTCACTCACACCCAGGCACACTTCCGATTACAGTAAAATCTTTCAAATCATTCATACTCTTCCGTTAGAGATTGTATAATAACAGGAAAAAAAATTATACCAGTTTCTTAAACTACAATGTATCCCCATATTATGAGATTTAAAGAATACAATGAAAATACTTATTTTTTTAAATCAAAACAAATTTTATGGGTACAGTCAAAATTAACTCAAAAGCAAAATAAATTTTCTTCTGTGAAAATAATGAACAAATTAAAGCCTTTTTCATATGTTTCAAAAATCAAAATGACAGAAAATTTTCTAAGATTTGCATGGAAAATGTAAATTTTGATCCCAAAAGTAAGACACGGCGAGAAGAAAATTTATCCAATAAAGACGTTTTTTTATTCAGTTATAGCCTTTCTATATCTAGAGAAACTGTAAAGAGAACTTTAACAGCATTAATTCAATGGATGCACTTCGAAATAAATATTGAAACACAAAAAGGTGGGAAAAAGTAAAGAAATGAAAGGAATTCTGACGCCTATCCATTTATCGACTTTCTAACCTGCTAAAAGAAAACAAGCGGTTAACAGTAAGCCATATTTTTGAAAGCAAGGTTTCGGCTACACGAGCATGAAATAAGCGACTGCATCTTCGTCCTATCACTTGTTAAAACCATCAATGCAAGAAGAAAAACTCGAGAATTTAAGGGGAAAAAAGGGAAAAAGCTTTTTTTCCGCTTGAGCAGCTACTTAGGTTGTTGAAGAAATGACTGTTTTGTAAAAGCTTTCGTCCGGGAATGAGCACCGGATCTCAATTTAGAGCCGATGGCGTGAAATTTTCAACAACAAAATAGCTGTTACGAAGGTCAAAATGCATCATTTTACATTTTTTATACTCGCCTTTCTTCCTACATCTAGCTCTATCGTGGTGGAACCCTTTTTATAAGTCAAGACTTCTCTCGTAATAGTTGATTTAAAGCACGTGCCAGGATATATGTTAGTCATCTTCTATGCTGATTTGTATTTATGTTTGTTTTTTTTCGATTTTCGCTGAAGCATATACCTAAATATTGGTTAGTCTTTTTATATCAGCAATTTTTCTTGAGCTGAAAATATTAAATTGTTTATATAACAACGGGAGTTTTTAAAGATCTGCATTTTTGGTTGTTGAACATTTTCTTTTCAGACGAAATCAGAGAAGATAAAAACTCTAAACATTTTTCTTTTATGTTAAATAAGATCCAAAAAAATTTCAAAAGAGAGTACTGTCTACTAAAAAGTTAAGAATCACTAATCACCTAGCAACAGCTTCATTTCATAGAATATCAATATTAGAATATAATAAAGCTATTAACGTAATCATTTTATTATTTAACCGTAGATTTAGAAAAAGCAAAATTCCTGTTCTGTTCTTACGAGAATAAATTTAGCTTTGAAGCACTTTATCTAATCGGCTATTGTTTAATAACTTGATCCTGCTATGCACTCATATACTCAAATCCGAAAAACGCAAACATAATTGAAATTATTATGGGCTAATCTGTATATATATAAAACAGTTCTGTAACTGACTGACTCATTGACTGACTGACATACAACGCACAGACCAAACCGCTGGACCTAAAGGGCTGAAATTTTGCATGGCGATTCTTCTTATAGTGTAGGGGTGCACTAAGATTTTTGAAAATTCTTAGATTTTTTTAAAATTAAATTTTTAAGCTTTTTTAGTAACTTCTTTTACGTTTGCATTTAAAATAATAACCTGAGGGTTATAAAATTTATATCACGAGAAAGATCATTAAATTCCTTTAAAATGAAATATTTTTCGAATCTTTACCTTCATTTTCTGATTTTTGGTGAATTTTTAAAGATTTATTTTTAGAACTTAATTTATTAAATGCTGATCACGCGATTTCTTTTTCTGGTACTTTAAATAAATTCATCGTCACGTGCATAACAACGTAATGGACAAAAAAAAATTCTTGCTAATGTGGCAGACGATTGGACATTATCCAAAAAAATATTAAAATACAGTAAAATATATGTTCTTCAAACTGTACTATATTAACTGTACTGTATTCTTTAGTATGTCCTATTAGATTTAATTTGAATATTTTCTTCTACATTATTTTGTCTATAAAATATCCCTCACGATTTTCTTATAAATATATAGTTTTTTTTACATCAATTGTATACATTGATAGTCGTATTTATTATATATTTATTTTGGCATTAATTGCATATACTGACCCTTTGTATTTAATTTGAATGTACCCCGTAGCGAAGTGCGGGTTTTCAGCTAGTAGTAATATATCTATATTCTGTGTTTCAAACCAGCGAAATTCGATTAACAGGGCATTTGACGAAAGAGTGACATACGTGAAATGCTTCTAGCATGTTATACAATGACAAAATAGACCCAAAATACCATTCTCCAGTTATACAGACAAACGTCATCATTCTATAGTTTACCTTTAGATAAATTAGTCGATGTTAGAACAGATAAAAGTTCAAGTTATTAAGCCTACGATTTGTTACAGTTAATAATTTGCTATTCAGATCAACATTAAATCCATTCTATATATATACAGTCATACCTCGGTACTTGCCTGCTTCGGTACTCGTCGCATTCCGATGTAAAAAAAAAATGCTTCGGTACTCGACTTTTGCTCGTCACACATGATGAAATGTTTTCTTAATGGGTTGAATTACAAAATTATTCTCAAAAGTAACACCCTGACAATGCCCTAGCAAGCCGAAATGTGGACTTTTTTATAGATCGAACAATGTCTCACTTCAGAAACATTTTGAAACGTAGGCACAAGTAAGTTTCTCTTCATAGGTTTCAGGTAAAAATACCTACATCTGAGTCTAGAACAAGGATCGGTGGTGTAAAGAGACTGAAGAGAGAGAGAATCCTCGTGCAAGCGCCTGATGTTTTATTGGAAGGAGACTCATCCCCAAGCAATAACACCTCTCTGGTACTCGTCGCAGTTTGCCGCAAAAAAAATGCTTCGGTACTCGACTTTTGCTCGTCACACATGATGAAATGTTTTCTTAAGGCGACAATGGACCTTCAGATTGACAAAAATATGCCCCAAAACGATTTTTTTTTTTCAGAAAATGATTCTGCAACTCATCAGCTTTAAATTAAAAAAAAGTATGTTGATCCGATCATTATTAACCGAGTTATACATTGTTTACGTTTGAAAAAAATACTTATATGTTAGTCAAATTAAAACTTTAAATGCTATTTTCTCAAAACAAGTTTTAATGTCGTTTCGGTAAGTTCAAAATGTTCCATGCGTCATAATTTTTCTTGAATTTTCATAAAATTTCATAAAATGATTATTTATGTATGTTAGAATAAAACTTACTAATAAATTCATTATACTATTTTAAAACTTCTTAAAATTTTTACAATATAGAAATTTTTTTGATAAAATTTTGCATAAAATGACCAATTTTTATCGATTTCTTTTCTAGTTTTTATAAATATGACTGTAACTTTCATTATAACTATATAAAGCTCGCTTAAGAGAGAAAATTAGATATCCGAGGCAAAAATTTATGCGCATGGAGCATTTTTAAATAGAGTAATTAACAAACTGATTTTAATTAATATCTTAATTACATTCTGATTTTTTTAATCTAGAATATTCATCTCTAAACAACACTGTATAAGTATACAAAATTTCATAGCAATTGGTTGATGAATAAATAAAAAAAAGTTTTTCATGTTCCATTGTCGCCATAATGGGTTGAATTAAAAAAATTTTCTCAAAAGTAACACCCTGACAAAGCTCTAAAAAGCCGAAATGTGGACTTGTTTATAGATCAAACAAAATTATAATAACAAAAATAACAACAACAATAATTTACAATCATGAGAATAGCCTGATCTCTTTATAAATATTCTAAACATATGTCTGCGCATTTTAAAATATTTCAGACTTAACTTTAAGGATGTAGGATTTAACATGTAGGATGTTTTTCTCCAAGAAAACTGGTGTAAAATATCATTTGTGGAAAATAAAAAACCTTCAATGATGAATCTATAATCAATGTTAAGAATTCTTAAAATAGCTGGAACTCACGGCTTTTAGAAACAAAAAAACAATTCAAAAAAGAAATATAAGCAACTGGACTTATCTGGACTTAAGTCAAAAACTTAAATAAACAACTGGACTTAAACATACTATAATTATGGTATAAACATACTACATTAAAATAATTAATATACCACTTTTCCCCACTCACAACAGAATAAGAAAAATAAATTTTGGGCTTTAATGCTGTTGCGATGGGGAAAAGTATGTATATTCATCGCAAATGACGTATTAAATGTGGGAGAATATAGTAAAGCTTCATTTATATGTAAGTCGTAGAGAAAAAACATAACCAAGAATAGTGTTTGGATGAAATTTAAGTTTTAAGAAAAGTTTTTTTCTTTCTTCAGTATGACAGACAATCCTATTTAAAAGGATTGCTATGGAAAATCAAGCAGAGAAAAATAATTAACCACTAACTTCACTGATAAAGCATGCTGCGTTTTAGTTAACTTATTTTTCAAACACTTATTTTCTAAACAATGTTACATAAATTAATTTAGTACCTTTAAAAATTACAGCAAACATTCCTTTATGTTTCTGGATTTAAATTTATCTCAAATATATTTTATATTTAACGTAGAGTAATTTCTGTAAATAAAAACCTGCAAATTATTTTGTTGTTAACTCTCCATTAAAAAAATCTTGATTTAGTATTTTTTTCTGAAGTTTACTCTGAATATTTCGCAGTACCATGAAATTAGAATGATTTTTTATATACATATTTAAGACATGCACGGTTCAGTATGATTTTGATGTATTAAATATGACTCGTGCATGTTAAAAAGTAAGATTTTTTTTTCAGGACAATAAATTTTTCTCTCTTTTCCCTACCGCTCTCCGATTCTTTTGTCTGTTCTATTACTCTGTCTACATTAACCAACAATTACCTCGGTAGAGGGTCTAACAAGAAAGTTGACTAAAGTTTATTTTTTAATTCTGCTTTGTACATTTAAAAATATATCATAAAATGCAGTGGAAGCGTTTTACAAAAATATTGTTATTTTAATTTATTTCTATTAAAAACCAACTTTAAGTTTGTACGGATAGACATGATTATGCGTCATAAAATAATAACTACTGGAAAACCCTAAAATCTTAAAACTTCACTCATTAACCTCCATATTTATATCCAAGATCTATCTATTGTCAGACATAGTGACAATAAACAGAATGTGGCTGGCAGTATATAACGACAGAAACAGATATAATGAATATGTTTAACCGTCCACACCCGAAGGTTATACGGTAAAAATCCGCTAGACACATCGACCCGACAGTAATCTTCCAGTCGGGGCCCACAGGCAGCCCGGAGGGAACAAATCTGCCCCCAACCAGCCACCAAGTAGACATTTAATTAATTCCTAATCAAGAATCTATTTCATTCAGCAACACTGTAGAAAAATAAGCGCTCGCAATATCATAGCTAAAGAATGATTAATCTAAATTCATTGTATCATTACACTTTGTAAAGCATTATATCCCAAATATCCTAGCCCATGTTCCTGGTTGCACCCAGCTTTGGCCGAATTATATTTTCCTTTCATTTTTTTTCCTCTTTTTTTCCTTCCTCACATTACCCCTTTTTTCTTTTTCGTTTTCTTTTACAATAATACAATTACACATAGTGTACACTAAAACAATTATACACAATATACATTGCAATAATACAACTATCCATAATATACAATAATACAATACAGTAACAATAATACTGTTAATGCTAATATATAACAATACAAATATATTATATATACCGATGGATATGTAGCAACATATACGACAATATATATAGTAGTACCGTCACGGTAACACAGCAGCAGTAGCTATTACATAAATATTACTACATCTTTTATATTAGTACACTAATTACATACACATAGCAACTTGATTTGGGTAGATAATGCAACACTATTTAAGTACACAATACAACCATTTAGATTCACAATGCAACATAATCTAGATATTCGATGCTACAGTTTTATATTTCAGTACTACAATCAATTTGCACTAGGCTACCATTTATGCACACCTTACTAATTTAATAATAATACAATACGCGAATGAAGATTAAAACACATTGCTGTGCAGTTAAGAAGCGATACAACTCCTTTTAGTCGCTTATTACAACAAAGTAAACACAACGAAGCTCAGTGTAAATATATTATTCTACTGTTTAGAAGCCCATTACATCAACACTAACACACGATATTAATAAATAATACCCTATCACATTTCCAAATGGAAAATACATGATACTAACAATTTACTCAATACACTGTTGAAATACACAATTCTCAATTCCAGGACCAGTAGCTTAGAAGATACTAAAACAACAATAAAAAGAGACACAAGAAGCAACTTAATTATCCAATGTCCCCATGTCATGAAGACCCAGGCACACATGGCAATTGTAATTCCATCAGAATGTTCATAATATTTTTTATGACTTTTCTACAATAATAATCACAGTAAAATCTATGTTTGTCCCAGTTTTCACTATTTTTCGGGAGCTTACTCCTGACTTCTCTAAGTAATTCACAACTAAACAAACAATGTTCGACAGTTTGTTCTTCGCCACATTCACATTGACTATTTTTATTATGAAATCTCTGTTGGTAAGCACCAAATATTCCATGGCCTGTTATTGTTTGGTTGACTAGAAAGTCCCCCATTAATCTTTTCTCACTCACTTTTGGGGAAATCTCGTATACTCTTCTTCCAGTAGTGGAAGCATTCCACCTTTCCTGCCATTCTTTAAGGATGTTTTTAGTTAATATTTCCCTTATCTTTTTCTTGTTATATTTATGATTTGTTCCTATAGAAACAGATATACAATAAAACTTCTTTATTCGAAGTTATAAATAAACTAAAATATTAATTTACCCTCAAACATAATAAAATGAAACTGTCTCAAGCACGCAGTCCACGAGACATCTCACTAATAAGCCGGCAAAACAGAAAAAGAGGGCGAGATCAAAAGAAAGACAAACAAACTCGCTACAGAGTCGATATATATACACACAATATTTGCATAAATTATAAACAACACACAACGAGTTGATTCCAACTCGTAATCAAAAAACCATGGGGAAAAACAAATAAAACCCCACTAACATTTGATGAATGCAAATGACGTCATACAACAGAACCTTGGGGGTAATGACGTCATTTACAAGCGAATTTACTAGGTTTACACGGTTGATTACCCGATCACTAGGATATTGAAAATCGTATTTGGCAACTGTCAAAATCAAAATAATAGCGTGAGTGCAATAGCAAACTACGGAAAAACTAAAGGTAAGTTACTTTTCGATAAAAATTCCAACACTATCTATCTATCTATATCTGTCTATCTTTCTATATCTATATCTGTCTATCTATCTATATCTATCTTTCTATGTCTATCTATATCTATTTATGTCAATCTATATATCTATCTATCTATCTATCTATGGGGGGAGGGAGGGGGTATAGGCAGGTATTTTGGAAGCCCTAAATAAATGAGTTCTATGGCCCGACACAACAATAACTTTTCTAAATGTGCCTCATCAAATACTTTTATTGAATTTTGCAAGAATAAATTCTTATCAGGTATTCAAGCTAGAATAGACTCTATTAGTTTGTAACTAGCGTCCGTGTTGGCCAAAACATCAACTAGATTCCTTTGTAGATTGGCAGTCAATGTACCAACAGATTTATCGCCATATTTTATTGCGCTTTTCGCTTTCCCCTGGGTCTTTATTTTTTAATTACGTCATCAAAAAATGAGGAAAATCTGAAAGATTTGTGGTAACTGTTAAAATCAAGATGAATAAGTATCACTTTTCATCCCTTTTTGACAGTTATTCATTTATTCTACTAAATTACCGGAAATATGTCGCAAAAAATATTTCAATTCATATTTTGCGAAAATTAAAAGCTTTTATCTCAAGCTTTGTATCCTTGTAATTACCGAGTCGGTCTACTAAAAGATCCGTACTGCCAATCGAACTTCACCTCGATTTTCTCCTCAATTTTATTTGAATGGATCTCAAGGCCAGCTTTTTTATGGGTCTTTGTTGTATTTAGTATGTTAATTTTCTTTCATTTTTCTCCATCATTGATGTATACTTTCGCTTCATTTGATGTTCAAGTGGCCGTGCTGATCAACGTCTGGAAGAGATATTAGCCACAGACAAACATAAAAACTAGTCTTCTTTCTCCATTGTTTTGCAGTGAAACTTTCCCCATCCCCCCAAAAAAGTCTAATTCCGTTTTTTATAAATAAATTCCCCATCTGATATTTTCAATAGTATAAACGTTATCATCGAGTTTTTTTCGCTTTTTTTAAATGTAGAGAAGCGTGGAAGACATGCATGATTAACTTCTTTCTCAATTACTCATCTTTCTTAGTCTTTTTTATATATTCAACTTAGTTGCATTTATGTATATAATGTAATATATTTTAAAATTTATGTACACACACACACATTATATATATATATATATATATATATATATATATATATATATATATATATATATATATATAAGTGCCCGGAATAAAGAGCTTAAGTCAAAAACAGTGATTTAAATATACCAAGTCATTGGCTTTTATACCAATAGCAGAACAATATTTTCGACTTGAGTCTTTTGTACAAAGAAATGTACTTTCGTACACAAAATTGATCGACTTAAGCCTTTTATACAAGTCAAAAGATTTATTTTTCGATCAATACTAACAAATATCTAAAAATAATTTTTTTAAACTTAAGCCATTTATACCTGGCATTATATATATATATATATATATATATATATATATATATATATATATATTCCGAAGAATTGGTCTACAGCTGATAAATGCACACAATGATTGTTGTGAAGTGAACTGCAGTATCAGGAATTATAGAATAATTTTTTCGATTATGGGAACCAATTTTTCGATTCTTATAAATATTATCGATCGTACGTGTTTTATAATAATACGCACCAAAATAAAGCCAAAACATGGATAATACTTGAAGTTTGTAACATTTAGCTTTGAACTGGGATTTGGATTATTAATAGAGATTTAGAGACATTCTCCTTTTTTTTTTTAAATTTCTAATGCAGAAAAATGGGAACGAAGTTCATAAGTATATTATTTGAGATTTATTGAGACTATTTGACAAACCGACGTTTATTATAACACACGATTCAATACTTTGAAAAACGCATAAAAATTTAACTTTCATAATAAAAATTTTTGATCTAAAAATTTGAAGAATAAGTAACAACAGGTTGTTTCTTTTTTAGATATGCGTTTGAGTGACAGACATTTTGTTATTATTTGATAAAATAGTTATTAATGATATTAATTTTCACTATCCTTTTTATATTATTTGAGTGATTTATATTGGAATCTTTATCTTATAATAACTTAGAAGTTAGGCCGAGTTGATGGTCGGTTGGCTCGGGCGCTGGCATTCGGTAACAGAGTCTGTGGGTTCGAGTCCCACTATTGGCATGGATGTTTGTAGTCTTGGTCTAATAAACCCTCGTGTAGCAAAAATTGACCGTAGTGCTCTAAACCAACTTACAAAATTAATTTCAACATGAAAAATTGAGAAAAATGAGATTGCAGGTGACACTTATAGCTGACAAAAAACATATTGTCCTTTTTATTCTGGTTATACCAATAATTTCATTCTCTGGGACATGGGAAATTCTCATAAGAGCCACCCACCTTATGAGAATATACCACCCACCAGATAAACTATAGCAGTTTCAGCTCTAATGTAGGGCAAAATCTTCAAAAGTTGATTGCAATTTGCAGTTGATACCACTGTAAATACACCCTTTATTCTGCAACCTTGAAGATACTCTTTTATTATAAAAGCGTAAAATACGTCTAAAGACTTAATCTGCATCTCAAGCGGAACTTACGTTTTTTGAGAAGAGAAATGATAAAAATTGAAAAATTTATATTATAATTTGAGAAAAAGGTGCAATTTTCTTAACAAAGCCAGAATACTTTATGTGGTAGTCTTCCTCTGAAAATCAGAAAATTAGGGTTCAACTCCCGATAAAAAATTGTTATAGTACTGATCGACTATTGAAATTTAATACTGACCAACATTATTTATTTGATAATAAGCCAATGATGTGAAAAAAAAAAAAAACTACGAATCATTTTGCAAACGATACTGTTCGAACAACATCCCACGTCGATGACCAAGAGAAAGATGAAATAATGGGAGAAATGAGAATAGAATTAATTTCTTACAATGTCCATGTAGGGTAAGATAAAGAGTTTTGTTTTCGATACATGAATAAAAAATCGTTATAAAATTTTAATCATAACTAAGTTAAGTTAAAGTTATTGTAACTTGCCTACAAAGGAATACAATAAAATTTTCGAACAGAAAGATATGACTGGTCTTGAAAACCATTTCTAAATTCCAAAATTGACGTTCTCAAAGAAATTCTTTAAAAGGATTACGGATACTGCTGTTCTTCTTGTGACTCCCTAAAGGAATCTAATTCTTTATATGTGTACAATGTTAAAAATATATAAATTTAAAAAGTGTCTAAAAGTAAGGCCTTTTAAAAGTTAAAAATTATTACAGTTTAGAAAGTTCAATGAAATGATAAAAATTTTAGTATTATGTATCTGTTCGGAAGACATATTGGTAACCCCTGTAGTTTTGCATTTTTTAGATTAGATAGAAACATTAATTTTTTTTACCATTTTACTTATCAATGCTCCCCCAAATGAATCCAAATACTCATTCTACATAATTATTAGGACAGAATATTCATTTTTGCTATTTAAAATTGTTGCTATTTTAATTGACTGAAATTACTTTAATTGCTTTGCAATAACAAGCTTTAAATAATTTATTTACAATTTAAAATATATATTTATATAGAGACAGAGAAGAGTTATGGTATTTCATATTGAGAATCAAATATATATTTGAAATTACATATTTCATTGCAATTTATCTTGTAATGCTAATGTTATTTTGAGGTTTACAAGAATGTGAGAAATGCTAACCCTTAAATTTAACGCTACTAATTATTCTGCTGATAAAACTTTCAGCTTAGTTAGAGCAGTAGCTTGAGTCAGCTTTTCTTGAGGACTTCTTTTTTCTGCATTTTCCGAAGATTTGTCCCCTGCCTAGGTAGGTCTACCCTATTGTTTTAGAATCAACATTCAGAAACAATCCTTTGTTTAATGCTTATAAAGAGGTTATAAAACTTTATGTCACTAGTAATTTTAGTTTGTTTTCTTTCATTTCTAATTTTGACTTTCAACTTTTATATATATTTCTCCTTTCGTTGAAAAGTGCTGCATTTTACATCGTATTTCGGCAATATTTACATTAAAAACCCCCATATATTTGTTCCTATACCATATTAAATATGTTATAATTTTTGTTCATTTTTTCTGATTACATTTATAAGCATTAACAATTAGTCTTTGTAGAGTTAGCTTTTTACTAATAATTTAAATAGTACATATTAATTAGTAGATAAACGAAGAAAACCTATTTATCAAACAAGAAATGTCAAGTCTGAATATAAATAAAAATTCACTTTAATGACCTAAATTTCTTAGAATATTTGAAGAAAATGGAAACAAGAAATTTTTAACGGTATGATAAAACTCTATAAAAAATATTCGGACACTCATACCAGCTCCTTTACGGATTGGAAATATTGTAATTTTAGTCTAAATAATTGCATCTTAATTTTAATTCACGTTACTTACAATTTCGTATTTTTTTAATATTATTTGTCTCAACGTTTGTAATCTATTACATCGTAGAACGACAAATGGAAGAACAGTATTTTGCTATCCGTAGACAAAATATTTTTAGAATTCCCAGAAAAATAGCTCCTAATGTGTATCATTTATAGCGTAAATAAATATTATGACTGACGCATCAAAGATAAAAAAGAAAGATTTAGAATCCATACCGTTTTACACTTGACACCACTACTATACATCCAGTTTTCATCAGTTTTCATTCTGCTGTATTTGAAATCCAAAATATTAAAAAAAGAAAAATATATGTTAAGAACCAGTTTTTAGAAGTTTAAGGGTTAAAACTCGAAGAGTATGGAATTTGATTGCGGATTCTTCATTATTCAAAATGAAGAATCCGCAATCAAATAATGAGTAATGAGATTAAAAAATAGTAAGGAATCCGTGTTCTTAATCAAAACTAAATAAACTGTACTTTTGTTATTTTCTATATAAACTCTCTCTCAAAGAATAAAAGGCATAGAACTGCGAAAAAATAAGCTGTAGTACTACGAAGGAAGTTATTACTGGAAATGTATTCTTTAAAAGTAAAAGTACATATGGGTTAGATATATGAAAAACTTTAGAAAGATCAAGAAAAGCATTTCCTCTAAGAGTGAAATTGTTTAATTATATTCACCTAAAAAGTAACTCAAAGTATGAAGAATACTTACATTAAAAAAAAATTAAATTTCTCCATTAAGGAGTGATTCTCTGTCTCCTGTACTATCAGACCCGCATTACCAGATGAAAAACAGGGAATTCTCAGTCGGTTGTAGTTCATTCATCATTTTTAAGAAACTTTAATATTTAATTTTTAAATGAGATAAATATTTTGCTTATTTCTTGAATGGCCTCATTTCACTGTCCTATTACAAATACAATTAAAAACGTTATATTTACGCGGAAGAAACAAAAATTTAAAACTTTTGAAAACTATGCAAAAAATGAGTGTATAATTTATTTAAAATTAAGTTCATGTTGTTTTGACCATTTAGATTGCATTTTATATTCATGGCAATGGGATAATTTTCCCACGTTCGCTCAATCAAATTCATTCTGGAATCAACGCCGATCTTACATTTATGAAAGTTCTTGTGATACCATTGGGGATGAAATTTAACAGACATCGCTTTCTTTGACAGATCGGTGTAATCAGTTACAGTAAAATAGTTAAACAGAACATGCAGAGAAGGGCAAGAAAGTGCAAGATAGGTTAGATCCTCGAAAAGAAATATACAAAAGGCATTTTGCGTATCAAAGTAAACTCTGGCTCAGTTGGCCTCTCCCTGGAGAAGACGCAACAAAAGTGCGTTACGTCAAATGCAAAGACAGAAAAAATAAAAATAAAAAACACGGCAGATACTGCCCTGATGGTGGCTCGTGCTGAACAAATTAAGGGTTTAGGAGAAACGTCAACTAGAAAATGATCATTGCGATGAAAATCTTTGGGCCATGACTTGGAGGGGGACACGATTAAGCAGCAATTGCGAACGCGCGCCCCTAATATGCTAGCCTCTGCCAATTGCGACGGTAAATGCTGATATCCGGCAGTAATGCTGCGGACCCATTGCTGACTTTTTGCTCGTTATGCGCAAGGTTACTCTTCCGTCCGACATGCTTGTCCACAGCCTCGTTCTTTAAAGAATACTCATTATTTAGCAGTATAGGGTGTGAAAAAAAAATCGGATGAACTGATCTTCGGAGTGGAAAACGTGTTTTTCTTCATTTTGCACATCCTTCCACATTTAATCGCAAAGCCTTATTTTCAAACAAGCTATCCCACCATTGAAGGCAATTCACAGTTTTAAGATTAACCAGTTTAGTGCTGATATAACTAGACTCAGAAGAATCTGTCAATTCAGATCCCTTTAAGCGCTGAGCTGGGTAAAATATTAAAATAAGTCATACGCTAAAATCACAACCCAGAAAACCCTTTCTATATGAATAAGTTTTATGGATTAACTGGAGGGAGGTGCCCTCCTGTCCACCCATTTCTGTTAGCAGATGAACCTTTTCTATGAGTTCATTTGAGCTAATTATTATTATTATTATTATATATTCTTTACCATTGGCAAATTTATGAAAATAAAATTCTTAAATCAGATTTTCAATGAAATATTAATTTTTTTCTATCATTAGTCATTGTATGCATGATTTCGTGTTTAAAAATGTTTTTATCACTTGTACGCTAAAATCCAATCCCAGAAAACCCTCTCTATATGGATAAATTTTACGTATTAACTACTTGGGGGGGGCGACCCCCCTGTACACCCATTACCGTTGGCAGATCACTCCTCTTTCTATCTTTTCATTTTAGCTAGTTAATTTATTACTAGGATCAGATATGATAAATTTGTGAAGTTTGCTCCCACTCTTCTACTTTTATAAAATTTCACTGTCTAAGAAAAATCCCAATGAATTCAAACGTGTTAAATGTAACACGTATAACACAGGCCTGCAAAATTTGAGTCATGGAAAAGTGTTTGCAATGTAATGACTGAATTCTATATTATTTGGTGTGCTGATTTCAAATATGACATTTTTCTCAATCACGTAAGGATTTTTCACAAAATGGGCTTGAATATATGGACAAGAAAGCCTACTGTACATATTCTGGGGAGAAGGTCTTTTCAAAATATTTTTATGTGTTTTATATACGAATGAATTAATATATCAAACAATTGGAAATGATTTGCTAAATATATATTAATTAGAAATTATATTAATTAGAACACTTTATGGTTTCAATTGTTTAATACATCCTGGATTCATATATCCTTAATGCTTTCTTTTCCTTTTTCCCTGAAAGCTCGTTTTGGCACTTAGTCTGTTGTAGTCAGTACGCGGGATTTCTCTGTGTAGCATCCAACAGTAGTCCCCATCATATTGACTTTCCATCTACCTTGGTATCTAAGCTCCATCTCTTTGATATCGTGGTGAAATCTTTAACCCTGTTCTTCACAATTGCCCCAAGATCACTAATTGCATCAAAAAGGGAAAGTAGTCCAAATGCGAATTTAAAAAATGCACTTTCAAACTCATTCAACAACCCAAGTCTTTGAATTTCATTAACGTGTTTTACAAGATAGATTTATAGTTGGGGTCCTTAACGTTCCCGATGAATTTTGTGACGACTTCCTTGAAAGTTCTCCAGACCTCTTTTTCCCTCGAAAGCATTTTACTTTCAAACACTTCGTCTTTAAAATGTTTCCGAATATCGGGACTTACGAAAACACCTTCCTTTAATTTTGCTTCCGACAGTCCTGGAAAATTTTTGCCTAGGTATTTAAAGCACTCTCCTTCTTTTGATAGAGCTTTAAAAAATTGTTTCATCAAGTCAAGCTTGATGTGAAGTAGAGGCAACAGGACTTTCCTGGGATCAACCAAACTTTCCTTTTCTACATTTTTGATTCCAGGTGTTAATGATTTCCTTTGCGGCCACTCCTTTTTGATCCAATGATTCTTTTTATCCCGACTGTCCCATTCATACAAGAAGCAAGGGTACTTGGTGTTTCCTTCTTGTTGTCCAAGAAGCATGGAAAGCACTTTTAGATCGCCGCATATCATCCATCCATGTTCTTTATATTTCAAATGGGTGAGAATCAAAGCTAAATTCTCGTAAGATTCTTTCAGGTACAGAAAATGTCCTAATGGCACTGAAGCATACTTGCTGCCATTAGGCAGAAGCACTGCTTTGAGGCTTCTTTTTGAGGAGTCAATAAAGAGCCTCCACTCGTTCACGTCATACTGTATATTAAAATCCTCCATCAATCCAGGGACATTGCTACAGTAAACCAAGCTACTATCTCGAGTAAAGCATGGCACGAAATCTGTTTCTCTTTTTCTGAACCACGAGAAAGAGGTACCAGGAGCCAATAAATTATTTTGCTTTAGCCTAGAGCCTAAGAGTTCGGTAGATTCTTTAGATTGTTTCTTTTTTTCGTTTTTTTTTCGCACCAGAGACAGAAAAATCTCCAGTTTTCTCTAGTAATGACGACTTATGACATTATATGCTCATCCCCTTCCTAAATTAACATAATCGATTGGTGGCTACGAAAATCAAAATTTTCAATTTGTGAAATTTTCAGTTTTTTTAATTTTTAATTTTTTTTAAAAATGGTACTTCATGGAATTTTTTTACTATTTTTCCTGAAATCAGCGTCCAAAAATCTATCCGTATCAGCTATTGGTTTCTAAACACTTTTTGGGTTACAGGCCTATGTAATTTGTAAAACCCATCTAAAATGGTTATAGAGTTTATATTTATTAAGCAACCACAATAAATATATCTTTAGAAATATTTTTATGCCACGGAAAAGTGAAGGTAATTGCTTGTCGTCTTCACTTTGTTTAACATCGGAATTTCAGTGCTATTAAGTCTCTAGCTCAGTACTCTTTAACAGTTAATGTAACTCTAAACGTCTAAATTAAGAAAGAACACTTAAATATCAGTAGATTTCTTCGCAAATTCTTTTTCATTATATTTTTTACTTTTCAGAGGTTCTCTAAAGATTTATGAAAGGAAAATAATTGGTTATAACAAGTACTAATAGAACTGATAAAATAATTGAACGTATATAAGAGATATTATTTAAAACGATCATTCGAAATCAAAACCTTTTTTATTCGGGGATGAAAAAGTTGAATAAAATATTTAAATTATTGTATTATATTGAATTGACAAAATCAGGGAATACTATATCCAAGTTCAATAAGTTTCAAAAACGGAGTAATAATCAATGATTTTTTTAAGATATGTAGCATGAAAATATATTTCAATACCTTGCAAATTTCCCCAGCGGGACGTTTTATCACTTTTTTTTATTAGAATCAAACTCATATGTCTAATGAATGCAAATTTTAACCCCTTCTGCTCCAGGCAAACCGTAGCTGTGTCGGTTCAGGATACCAGATTAGCTAGATGAATATATGGACTTTTAGAGACATTTATTTATCATTATGATTGGATATGGTAAGCAGTATGGTGTAATAGAGGTAATTTAATCACTTTTTTTCTTAGAATCAAACTCATATGTCTAATGAATGCAAATTTTAACCCCTTCTGCTCCAGGCAAACCGTAGCTGTGTCGGTTCAGGATACCAGATTAGCTAGATGAATATATGGACTTTTAGAGATATATATTTATCATTATGATTGGATATGGTAAGCAGTATGGTGTAATAGAGGTAATTTAACATTACATAACCAAGTATTTGTAAATATAAGTTATATAGTATAGTCTCATTTGGGCTTTGCAGTGAGATGTTCAATGCTAAAAAATGTTGGATTTCATGGGCAGCCTGTGCACATTTTCCTACTGTCCTTACGAATTTTAGTTTCAGCACAGACAATGCATTTCTTTTGTGGCCGTTTTTCTTTTCTGTTGGTGTAATTGGCACCAAACAATGTTGGATCCTTCGTGAAGCCTTATCAGGTTGATGGTTGCTTCAGTGTCGCATAGTGAATGACAGTATGACCAGGAAAATCAAGCAGATGTGCTTTCTTACGGATTGTATTCATCGAAACAACACTCCCGGATGCTTGTTGAAACTCCTGGAGTATGTGGGACATGGGTCGGGTGCGGTTCTTCCGAATTTCTCTGGACAGCACCCGTCAGTCTCTATCTCCCAGTTTCGTGGATCTGCCGACTCGGGCACATTCCGACAATCCCCGCTCACCTTCCACTTCTGAATCACATAGGCCACTGCCGATTTTGGGTAATTCAGCTCACTAGATATGTCCCTTACAGATCGGTTATTTCTGTGATACCCGACGATTACACCTTTCTCGAAATCAGATAACTCTACATTTCGTGGCATCTTGCATGCGACTAATGCCAATGTTGTGTCCTACAAGATATTTAACGGTGGAGGGCGTGACATATATTAGGACCGCAGATATCGTCATTTGCATAGGTGTTCAAATACTTATTGGTAGATAGTGTACATATCAAGTTCTGAAAAATTCACAAGATATCGTCTAAATTAAGGTGATGCAAAAATACAGATGAAGGCTCTGAAGTTATCCAAGTATCATCGAAGATTTTGCTAAATGTAGATTAGTTTTTGCCACTTGAAAATTAACAATTTGGTCAAGGGAGTTATTGGCCCTAATTTTCTTTTTATGTCAAATGAATATACAGTAAACATGCTAAAAACTTTCAGTAGGAGTATTTATTAATATTAAAATTACCAAGCGATTCGCACTTCTTCGCAAGAAATAAGTTTCCTTTCTGAAATAGTTTTCTGAAAAAGTCGACAGCTTAGGAGTATAACGATATTTAACGGCGGAGGGCGTGGCGTATATCAGGACCCCCAGATATCGTCATTTGCATGGGTTTCCAAATACTTAAGGTAGAGAGTGTATTAATTCCCACAAACATCAAAACGTATGCATGTACGTCCCTGGTGCGGAAGGGGTTTAATTTTCCCTGTAGACAAAATTCATATTTTGATGAAGATCAAAGGACAATAGCTATCAGATGTAGAGCTAAGATACGGTATTAAAATGTTATACACAGCAGAGAATCATGTTTCTTGAGATTGCAAACAAATAGAATGTTGAGCAAATATTATAGATAACTGAACGCATCTAAATATATAGAATGGAAAAAATAAAATAAAATTTATTTCTCCACACAGGTAGAAAGCTTAAAAATGGTTGTATATAAAAAAAAAAGTTACCAAAACTTTTAATACTAGTTTTCTGTTATCATTTTGGGCATCCCTTCGTCATTTCTGTGTGTTTTTAAACATTTTTAAGGTTCTAACAAAAAAACATTATATCTATAATGCTAAAAATATCCTCGAGAATGTCAGTATAACATAGAAATTCTTAGAAAAATGTCGTTATACGTTATTTGTTGCAAAAGAAATTGTTTTATAATAGCACAAGAAGTCGTTGAGCTTTTAAAATATGCCTGAAACAGACATAAAATCAAAAATACATAACAAAAACCATATTTTTATGAATATTTGTCGGACTGTCATAAGTATATATTTTTCAATTGTCTCAAAACATTAGTGGTAATTTTATTTAGTTCGCACCAAGAGCAAGAAATGGAAAAAAATCCTCGATAATCAGCACAGTTGTAATCTTATATTTTCAGACTTTACAAAAACAATTTTTAAATTGTAGGTATACATTAGATTTTCCTCTACATCATAAAAGAGAGAAAATAAGACTTCCTTACAAGGTTCGTGGTAGCTAAATAGGTAAAGCATCTCTCCAGTCGAGAAGATCTGGGTTCGAAACCAGAGCCGGTCCCATTGGCAAGGCGACTGTCTCCGGCGCCGAATTAAAATAGGCGCCGAAATGAGACAATGTAAAAAATAAGCAATTTTTAATAAATAACGAAAAAATATTAATAGTTTAATCTGATGTGTGAGGAAATTAGTAAAAATACTCATATATAAGCTAGTATTTAGACTATTTTATATAAACTACTGAATATGAGATCATGAAAAATAAATTTTGAATGCATATTTCCAAACGTTGTTGAAGCTCTAAAGTTCTACTAACACTACCTGGCACTGTAACAGCAGCTGAGAGACATTTTTTCTAAAATGAAAATTTTAGATAATTATCTACGAACAATAATAACCATTGTACGATTGAATGATCTAGCAATAATTTCTATAGGAAAAACGGTACACAAAACAATTAATTATAGAGATAGAATCGAGCCATTTGTTGCTTTAAAAGTTGAGGACTCATTTAGTAATTATTTTTAATACATGACAAATTATTTTCAAATTTATTTACCTCTTCTACTTTTTTAAGTTCTGTCATTTTTAAAAATTTTATGTTTTCTTTTAAAGAAATAAAACTTTTTAATTAATACTTTTTTTTCAAAAATGGTAGTTATTTTAAAAGTAGACCATTTCTAATAGTAATACATTCATCAGTTAGAGTCTCTCCAAAAATTTGAAAGACGCCGTTCTTAAATCTTGCCTCAGGCACCACGATGATCAGATCGACCCTGTTTGAAACACTCTCCTCCCAGAAAATCGATTAGTACCTTAACACTCAACATAAACTATTTTTGTAAATTAGGTAATGTCTATACAAGACATTTGAAGTGTATGATAACGATGCAAGTTATATTTATAGTATTTAACTATACAGTAAAATAATTTTCATCGATGCGCAAAATATTCTATGAATAGCTTAAAAATATAAGCTGATAAATATTTTGATAACTTCATCAACTATTAGTTATAATTCCTGTTATAGTGAAAATTATTTCTTTTAGTCCATTAACTATGCATCAAAATCGCACATATAGTCGAAAATATTTCTGAAAAGATGATTTTTCTGAAAGCAATGCAAAGAAAAATCATTATTACTATAACTCTATTTAATACATTTAAAATCTCAGATATTGACAAAATGTCGTCTTATTACATTTCATATTTATAATCTATTTAATATTAAAATTCATTTGATTCGATATGTTGAGAGAGAAGTTTAATATGTTTTTTTTCGTAGTCAAAATGATATTCATCAATATGTTAAGCATAATTTAATTTTTTTAAACTTTATTTATTGGAGTTTTCATATAATCCATTTGTTATAAATTTCATGGCTCGTATTTAATTTGACTACTTGTTTTCATCATCGGTTTCAAGTCTTTTGTTTTATCAATGTCATTATCATGTTACTAAAGAGGCGGATTCTAAAAATAACTCTCTGGTTTCTGTTAAAAATATATTTTATAAATCCACTGATAAATTATTATAGCCAACACAAAGTTTTACTCATCGCATTACATCTAATTTAAGTTTTCGCGCTGTTGATGTAAAGCTTTATTATGGTAGATTCATAATCATTTTTATGCCCACATCTCGAGCGTAACATTAAACATGCTGAATTTGAATCTTAACTGTCATGATTATATAACTTATACCCTACGTCACAGAAAATTTATTGAATGCTGTAGAAGATTCTATTAAAGAGTAGGTCAATGAAAATATATTACGTACATATCAAATGACCTAAATTGTACGACTAATCATTTACAGAAAAAGAATTATACCTACTTATCCCTTAACCACATAAAAATAATGAGTTTTAAATTAATACTAATTATTTATTATTACTTTACCCTCTGAAATCTATGAAAAACTTTAGCAATTTTCTATTAAATATTTGTATTGTCAATAATATTTAACCACTATATAGCATTATTTAACGTTTTTAAAATTTCTAATGTAGAAACCTGGTGACAAAGTCCTTAGGTATACTTATTTGACATTGGTATTTTTTATTTTATTTTTGAAATTAACTAAATTTTCAATACGAAATTATGAATTATATTTTTCACTGAAACGCGTGAATCAGAAAATTATCCTTCCGTACATATATTAACCAACTAGCAAATTACTTCTGGTGAATTTTTCAAAAAGAGTTTCTGCTTACTCACGATTCACATCTAGCGTGAAGAAATTCCATTCCTTCAACAATTTTTTATAAGTTCGCATGATGTTTGAGTAAAGTTTGAAACTGACTGATGGATGAGACGGTATGTCGTGCCAATCAGCTAAATCTATCTTCTACACGCTCAACTTGGAACTCATCATGGATAATTATGAAGGATAAACGCTTTTGTTATTTACTTTATGCTCGTGAACACTTCAGAAGTCAAGTCTTGAAGCGATAATCAAACAAAAATTATTCCGATGAAAGTAATGCAGGAGATGATGTATTTCTTTGCGAATTTTATTAATATGAACCAAAAATCAATTAACTTTCTATTATGAAAAACAACCTCATTAAAATATGAGTGTTATTATTATGCATGTATTACAGATTTGTTATGAACATGATACACTTAATTTCATCGTGTAAGTATAATTTTTTAATTCGTACAGAGTGCTCAAAACTACCAATATATAATTACAAGATAAAAAGAACTTTTTATATACCACGTTGTTCACTTTCTTTTATTTAATTTTAATCACTTTTTAGTCGTTTCAGCTATCCACAGACTTTATAAACTGGTAACTTTTATAATTTTTTTTAATTTTTCGCACAATATTTTTGTAAACAAACTAAATTCGCATGTATTCTGTTTTCAAAATCGTCAAATGCCGTTACTCAAAAGTGCAAGCATTGAATTCGATAGGAGCGCCACCTTGTGGATTTTTTCCGAATTAACTTTCCATACTAAGCAAAATTAACTGAAAGTGAATTCAATGCTGCTTAAAGATAGCTAAAAGTATTAAAAGAATGCATTGTCATCGTGTTCTGAGCTATTCTAAAAGTTTCAAATGTCTAGCTAGTCGGGAAGTTAGTTAAAAATCGATTGCAAAATTTGTACTGGACAAACACACAAACAAGAAAGTGAGTTAATAAAAACGTGGTAAAAAAAGAAATAGCAAAACATATCACATGAAAAGTTTATACTAAGATGTGAACATGTTTTTTTCGTTATATGTACTGTTGTATTTATTTCTTCTGCAAAAGATTAATCATTAGAAATTTGGTACCGCAATTTTTAAATCGCGACTCAAACGTCGAAAATTAATCAGGCCTCGCTCTTCTGAAAAATATAAAACATTTCTTCGCTTATATAATTCATACTAACATTTTGTTTATTTGTTTTACTTTTCTTTTTATGCTGTTAAAAGGCATATAATAAGTAATCAACTATCTCAATTTCACATCTTTTTCTTAATTCCCAATTATAACTGGTTTCTTTTGAAATCTGCCTGATTTCATGCTTTAAGGTTTTTCGTTGATTTCATCGCTGGTCGATTTTATGCTTTAAGCGTTATTTGAGTACTATCGGTATCATATCTGAAGTTGGGAAGTAGAAGTTTTCTACTTTAGTTAAGTATTAGAATTAAAAGCTTGAATTCCCCATTTTTCAAATACCTAAGTAGATGATTGTCATTAATCACTTTTTTTTTAGGGTTAAAGAATTCCGCGTACATCAGTATTTATATAAGATTGGCTCATTTGGAAGGTTCAAGTTATTTTTTTCTACCATTTTCGATTGCAACGGATAAGTAATTTTTCTCATGGGTAGTAAGTATTCTTTAAAGTGCCCTTATCTGAAAATGTGAGCTCGTTAAGACTGTTACTGGGATTTTAATTTCATTTGAATTTCAGCAGTAGATACATATTTAGAGCAAAATTTTGTATTTTTTTTGTTTCATTCCCTTGTGTTACTTAGAAACACAAGTTAATCATAGTGTATAATCTCTTGTGGTGAGACTTTTTTTCCCCATATACTTACCCAAGTGATAGAATGGTTAATTTTTCCGTAAGAGAGCAATTTTAAAAGCTGTTTAAAAGGTGTAGACGATATATGCGGTCGTAAATTTAGAAATCACTGAATTAGGTTAGTGTTAGTTTAGGTATGAGTCACAAAAATGCAGTTATTAGTTGTACATGTTGTCTGCGCCTCTCTTTGAAAGTATTCTTAATTAAAGATAGATATGGTAGAGGCTTACTGTATGAATTTTATTTTCATAAGAATTATGGCTGGGGTATAGGAGGGAGAGCATGGCATTCCAGGTGTTATTTTTCAAACCTATTTCAAATATAGTTTAAGTTACAAATAAAAACAAAATTATAAAAGAGAAAGAAGTGTTGGAGAGGGGACTCTGTACTCACAAAATCGGCCAAGTCGTAGTGAGATTATAAAGAGTTTTAAAATCAAAACTAATCTACGAATTTAGGACTCAAGTTTGAAGAAAATGTTAAAAAATATTTTAAAAATCATTCCAAAAACCTTATATATAAATGATCATAAAAATATTACAAATTGCTCGTACTTGTAAAGTATATTAAAACATTATAATCTCAGTATAAAGCTTCGAGCAGAACTTCAGTAACCAGGCGTTGAATCAACCAATTTGAATAATTTTAAATCTAGAATTAAAAAACGAAAATAACAGTAGTCGAGGTTGGTAAATTGTCGTGGTTGGTAAATTGTCGATTCTTGGGACATATCCTTTCTCTTTACGCATATAATTATATTGGCTCCTGCTCCAAAACCAGGTATATGGATTTCCAGCCTATCAGTGAAAACTCCTGCCAATTAACAGGCATCCGATCTCGGTCGTGAACCTGTTCGAGGAATTAGCATACATGTCAGCAGAGACTTCATTTCGACTCACTGCACGACTTTTCTGAACAGGGAGCTCTTCTGGGAGTTTTAGCACACGAAAATATTTCTGGCAACTGGACTTCAACCGTAAACTCGTAGGCCCATTAGTAACAGCCATAGCGTTGTTTGAAAATAAGTGCAAAACTATTGAAATCAGGAGATCTGTTTCTTCAATAAGCCAGTTATGATTTAAATGGAAGGAAAATTGTGAGAAAATTACGGTGCAGCGGCTGTTACAAACTCTAGATTTGTAAGAAAGGGAAAATAGAAACCAATGTAAAAAGGTTGGTTGGTTTGGAGCGCCAAGGTCATCTTTTGCAACACAAGGTGGTAAAAAGGAATCTTAATTGTTCCATTATTAATCCGCAACGGATCCCAAGATGATTTCTTCTAGAGCAGCTGTAAAATAGTTTTTTAGTTAAAAAGTCCCATATTGTACTTTATAAGAATCCGCTCTTCAAAGCAATCAGCAAAGTGTTTGAAGGTAAACTGAGTCATATTTAGTACAATAGGTCGTTCTTGACATTTACTCATGAATTACATATGTCAGCAGCTAATCAGCCATGCGCTGATCCAACTCTATCGGAAATGCAATATGTCCGGGGATTTCTTGACCCATTTTTCGGTGAGACAACCAGAGGAACATTCTATTACCAAAAAAAAAAGTTTGCCTGATCAAAACCTGAGAGAAGAAAAATATCTAGAGCCGAATATTGGCTGTGTTCGGACGGAATTTGGTCCTTGATATTTTACTATTTAAGTCAATTACTTTTCGTGTGCAAAGCACTTCAGAAATAATATAGATGGATGAATTTTCTTTTGTGTTTCAGGGTATTTTGAAATTTAGAAATCAATTAAGAATACTTTAATGGAAAGTATATCAAAATCTGCTTAACTCACTTGAGAAACAACTTATACGTTTCTAAATAAAAGGTAATTTGTCCAAAGAGATAATTTAACAGTCCTATTTCATGTGATTTTATGTAAATTTTTATTGAGGAACAAATATAAGTAATTGTGCCGGTGGAATTTCGAAGAGATCGTAAAGCTTCAGCATTCACTATTTGTGAATTTGTTCATTGCTTATGTATGTTATGTACACTCTAAAAAGGTAGATTTGAATCTTTGTTTTACGTATGTGGTCATAAATGGACGTGATATCTAGTTGTCTTAAGACTTCTCTATTTTTTCTTACTCTGCTTTCTTTTTATTCTCTTCAAGAGTATTATCACTGGCAATAGTGCAGAAGTTTTATTGGAATATTTTTTCAAAAGACGTTTTTCTCCCCCTCCGACTTTGCTAGGTGAGCTGGCGTAAATAATAGTCTAGCTACTGGGATATCAAGAGTGGATGTTAGTCTTTTGACCCAGACATGCCCCCCTAATTACCAAGCATGATGCTTGAACCTACCACCTTCACTGAACCCTCCTACGCTCCTATCCCCCTTGTCACATACAGGCTTCGTTTACTAATGTCTGGATGCTACCGAAAAAATAAGCACTTAGGGCTCGTCAGTGCACATAAGGAAACCCTGAAATTCAGTAACCTGTATTATTCTTTTTAATTAAGAACAAAAATACCTAGAATCGTAATCCCAGGTATGGGATTTTTTTTAATACATTTATGAGCTATTTTACTATTTTTGAAATTAAAAAAGGTTCAAATGTGCACTATCATCTAATCTGTCTTGTCATAAGTTAAGAATTGATTCTGGATATTTGTTGTTATTTAAGGATACTATGGGTAAATATAATGAGCATAAATTGAGCCCAATTTTTTTCTGGTCACTGACTTCTGAGTGGTTTTTGTTTTACTACAATAATATGGTAGAATAATGTGAAATACCAAATGTATTTTCGTGTCTACAGCCATATGGAAGAATTTTCGAGAGTATTTCTTTAATGGATAATTTCAATTTTACTCACTCCTAAGTTCTAGGGGTTTTGTTTTGGAATTCATACTGAGGCTAATTCGTTAAAATCATTTATTATTCAAGAGGGATAATCGATTGATAACTTATTGATTCAGGATATCTGTTGTTATTTAAGGATACTATGGGTAAATATAATGAGCATAAATTGAGCCCAATTTTTTTCTGGTCACTGACTTCAGGGTGGTTTTTGTTTTACTACATTAATATGGTAGAATAATGTGAAATACCAAATGTATTTTCGTGTCTACAGCCATATGGAAGAATTTTCGAGAGTATTTCTTTAATGGATAATTTCAATTTAACTCACTCCTAAGTTCTAGGGGTTTTGTTTTGGAATTCATACTGAGGCTAATTCGTTAAAATCATTTATTATTCAAGAGGGATAATCGATTGATAACTTATTGATTCAGGATATCTGTTGTTATTTAAGGATACTATGGGTAAATATAATGAGCATAAATTGAGCCCAATTTTTTTCTGGTCACCGACTTCAGGGTGGTTTTTGTTTTACTACATTAATATGGTAGAATAATGTGAAATACCAAATGTATTTTCGTGTCTACAGCCATATGGAAGAATTTTCGAGAGTATTTCTTTAATGGATAATTTCAATTTAACTCACTCCTAAGTTCTAGGGGTTTTATTTTGGAATTCATACTGAGGCTAATTCGTTAAAATCATTTATTATTCAAGAGAGATAATCGATTGATCGATTGATCAAGAGGGATAATCGATTGATTTGCTACACCTACACATTTTGTCACTTTTTGCGGGAGTACTATCACCGTTTACGGCTGAATATTTAAGGAATAAACTTAATCCAATAAGCACTTTGAAACTAACTATATAATTCTATCACAAATGTAATTTAACTGAATATTTTTACAGGGAAATACTGAAGAAGGCATTGTTTAATGTGAAATATGTTTGGGATGCAATGTTTCCTGGGTAGCTATCTATTGTATTTTTATAGATATTCTTTAACTTTTTATTCAAAGGGAGTGCCTTAATGAAAGACTTTATCAAATTCCAAGCACTCAAACATTATAGAAGCCCAAACACATTCGAATTTAAATTCTATTGATTGCTCATTTTCTTCATCCGTTTATTCTGACTTATCATTGAGTAAACAAACATGCATTAAACGAAGAAGCATCACAAAGTTAATATTTTAAATACTGTGAAAAATTCTAACTTTCTGAAATATTACAGGACGCTATTTTACTATTTAAAGAATACATTTTCATTGATTCTACGCTTTTTACATATATTAAAAAAGTTAGCATAAGCCTCTTCTGATGTATAAACGTTGCTATTCTATCATAATTTATGAAGATTAAATATCTATGCGGTATCTATGATTGTAAACCACAAATTAATAGCTATAATGCATTCAATCAACGGGAAAACTGAAAATATCTAATTATATACTGTTTGAAATCAATTTACTTTATAGAAACCATGTGATAGAATTGATTGGCAATTTGCACGGGCCATTTAGAATTTCATAGAGCGTTTGGAAAATATTACACAGCGTTCAAAATTCACTCAATTACGAGGGGAAAAAATGTTGAAGAAAAGTTGCGATATCACCAGATGAAGGCTCTACTTTATCTTTTTTCTACTTTAAACCGATACTTATTGTTTCGATGTTGGAACGACACCTGTGGTAATATGGGCAAGCCTATCATTAAAAATATGTCGAGAATTTAAAAAATGATTCCCGACACTTTGACACCGAATATTACTCAGAGCCAAAACGTTCATTTAGCAATTAACAGGCAGATAATGATAAATTGCTCCATCTCCTACTAAATGAAGCTATTAAAGGATCAAATTGGCGCAGCTGTTTTTTATTCTTTTGTGGGAATTTTTTGGAATCGACTTAAGATTATGAGGGAGAGCTTTAATAAGGGGGACTTCCTTCAGGATGACTCTATCAGATGGGAGCAAAAATTATGACAGCAAAAGTTAATCATAACATGGTTTAAAAAGATTGCATTTTTAACTTATTCAAAGAAGGGTGGAGAGAATTTGAAGGGATTTTACGTCTCATTGATTTAACGTTATATTTTTATATTCATGATCTGTTTATCCGCAGCGTTCACAAATTAATAGGGGAAACCTATTTATTTTTTTTAAGTCCTCTGGATAAACTTTGAACGCGAGGAGAATGAATAGTTTTAATAAGCCATTAAATGTGTTTATGAAGCTGACTATCGTGGATATGTGATATTTACAAGAACTAATTTCTGTCGGCATTAAAAACTAGATTTTATATATTATTTACTATAATATTCTTTAAATGTAGAAAAAAGCAGGTTTTTTTCAAACACTTTATGGAATTCTATATAATAAAAAAGCAGAAACTTTCTACGACTGAGGATAAATGAACTAAAACAGAATGCAACGTACAAAAATTACATAAATGCAATCTTTTTGTAAATGAACTCAAACAATTAATAGGGAAACCTATTTATCTTTTTTAAGTCCTCTGGATAAACTTTGAACGCGAGGAGAATGAATAGTTTTAATAAGCCATTAAATGTGTTTATGAAGCTGACTATCGTGGATATGTGATATTTACAAGAGCTAATTTCTGTCGGCATTAAAAACTAGATTTTATATATAATTTACTATAATATTCTTTAAATGTAGAAAAAAAGCACGTTTTTTTTCAAACACTTTATGGAATTCTATATAATAAAAAAGCAGAAACTTTCTACGACTGAGGATAAATGAACTAAAACATAATGCAACGTACAAAGATTACATAAATGCAATCTTTTTGTAAATGAACTCAAATAATTAATAGGGAAACCTATTTATTTTTTAAGTCCTCTGGATAAACTTTGAACGCGAGGAGAATGAATAGTTTTAATAAGCCATTAAATGTGTTTATGAAGCTGACTATCGTGGATATGTGATATTTACAAGAACTAATTTCTGTCAGCATTAAAAACTAGATTTTATATATAATTTACTATAATATTCTTTAAATGTAGAAAAAAGCACGTTTTTTTATTGCATGGCCGTTGTATTTTTTCCTATTTATTTTAGTGTTAATTTAGAAATTAGAGAGATATTAGTGTACAACCTTCAAAAAGAAAAAAATACATATTACAAATAACTCAAGCAACATTAAAAAGACAGAAACATTTAGCAATGCAGGAAACTGTAAAAATTAATTTTAAGCATGTAAATGGTAATTTATTTAATGTATTTTAATAAATAATGTATTTAACTGAGACAGAAATAAATTATCTTATAGTTCGTAATCTGTACGGAGTAAATCAAGGTCTCGAAATAAGATTATCTGCTCACCAGTAGCACAACATTTTTTTCAAAAGAGCTCACAAGTGTGAGGTTATATTTAACTTCAGAGGGTAAATATTTGCTAAGACCTTTCTAATAGTGAATAGCTCTAAACACAGTCATTTTTTTTAAACTTCAGCTATAATTATGAAGCAGTAGCCATGTATGCTAAATAGTTATTGAAATATTTATACAATTGTAAAAAATTGATTTACCTGCCAATGGTAAAAAAAGGATTGAGAAAACACCTTAATTATTAATACATAAAGAGGGCAAATTATTCCTTTTCTAGCACTGTCATATATATATCTAAATTACTCACTGTGTAATTCATATACAAAATTTGTGGGAATCTAGAAAATAGTTGCAAATAATAGTAGCTGCCACAGGCAAAATAATAATTAAAATCATTTCTTACCTTTAGCGCACGGATACTTAATCAATATGGGATATTAGATATAGTAAGAAGTAAGAAATGATGATCTATCCAAAAAATTACCCTTATAAACAATGGCAACTCCAAGGAGAGGCAGTAGGGGCAATTGCCTCTCCTCACAAAAAAAAGCCCGGAGTATTATTTTTCATAGCCTAAAATTATATAATCGTAGACCTAATAGTAAATGAGTTTAAATTCGAAATCATTTTTGATTGACTCCTAGAAAATCTTGCGCTTTTCACTTCTTACAGAGGCTGTTCACACATTTTTTAGACGATGTATATTGTATTCACAAAACTAAATTACATAAAATTCTTGTGTTTTAAATGTTCTATTTGACATCCCTTATTCTGAACTATCTTTCGACACCGGAATTTCCAGGATAATAATGCCTTTTGAAGTGTCAGAAGAGGTATTCTATCCCATTCCTCCTGAACAGCTTTCCAGAGTCCTATAAGGGTTTTGGGACGACGTTTGGATAATGCAGATTTTAAAAGTCCGAAAGCACAAAAATCCATAGGTGATACATCGGGAGATTTAGTAGGGATATCAGTGAAGGGTATGGCCTTGATATCAGTTTTTTGTTTCATTTCTTTTAGGAAATTTACAGTGGATTTTGATGTGTGACTGCTAGCTTTGTCCTGAGGGAGTCTCACAGATTGATGGTACTGTGGGTAAAGCGATCGTATTTCATTCAGAAAAATTGGCGATAAAATATGTTCCTGATACTATTTGGAGTTAATCTTGACATTTTTTCCCACTCTCTTTATTTTTAACTTGCCATTATAAGAAAAACCAGCAACAATCATGATTGCCTTAGAAAAACCTTCTTTCGATTCTTTGAACCATGTACTTAAATTTTTTCTCCCCTATTTTGTTAATAAATGGCTCTTTTTTTGTTGCAATCATTTAAATACACCCATGATTTATCTATTGTGACAATCGTTTTCCATTTTTCTTTGGATAAGTGTTTCTCATATAGAATTCTGCAGCGTGTCCTGCGTTCAGCGATATGATTTGGAAGAAGACGATGCACATTGCGTTTTTTCGCTTTCTTAAGATTTAAATCAACGTTTATCATTTTGTTTACAGTGGACACCGAGCATTTTAATGATTTTGCAACTGTCCTTTGACTAGGGGGATTTTCTTTTACCATTAAACAACGTACCTTTGCAATAGTCGAAGATTCCGTTTTTTCCTTGGATAATTGTTTGGAATTTTTGTCCCACTTGAGGCTCCAATTTGACGTTTTTTTTCTTTCTTGTTGACGATATTACCTATCGACGCTTTAGATATCACAAAACCATGACTCTCAAATCGTTTTTGGATAACGGAGTATGCATATTTCTCTTATAAAGAGCATAAATGTAGCCTTCGAACCACTGCTTTGTTAAAAACGCCATTTTGAATAAAAACAAAATTTTCAAGCCGCAGAAGACAATTTTGACTTTTAAAAACATAGTACAATTGCAATTATTTCTTTTGCAGCAAACTATTTTTTATTACCGCTTACCAAAATCGTCTAAAAAATGTGCGAACAGCCTCTGTATATACCATATTAGATCCTGCAAACAGATCACAGCTTTAAAATACTTAGTTTGATCTTCAAATTGCGGAACTAATTTTCTAGTATGTCCAGTTGATTATGATCTACCGATGAGCATCAATATTTCGAAGTATAGCGGAAAGAGCTGGTACATGCTTTTCCAGAACGCTTCTAAAATTCTAATGGAATAAATATCGTAATTATGATCAACCTTGTTTCGGCACATAAAAGATATCCCAAACCAATCAATTTTAGACTAATTAATTAGATTTCGGATCATGGGTCCCCTTGGATGGGAATGTAAAGTTTTTTCCCCCAATGCGGCAGGCACTTGTCTCTGACCGTAGGTACTTCTCTGACACGAATGTAAAGTTATTAGGTAGATATATTTTGAAGATTTGCTCAAGATACGGTAAATTTTGTTTAAAAAAGATAGTTTCTACGGTGATTCGAAATTCAGTTTATAGTTCGATAAGCTATTTAAAGAAAACAGTTAGGATATCTGTACGAATTTTTCTCCTTACAAACCAAGTCCGATATTTTCTTGAAGCAATAAGTATACGGGAAACTACTTACCTTGTCACTTTTGCTCCACGGGCAAATAAAAAATTAAATTATGTGTAAGTTTTAAAAAATGCCTCTTATGAAACAAAATATAATGTTAAACATCTATTTGTACAGTACCTCAGTATCTTTACATGCATTAAAGTTACGTACTTTGTTACAGTTGCCAGAGAAACATTAAGTACTGTTCGTAGAAATAGGCAAAGGGAATGAAAAAAATTGGGTTATATTTAAAATGTACTTGATCATTTTACGCCGATGTATACTTTTACAGTAATACAGTTACAATGCAGAATTTTTTTTTTAAATTTAGAACGTATTATGAACTAATGGACAGTTACCCATGCAGTTCAAAAGGAAGCTGAACATGTGCTTATGAACGCTAGCCTTTCTTAAGTTAGTCAAACTAACGTCAAGACCAGAAGGATATATTTTAGTGTCTTTGAACACTTAGGATACTCAGGGACGGGGAAAAAATGATACTACAAATTATTTCTAAGATGAAAATGTAAAATTAACTCCTTGATTGTTTCTATAGCAGTGAAAATTTTCCTATGTTTCGCAAGTAAATAATGAAAAAAAATGTGTTTCGTTTCACATAAATACTGAAAAAAAATGTAATCCTGAGCGCTAAAAATGTAAAAAGTTTTAGCTTCATTAAGGAGATTCATCGAGAATGTTATAAATTTAAAAATGAAGACTGTGATAAAAATCCTTTTTATCTTCTCTTTGTATATTTACCATAACTTTAATGGCCAGTGAATATAGATGCAGCCGTGTAATCAATTTCCAAGTGTTACTCCCCTATGTGGTGTCTTAACAACTCGATCATCTAAAACAGCTTTCGTTCCACTGAAATTTTGAACAGAGGGTAGAACTAATTAGAATATTAATGCACTTAATTCGTATAAAACTAAGTTTATATCAAATCTCCCGCCTGAGAAAGAAAAAGCAATCTAAAACGGTACGTAACAGTCGAAAATATCCCTCACTAATGCACCTAAAAGTAACAAGCAACAGCTCATATGCTATCCCTGTAAGTCTTAGATCTGTGGTGGTGGGGGGGGGGGGAGAGAACCCATTGCTAGGAAGCGTTAATGAAAGAAACCTAGTTCGAGCTTAGTGAAGATATTAGTAGGTAGTGCCACAGGAGTATGAATTACATGGAATCAAGATTCCGCTCTTAGATAAAGTAAAAAGCGGAAATTCTCCCGGCATGTTGTGCCTATTTAATAAATAAAGGATGACACACAATGTATATGGAAATTAGTAGGCAATAAAAATGCTAATTAATCTGGGTGGTGTGCCTCAATCACTCTTCGAAAATTACGTCGAAGCAGGTGGTGTGATTGGAAAAAGGTATTTTACTGTTAAGGCAAAAAAGTGATTGATTTTGCTTACGCTACGATAGCGTAGGAATGGTGTCAAGTGACGGATAAAACTTAATTGTTATAAAATTTGTTGCCTGCAATCCTTTATGCTTTTCTTGTGCTTGTCAAGATATGATCGGATTTCTCCGCGTCACAGAGCTTTGGTTGAACATTCAAAAGGTAATCCCACGATGGATGAGCTTTTTTAAGTTTCGAACACTTAATGAGATTGAGAAAGACCAGATAGGAACACATTCAGTGTGGTCCACCGATATTTACTCAGCTCTTAAAATAATGACGAAGAATTTATGTACTAAAAGAATCACAAACTACGATCAAAATTTAGAAGTATTGAAATATGATACATTAAACAACGTAGGATACATGTTTTAATTCACACAAATCAGTGTAAACCATATTAAACATAAATGCTTACGACAGATATGCTTAATAGGGTTAAAAGAAGGGAATAATCTAAGAAACTTTTACAGTCTGAAAGGCACTATTTCCACTGATATATGCATATATTTCCTTTAAATAATTTTTCTGTCTAAAATCCATATTACGGATTTTTATAATCACCTTACTAAGTTAAACACTAAATACATAGATTATAATAATGTAATGAAATAAAAAGTTGCTAATAAAGTATAAAATTTAATGGTTTATAGTTCTTTACCTCAAACATGAATATATGAATGTAATGCATATATAATGTTTTAAAGACAGTATACTAGAAGAAATTCTGTTGATATATACATTCAGATCCTGAAAGGATGAATAAATTTTTTTAAAAATCTACCATACACAGAATGAAATGAGCTATTGCCAAGTTTCATTGTGAGTTTCTTCTGAAAATATGCATTTAGAAAAGGGGGGAAACCTATGAATTATTTGCATTAAGTATTTTCACAACTACATCGAAGTTTTCTAAAATCATTATTAGACATTATATCATTAAATATTAAAATAATTTTTCATTTTAAACCCTTTTTTCGTGCTTATCACCCAAATAGAAAGAACAGTCAGTAGTACGTTTAATCAAGAGTAAATGGGTCAATTTTTGAGAGAATATTTGCAATTTCCATTTAATGACGACATGGAATTTCTCAAGAGCTGCAGCTTGAAATAACTGCTTTCGATTTGGAAGGATTGTTGTTCCTTAGTTAATCAAAACTCGATATTCTAGAATGATATTGTATTATGTACTCTAATCTTTACCTGTGACCATACAGATGTGTTTCAAAATGATCATCTAAGTATATTTTCTATAAATTCTTCCTGGATCGATTAATTTTAGATAAAATATTCCTTTCACAATTTGAGATGCATTTTTGGATTATGTGTATTAAGTGTCATTTCACTGTAGCTTTGTGACTGAAATGTAGCGAAAGTCTTAGTGAACTTTTAAAATCCTGTCTACACATTCCTTTACATTTTGAATTTTTAAATATAAAGCAACAACGTTTATGGTGAAAGTAACTGAAAATAATAGTATTTAAAGTATACAATCCACTGAGGGATATTGACACTTTAAACTAAAAGCATTTATATTCTCGTGATAATATAATCTTTGATTTAAAATATGAATTAAGTCAGTCAAGAAATTATTTAATAAAAGGAATTTCTAACTCTGTTCTACAGTATATGAGCTGATTAAGCTTAGATTCTTGATATATAAATTATCTTGAGTCAATGAAATTATGTAGAAGGATTTATGTAGTCATATCACAACTAGATTAATTGTATAGAAATATGCAATCTAAAACAGTTCCCAATGGATTAAAATTATCTTATATAAATATATTCAAGAGGTTTTTCAATTGTTTTACTAAATTAGATGAAATAAGTAGGAAAGAAACTGAGTCATAAAATATCCAAATGCCTTTTCCCTTACGTGTAATATTTGCATTGTTATTTGATTATAAAAATAAAATTATATTGGTTTATGGATCTTTTATATTCTTGTCTACAATATGCTTCCATAATTAGTTCCATTATAAACTCAGATTCAGAGAATTTGCTATTCATCGTAAATGAATGATTCTAAATGATATGATATTAATATTATAGAAACATGAAAAAACCGTATTAGAAATGTTTTTTAAAAAATGCGCTAGACAGATTTGAAATTTAAAAATAAATTTAAAAATTTTCCATACAAAAATTTATCATCATCAACGGTTTTTTTTAAAAGTCTTATAAAAGCTAAAAGCCCTAACATCGCTTTAAAGTAATAGAATAATTTATAAAAAAATTTTCTCAGTAAATTAATCATGAAAAGGTACGTGACCTTGTATTGTTATAAAACATTTTCCAAAAAGTTTATCAGAAGGATATCACTTAAAAATCTAGCCTCATTGGATTTTACTGTTCTATTACAGAAAAATTATTTCCTTTTGTTTTGTTTAAAGTTATGTTAAGCATTACTGATGGCTTCTGTTTTATCCAACCTTTGCTAAATTGCCATTCAGTTTGCAGAACTTCCATGAACTTCAAGTACCTGTACAACTTGTTGAATACTCCAAGAATAATACATTTTTATAATCTGTAAACAATTGTTAAATAACACACTAAAAATAAGGTTTGAATGTAGAAAAGGTTTGCATATCTTCGGAAAATGATGAAAACTAAATGTATTTATTTATGCGATTGCTGCATAACCGTCAAAATTATGCCTATCCAGAGAACATTTAGGAATATGGCTGCATTCAAAGAAATCCTGGAATCCTCATCGAAAGGCAGACGTAAAATTGTTCTCTTGCTGTTAATGCTAATTTCATTCCATGGTGCCAATTACATTACCAAATGTCACGGGATGTAGCCCATTAGGAAACATGTAGGTAACAGAGAGCCTACTGTGTGAACAAATATGTTAGTGTTTTCGATACCTTTAAACTAATAACGTCTGGCATTTATGAGATAATGGCCGAAACAAGTGCCGGTAATGTTTAAAACTTAAGTACGGGATAAAAACTAACCCATATTTTGTGAGGCTTATGAAAATCGGCTATTATTTTTTACCTTTTCACGCCACTGGAGGTCCTATTAAGCAGTTTAACTCACGAATTAAGTAACATGAACTGTGGACTGGTTTCAGCCCGTTTAGTTTTCAGTATGTTTCTCATTAATCAAGTTTATTGCTTTATAATTTTAACAAATATGTTCATCTATTAGATATTTAATTGATAAATTTCAATATTTATTGCTAAACGTGTTTATTAAAAGCGCACGTGCATGATTATATATATAATGAATTTTTCATATATTTTTCCTTTAAACGGAATGCCGGGAAATCTTATGATTATTTAAATACATCTAATTTTACTAGAAACAAACAATACGGAACTCGATACAGATGGTTCACTTATACATGACAATGAAAGTAACAAAGCTTTACGCTATCAGTAACAAAGTAATAAGTAACAAAGTTTTATTCTATCAGTTGTAGGTCATTTTTTTATTTTTAAAAGTTCTGCATTTATTTAATGAATACAGGGCATACGCTTGTATAACCATCTTCAGTTAATACGCAACACTGACTCCCTTAAATCCTTCTCTTCAGCCATTTTTCAATAAAATATTTTATAATTTCATTGCATGTTGCTAATTACATTATCGGAAAGCAAGGGGTATATCGTTTGATTGTCTGGCTTGCTAATCGCATTTTATGTGACGAAAATCTGTGGCGGAGATATCATCATAACGCTATTTTATAATGTCATAAGACATAATCTCTATCTGACGAGAGGGGGGGGGGACTTGAGGCTCATTAGCGGATACAATGCCTTGAGGCTCAGTGGTGCAATGGCCAGTCAGTCTATCCGAAATACTGCAGCTCTCGAATAAAACAAAATATTCCCGGTAGCAAGTTGTATTTTAATCGAGGAAAAATTGGTTAAGACACAGCTACATATACAGCTCTTTTATGATGTTAAGACAATCTCTATCAGGCGGAGAGTTCAGGTGCTCATCAGCATATACAGTGCCTTTTAAGGTTACAGTAGTGCTGTGTACTAACCCTATTGGATTCTCTCACCTCAATGTTAATATATAGAGAAAATTTGTCTACTATTTACATTTCCATAAATGCTGATAATCCAATAAAAATGGTACTTTCAGATAGCCTGAACTTTTCTGTACCTTGTAACAGTATTCATTCTATAAATTTCGTCTCCCAAAGGAATTTATGGGAGTTTAAAACACACTATACCAGATTTTCCTCCGAATAATTTAAATTTCAAAAATATTATTTGCATTTTAAAAAATGAAAAATGCCCCAAGGTGTAAAATTTTTTTTTCTATTATGGAATACTTTTTTTAAAAAAATCTTTAAATTCAAGTCGGCAATCCATGGACAAATTTTCTCCATAGGTTAACATTGAGATGAGCGGATCCAATAGTGTTTGCAAGCAGCAGTCTTAAGGCTCAGTGATGTAATGATCATCCTATCTTCCCAAAATGCAGAAGTTCCTGAATTAAGATTTCCGTGCTAGAAAAATTATACGTTTCCTAAAGGAAAAATTGCTTAAGAGTAACAAACGGAGCGCTCATTAAAGCGTTCATTTATGTTATTGTTATAAAAGTTTAAACACAAGACTGGTGCAATAAACAATTAGGATATGCAAGATATTTTGTTTAAAGTAATGAAAGTTATTTGGATACAGATGTTTTAACATTTCGCTACGATTTGAAAAATTATAAAATTTGCAGGTAGTGGAGTAGATAAAAAGACTATAAATTAAAAAAAATCGTACTGATTAAAAAACAAAACTTTTTGGAACTTTTAAAGCTTACTGCTACATTCTTTCACAATCTAGTATATATATAAAACAGTTCCGTAACTGACTGACTGATTGACTGACTGACTGACTAACTAACTGACTGACAGATAACGCACAAACCAAACCGCTGGACCTACAGGGCTGAAATTTTGCATGGCGATTCTTCTTATAGTGTAGGGGTACACTAAGAGAGATTTTTGAGAAATTCTTCTTAGATTTTTTAAAATTAAATTTTTAAGCTGTTTTCTAACATTCTTTAAAGTTTGCATTTAAAATAATAATCCGAGGGTTATAAAATTTATATCACGAGAAAGATCCTAAAAATTCCTTTAAAATGAAATCTTTTTCGAATCTTTATCTTAATTTTCTGATTTTTGGTAAAGTTTTAAAGATTAATCTCTAGAATTTAATTTATTAAATGCTGATCATGTGGTTTCTTTTCAATTTGAGACACTTTAAACTCATTTTGCGTCACGTGCATAACAACGAAATAGACAAAAAATATTTTTTTTTTCTTGCTAATGCGGCAGACGATTAGACATTATCCAAAAAAATATTAAAATATGGTAAAAGAAATGTTCCCCAAACTGTACTATATTCTTTAGTATGTTCTAACAGATTTAATTTGAATATTTTCTTCTTCATTATTTTGTCTATGAAAATATCCGTTACGATTTTTTATAAATATATATTTTCGTTTTTTTACATCAATTGCATACATTGATCGTTGTATTTATTATAAATATATACATATATTTGGCATTAATTGGATACATTGACCGTTGTATTTAATTTGAATGTACTCCGTAGCGAAGTACGGGTTTTCAGCTAGTAATGTATAAATTAGAAAATTCATCATAACGTAAATTTTGCTAAAAATGAGAATCTTTGTAAACAAATGGTCTTCGTAAGAAAAATAACATTAGTTCTTATGATTTTTATTTCAAACCCTAAAATCATATTAGTTCTAATAAAGCCAGACACGAATATAATATTTTCTTCAAATAGATAGCTTAACTAAAGTCAACTATATTGTCGCAAAATAAAAACATTTGGTTTTATCATGAGAAGATGAATACTATACCGGGTGTTTATTTGTTGACGATATTTTCAGCCAGACATAGGTCTCGTGACCTTTTTTTCCCATTAACTAACTTTTAATCACTCTTTTTAATGCAAAAATGCTATTTTCTAGTTATTAATCTTAAGAATGAATGTAATGATAAATATCGAAATTTATTAAGCGTAAATAAAGAAAATAAATGTCATAGATCTTGCTCAAAAACGCTCTGCTTGTGTGTTAATAAGTACATATATTTGCAGGAAAAATTATCTCACATATATTTGCAGCAGCACAGATTTTAATTCTCTTAGTTTTAATTAGTATTTCGGCATATCAAAGTATTAAGTTTTTAGTTGATTACAAACGGCATTCTTTTAAGTTTAGGAGGAAACAGGAAATATTTCTTCTGCATTGCTCTCATAAATACCATCGCAAAAGAAAATTTTACTTGATGTTTTCCGTGGCAGATTCTAATTGCACTTTCTCTGGCGCCATTTACAAAGAAAAAGGACTAATTTAGAGAAATGAGAAATAAATATTTCTTCTAGCAAATTTTTGGTATCATGTTAGAGTTTGAGACTTAAGTCGGATTGAAGAACAAATTAAACTAAGTTCAACTAAGTTTTGTACTAAATTTTATTTGAACTAAACTTTAAAACTTAACTTTTGAACTTATTTTTGAACTTAACTTTTTTGTACTAAATTTTATTTTTTATTTTACTAAATTTTTTGTTGAAGAACAAAAAGCCCGAAAAACATAGTTTTTGTTGAACATTTTTATTGTCATATTTTAGGTTCAACTTTTGGTTTAATTCAACTTTGAAATAGTGCTGATAGAAGTGCTTTCGCAGAAATTTCGATCTTTACATTTCTATTACAGTGTGTATAAATCCTTGTTTATCAAGACAAATACATTTTTCCTCGTAAATTTATCTAGAAATGAGTGTCAGGACAAGAAGCTAATTGCAATTATGTGAAAGAAAAGAGCTCAACATTTCGTCATCGTCGTCAATATTCCTTACGTCTCAATCGAGCGCTAAATATCAGTAATTAATTCCTCACGTTCATGGGAATATCAGCCTAATCAAAGGCTAACAAAAACTGGTATGGACATTCGCATGTTCCGCTTTTAAAAGGCCTCTCAGCTCATTTAAAGTTAATTATTAATAGTCATATTTCCGATATGCTTCTGAAACTAGACGCGCGGCATATAATTTTCGGTAAAATATTCTATTGAGCTGTTGATGCATTTCAGTCATTTGAAAATAGACTTGTCAGCAAGTTTCTTTGTCTGCGTTTGAGATAAAAATGTCAGGTGAATGTTTGTGCCTTTTGTGCATAAAGCCGGTGCTGGTGGAGCGGCATTTTTCTGGTGTAATTTCCTGCCATTTGGTTGGCTTTGGCAGCGAGATGATATTTTAATGAATAGTTTATGGCGTTCTGTTTAAATAAATGGTATCTTTTTTATGAAATTCGGATGACAGAAAATCATTGTACGTTCGAAAAATAAAAGCAATGTCACTAGGATAAAAGAAAAGGGATTTTTTAAAATGCTTGCTCTTTTTTCCCCTTTATGATATGGCTTGTTACTATCACGACATGAAATTATTAAGTATTATTTGATCGACAGTGAATTCTCTCGAATCTGAAAACTTTTAAATAATTTATTGCATATACTGGGAAACACACTTCCGAGTAGAATCTAAATGCAAGTTTCAAAAACGAAATTCTTTTGCTTTTCATAAGATTTTTGAAAAATTGCTTTCAGAGAATGTCAGGTTATCCAATAGCCAGTTAAAGTATGGAAGTTGAAAATAATATGTCCTTAGTCCTGATGTATCGTTTGTTTCAGAAAATTTCTGGGGATAACAAGTGATAAAATAGTTTTCATAGAATTGATCTAAAATGTTACACAAAGTTTTGCAGTATAATCTCTGTCTGTATAACAGCGTATGAACATGTCACATAGTATTTAAGTTCTATATCAGGAATAATACACTTTCATACATTTTAAGCAAGATTTAATATATATTAGACTATTTCACTAAAAGTCCTTTGCTAAAAGTCCTTTGACTTTTACTGCTTAATTAGGAAAAAACTTATTAAAAGCTACACGGAGTAGTAATCATTAAAACGGTATAAAAACACAAAAGTTAGACATAAAACAATGATGAAATTAGATTATTTTGTGTTATGATGTAATTAACCTTCTATACTTATAGGGTACAGTTAGAAGCACTGCAGTTTTATAAACTTCATATAACTACCTGACACGCCCCAAATAGAAATCATAATTAAAATGTAATATAACTTCATATTATTCCAAAAGACTAAGCTTTTATAAACATGTAACACATGACAAATGTCATAAATGAACAAAAATTTGGAAATATTTAGAAACTAAGCTATCTTTATTATGTCAAGACCATTCTCTAAACAATAGCGTGCAATGGCATTATTTTATAGATTGTTCAAATGGAAACTTCTAGATTTTCTATTTCTTAGATATTACGTTCACCCGTAATAAATAAAAATCATGCTTGTATAACTTCATTTTAAAAAACAATGTTTTAGAATAGCCTGCCCTTTTTAGATAGGAAGGGAGTTCCTCGTCCCGAAATATTTATAATTAATCGAGCATTTAAAATCTTAACATTCAAAGGAACTATACAAAAAAATTTGAAATGAACTTATGACTCATGAGATTCCTGAAAGGTAAAAATTAACAGTATTTTGGGAATAATTGTTCGATTGCTTTAATCAAAATGAATAACTGAGGTACTAAATGTTAATATAAATGCACTTCATCTAGTGCTTAAATGGAATTCGGTCAGCCATGAAAGTTATCTAATATTACCTAATAATTGTGTAAGTACAGCATAGTACGAAAACTAACTTTTGCATAACGCTTAAATAATAATGATCTGTTTCTTCGTAATAACAGTCAAACTTCGACCCTAAAAACCATAAAATATGCACTTAACAATAAAATGATTGCTACCAACCTTGCCTCACAAATAGACAGTGTTATTCAAATATCCATATCTGAACATACTGTGAACATAGATAAATTGTAAATATCTATTGTGTAGAAGAAAGTTTACATTTGTTTCGAAACTAGTATTTTTATCTCGTAAAATAAGAGAAAGTTCAAGAATTCTATTTCCTAAAATTTTTTTTTCTTTTTGGCTAAAGTGTGACAAGCATTAGACGATTCGTGTTAAACCTAATTGATTAACCTTTTAAAACTGTTGGGAAATCTGTTGAAAAAAATATCAAATTTCATGCTTTTAAAGAATTTTTTTTATCCAATATCTGTAAAACTATTTGTGTCTACTTGTAAATGCTGAATATTGCGTTAAAATCTATCTATTTTTTCTTTAAAAATCCTCTAATCTTTTCAACTAAAAGCTTGAAGTTTTTTTTTAAGCAACTAAGATATTCAAAAATACTTTTGTCATTAGCTAGTAAATCAACACTTAACAGTTTTACTTTTTTACATGTAGATAAACATAGTCAACAAAAATAATAGTTACAATTATTAATCGAGTCATTTCATAATCGTTTACATGAAATTACAACTATTTTCCGCAATAACTTTGAATGTGGAAGACATTTTTACTTAATGTTTTCTGATTTCATTAATTTTATATTCTTTATTTATATTGTCCTGTAAGCCTTTTTTTCATAAAACAAGGTGATAAAACCGTTTACACATTCTAATTACTGTTCTCCTTAATATTATAGCTTCCTTTAAATGTATCACTTTAGCAAAATGCGTATACACATTTAAATACTTATGTTAAAGAATTTCTTTGCTTAGATCAGTTGCCTTCTTCACGTACTGACAAAAAAACACCCTCCCCTGTCGAAAAAAAAATGAAGCGTATTAAATGACGCTAAAAAGTTATACGTGTAATTTTTTCTCCGCTTCGTAACTACAGCTCATCAGACTTGAAGGTACTAAATTGCACAGGCTGTAATTTGCTTGCCTTTTCTAATGGGAATTACACAGTACGGTTTCGGCGTGTCCCTTGGACAGGAAATGGAATTTCACAATGACTCGATTTACGGTGAAATTACGCAGTAGATATACTTCCTAATCCCTCGTTAGCAGGTCAACTGGGAGCTCACCTTGCATTTCTAAAGGCGTAATTTTCTTAACTGACCATAGGTAATGATGATGAGAGGGAATCTGTATCGTATGAGCTTGAGTAAATATGAGTTGCATGGATTTGATACATACAACGTAAATCGTTGTTCTTTTAAACAATGCTCTGGCTTATTCAATTAAAAAAGAAGATTCATGTATGTAGATGTATTTATCATACATCGACGAGTAAAGAAAAATTAAATAAGTATATCGGCAGAAATTTCTTCGTAAAAACAATATTTAAGTTTCTTTGTATTTATTTTACCTCGTGTATTATTCATGTACGTGTTAGAAAACGCTACAACTTCGGTTGAATCGTCTTGTAGACTTAAAATTAACCTACTTTCAATTGCCGCGATACTCATTGAATATAAAACGGGAGTAATGTTCATGAGGTACTGAATTTGAACTGTTTTAGGCAATAACTCTCCTTTCACTTTTACTGATAATTTCGAATTAATTTCAAAATAAATATTTTATTAATCCTCAAAACTATGAAATATTTTAAATTATCATGCACCTCGCACTAAACAGGGGATGATTTTGTAGAAATTCTGTCTAACCTTGTACCGACTGGTAACTTTGTTTCTGGAGCATCTCCTAGAACTTTTCAGGAGTAACAGACTAGTGAAAATATGCAAAAACATAGTGACGGTATAACGAAAGATAGAGATGCATCATATTAAAATTGAATATTTTATTCAGTCCCACTACCAATTTAAGATAATAGTCATTTAATATTCCGCCTTAAACATCCGGTGTCTGGCGAAAATCCATGATTCTATTCAAAAATAAGCTAGAAAGCTACATGATGACAGTTTATATACAGCTGGCACAAAGTTCCCACAATTGTATCATCTTTCCCTATGAATGAACTATACTGCTAAAAGATCCTAAAACCAAATGTAAATATTTCTTTTAAAACAAACTTTAAAAAGCTGGCAACATCTACAGTTCTTTCAACTCGAAAATTACGGAAACTTCCTTACACAAGACAGTAACATTCAAATGAAAATAGAAAGAAGGATATAACATTCATCTTTTTCTCTTTCGAGACAAAAATACTTCAAGTTTTCCACTAAAAATTTCCACTAAGAATAGTTTTCGAATAATTGAGGAAAATAAATATTAATAGAAAATGCGAAGCTTCTTCCCAAACAACTACAGAATTTTAATTCTTCGAAACGAAATTAACCGAAATCAAACGAAATTAAAACTGCGTGCAAAATGTTCAGTAAATAAATCTTTGTGAGGGAAAGTCAGTGGAAATAGCTCTTTTTCTCAATACCCGAATAGCTCAGTGGGTAGAATATCGGCTGTAATTTTAGAATAGTGAGTTCGATCTTAGCCCCTGATAGACGATCTCTGCTTTGGTGTCCGACCTGTTGGAAAGAACTATTATGACCAATTACTCAAGGGGTATGATAAACTCCCCTAGGACGAAAAACCCACGTTGTTAATTAAAAAAGTAAGAGGAAAATATGTGAGAGTAATTCACTCAATCTTCCTCCCATCTCTGGCGTAGTACAGTTTATTGAATACCGGCCTCAATGTTTGGGACATGTGAGCTCTATCCTCGCTTCTCGTAAGCGATCGTTACACCATACCTTTTATATATGTGCCAAAAGATGTAAACTGTGAGCGAAATTTAAAGTTAATTTTTATTATAAACCGAAGTTACCAATTTGTTTTCTGTACTGCAAACTCCACTCTTTTGAAGGAACTTAGTAAACATTTTATATTTTCTGGTTGACACATTTTTTTTTTTTAATTGAGTTTGTAACGAACTGGGGGAGAGAAAACAGTCCGTTACAAGTTACCTTATCTTTAATTCTCTAGATTATTAGCTAATTCGTTAAACATAAATCGGCTTCCAGTGAAAATTTTTGAAACAACCATGCAAGATGCACTTGTTTCATGTGAATATCCATATAAAATGATAATATGGGATTTACTAATCAGATATGATGCAAATAGTTATTTACTAATTTCTCATATGCAGCATGATTCTGAACATAAAAGAAATCCTATAGCACCTTGCGGGCAGAGTATATATTAGTAATAAAGAGACTTATTTCGAAGAATTATCCCATTTAGAAAAGAATATACTTGTTAATCATTTTATTGAAATTTCAAAATTTTTCTACTAACTTTATTTAGATATAGTTTACATTTGAAACGTTTGACTTTCATATAATATTAAATACTCAGAGTAACCGGAGTGGAGGGAGAATAGTTGATATAAAATCCTTTGTCTTATTTTTTTTTAAAATAAAACAATTTGTTTTAAATTCTGCTACACTACTGATATATATTTACATATGAGAAAGGTTTGTTCTCGTTTGGCTGAGATTAAGTCAAGTGATTAGATTCTTGTATCGGTGAAAAATGGTGCTATTCTTTTAAAGTAGAAATTGTCTTCATTCTGGGTGCTTTGTTTGGTGGGTTTCTTCTGCTTATTTACCTTCTGATTGCTATTTTATCTCAACAAAATAAATGGCGCCTTCTACTATCTCGTACACGCTGACATATGCGGTTGAAAGGAGAGTCAAGGCTTGCATGTAAATATGCATAGCTATTAACTAACTACAGAATTAAATTAAAGACTTTGATGTTAAATTTTGATTAAATGGTGTTTGTGTTACTTGGCTTGAGAAATTTTATAATCCCATTTGTGTTCAAATAAGGCTGAAGGGTAAATTAGAGCTAAAACGAATCTTCCAAACACACATAGTTAAATAAAGAATACTTTTAGGACTTCAAATGAACACAAGCTTAAGTAATTTTAATAAATTTTTTATTGCGAAATAAGTTAATTCATTCGAGATAGAGAGTAGAACATAAGAAAAGAACAAGGCGTTGTTACTTATGTCTACATAATTGACTGATGTCTCATTCAATAATGCATGAAAGGAAATAAAAGAGTATGTTTTATCTTTTTACACTAATAGCTCATACAAAACTATTGTATCAGCTATATGATTAATGTTAAAAGGAGGTAAGACCATTTTAGGAGTTACGTTAAAAATGTGACTTTTTTATTACAGTTAAGGTCTCTAAAACAACGAATAAAGAACTTAGCTCTTTTTCATAATTCTTTTGAATTATACCTTATCAAGATCTCAAAGCTTCGGCGTCGGCGGCAATACTGATTGACAGTCCCTCTTCCAGGGTGGATATTTAATCAAGACAAAAAAAAAAGGGTTTTAGATTATTTTAATAGGAATTCAGAGCAAAAATTATATACCTAAACGCAAAAACTGAGTTTTAAAATATTTTAGACAAATATAGCCTGTTAACATACAGTCCTATTATCCAGCCTCGTGTTTAACATACAGTCAAATGATAGAGGGAAAAACGTAAGATGATACATTGCTACTTTTTTATTTGTATCTCGTTCTTTTCCTGTCTTTTTTACAAAGACAAACGAAAAAGAGAAACTGAAAAGTTGAAAAAACTTAATACATATGCTAAAAATTGTTTTATTGCTAATTTATCTCATTATTCTGGACCTCTCAAAAAATGTGAAGTCTGTGCATATATTATGCCAGTGATTCTCAACCTTCCAGATATTAGACCTATAATTAAAACTCGATCATCAATAGTTCTCTGCTTGGATAAAACGGCAGGAAAGACTTAACCATTGGAGAGATAACTTAAGCAAAAATATTGAGCAATACTAGGGCACCTAACTTCTATGCACTTTATGAGTTCGCCCCTTAATGTGGGCTCTTGAACATATCTTCCATAAATTATGGAATACTCTTGGTTCCTTCCGTAGTGGATTAGGCTGACTGCAAACTTACAGTGCCCAGTAAAAATATTCTGGGTTTAGAATTTAGTCACCTCCATTGTTACTGTCGGCTAAGCCATGTTTAGGAGACCATCCTTATATGCTAAGTACTTCAGAGATGCCTATTGTTGCTCCCTTTTGTCCTAAATCTTTGTAATCGTTTAATATTTGTTAGTAATAAAAATTATTACATCAATTTAAATTTTCACTTTTTTCGCACTTTTATTTCAAAAGAAATTTTTTAAATTATGAATGGAGTTTTTTATAACTATCTGAAAGACAATTTTAAAATGATTAAAAGAATATTTATTTTGTAAATTATTTCTTTTGGTCTGTTTTTACTTACTTATATATATTTTCAGTCTAAAAATTTACATACATGTGTAAAAGTTAATTTTATTGAGGTATTAGAAATGAGGTATTAGAAATGAGGTATTAGTAGAAATGAGGTATTAGTTATTTGATATGAATTTCTGTACTTAAATGTATATTAATTACAACATCCTTTCGAAGGTATTAAAATTATTCAGATTTTTAGTTATTTAGGTAGTTTGATAATTTTTATAATAATATTTACAGATCTAAATGTTGTACTTAAATGTTTTCTATCATATGGATGTGATTTTAAAATACAAATTCCTTGTACTGTCTGTATTCGGGAATAAAGTTGAATTTTCATATATATATTTTCAGTCTAAAAATTTACATACATGTGTAAAAGTTAATTTTATTGAGGTATTAGAAATGTTATTTGATATGAATTTCTGTACTTAAATGTATATTAATTACAACATCCTTTCGAAGGTATTAAAATTATTCAGATTTTTAGTTATTTAGGTAGTTTGATAATTTTTATAGTAATATTTACAGATCTACATTTTGTACTTAAATGTTTTCTACCATATGGATGTGATTTTAAAATACAAATTCCTTGTACTGTCTGTATTCGGGAATAAAGTTGAATTTTCATATATTAATTTGAATATAATTATGTATTTATTTGTGTACGATAATATCATTGAATGAAAAATTAGTGGTTAGTAAACAATTGTAAAGTAATTTTAAATGTACCATGGTAAAAAATGGTATTGTACTCCCTACTATCAAAAAGTTAAAGTATTTGTGATTATTAATGTTAGAAAATGTGCAAAGCAGAAAATGAGTGTGTTCTAGTGATGCGACATCGATAACAAAACATCGATGTTTGGAAACATCGATGCTAATAAAACATCGCCCAAAAACCATCGATGTTTTTTAAACATCTATGTTCTAGAACATCCATTTTTTAAAACTGGTTTAGTAACCTCTAACATTAATGTTACTTCCGTTAGTCGTGGGGGGAGGGGGTGATTTAATTTTACTCTCTGATTGGGCAGACACAAATGACAAAAACTTGGTTGCTTTCGGCTACTTTGATGACTCAAAATTCTCGTTGTAAATATCGCCCTGTTTTTCCTTCAAATGTCCAGATAAATTCGTGGTATTGCCAGAAGTTTTGAGGGACTTAAGGCAAATATTGCATTTCGCCAATTTGTCAGAGGTTTTGTAAAAATATTTCCAAACGGTACTTTTGGGAGGCATCTTGCTAATAATATTAACGTCAACTTATATAAAACCAGAACGAAACAAAAACTTAAATGGATGAACTCGTGTATATACTATTTGTAAAACCCCATGGAAGGTTCTGGAGTGTCAGGAACATTCCAAGCGCTCTGATTGAGTGCGGTTCATTGGTTGTTAATTGTCATTTGTCTGTTTGCTAAGGAATCATTCCCCCTTTTGTATTCGTCCTTTTCAGAATTTAGACTTACATTTACTGAGTGTGAAAATTATGCTACGTGGTAATTTTTTTTTATTACGGTACTTTTTCATTAAAAAAAAACGTTTGAGACAACGTAAAAAATCTAGCACAAAACATCGATGTTAAAAAAACATCGGCTTCAATAAATCGATGTTTTGAAAACATCGGCATCGATGTCGCATCCCTAGTGTGTTCATAAATTGCATATGTACGCTAGAATGTCCCTTCTTTAACCGTTTGAAAGAAAGTTAACGTAACTAATTGCTTTCAATAAAAACTAAAGTTTTTGTAATTTACTTATAATTATTTACAATTTTGTTTACACCATTTTAAAATTGAACTCCTGCTATAATATCCTTCAGTTCTTGAAATTTTTTATCATTCAAAAAATTTGCAATGATTAATATTTTGTGATTTCTCAAGGAATTTCAAACACTAAAAAAGAGAAACTCGGGATTGTTTTGAGTAGTTTTAATGATTCTTGATAGTTTTTAAGAAGATTTTGGGAAATAAATTATAATTTTGAAGAAAAGAAAAATAATTACTTAACGTGTGCAGTAAAAGTTCCATTGAAAATTTCAATCCGTTAAGAAGAAGAAAAAAAAGTGTCATTAGATTGTCATTATGGCGTATGACAGAAGGATAAAAAAGAATGAGCAGTATGAAACTGTTACTATCCGATTGAAGAGAGCCATTAGGAAACTGCGACAACTATTAACGAAAAAACAAATTCCCTATATTACTCTTCGTATTCTTCTAGGTTTCCGCTGAATAAGATTACGGATGTAGAAAAAGGCTCGAAAAAAGTAAAATGTGGTTCTCTTTCGATGGAAAAGGGGCTTTTTTTTGGTCAATATAAAAAATGTGAAAACTTTGGCACCAAGTCGGTTGTTAGTTTATTAAATGGGCCATCAAATGGACATTGTTGTTTAGATAATGGAACTTTATATCCGAGTTCTTCTATCCGAGGTAATATTAGCTGATGTGCTTATTTATATGCGTTTATTCTTAGATTTCTTTTACCTTTTACTCTAAAAAAAAATACCCGTGGGCTTAAATGCATTTATACATAATACTTAACAATATCAAGCTTAGGGGGCAACCTTTACAAAAAGTTTCGCAATAAGGAACAGTAAAAATTCAGCAATAGAAATCGTGTTCTAAAAATCAGCCCCATCAGTGATGGGATTAAGTTGTTCAGATTATTCTATAATTAGATGCGCTTATTCTTAGATTTCTTTTACCTTTTACTCCAAAAAAAATACCCGTGGGCATAAATGCATTTATACATAATACTTAACAATATCACGCTTAGGGGGCAACCTTTACAAAAAGTTTCGCAATAACGAACAGTAAAAATTCAGCAATAGAAATCGTGTTCTAAAAATCAGCCCCATCTGTGATGGGATTAAGTTGCTCAGATTATTCTATAATTAGATGCGCTTATTCTTAGATTTCTTTTACCTTTTACTCCAAAAAAAATACCCGTGGGCATAAATGCATTTATACATAATACTTAACAATATCAAGCTTAGGGGGCAACCTTTACAAAAAGTTTCGCAATAACGAACAGTAAAAAATCAGCAATAGAAATCGTGTTCTAAAAATCAGCCCCATCAGTGATGGGATTAAGTTGTTCAGATTATTCTATAATTAGATGAATTATGTCACGAAACGAATAATAATCTACGATCAATAAAAGATTTTCATAAATTCATATTTCAAAAACCAATTACATTAAGGCTTCTGTTAACTAACCCTATTGGATTCACTCACCTCAATGATAACCTATGGAGAAAATTTGTCCAAGGATTGCCGACTTACATTTAAAGTTTTTTTTTTTTTTAAATTGTACTCCGTAATAGAGAATGAAACTTTACACATTTGGGACATTTTTCATTTTTTTTTAATGCAAGTAATATTTTTTTATTTAAATTATTCGGGGAAAAATCTGGCATAGTTTTTTTAAGCTCTCATAAATTCCTTTGGTGGACGAAATTAATAAAATGAATTCTATTGCAAGGTGAAGAAACGTTCAGGCTATCTGAAAATACCATTTTTATTGGATTATCAGCATTTATGTAGCGTAAATAGTAGACAAATTTTCTCCATAGGTTAACATTGAGATGAGCGAATCCAATTGAGTTAGTACACAGCAGCCTTAAGAAAAATATTCAGTATTTTTAAATTGACCTACATAAATCAAATATAGTTTTCTTTGTATAATGATCAAAACTTTACTTTACCGGTCATAATATAATAATCATGCATTCCTTTCCGCATTTGCTTGAAACTGTTTGAATGATATTCCGATAAATTTTTTTAGAAATATTAATTTCCTTGATATTTTGTATAAATAGTGAGAGCTCTAAGTTTGTTATTTTCAATAAACTATTGATTACTGCAAAATCCTACTTTATTTTTAGAGCTGTATGTCCAAATTATACATCGTTGAAACATGTCTTCGAATATTTTAAAATGCGCGGCTTTAGTTTTTCAGATTTTCAACTATTTCGAAAACAAAAAGTACTCACAAAATTAAACTATAAATCATGAAATATTTCTTATGAATTTCTCAAATGTAAAACGGATTTAGACTATAATCAGTTTTTTCCCCAGGCTTCAAACTGCATTTTTAATTTTTAAATTAGGAATATTTGTTGAAATTAAAGTATAACTTGTGCTTGATAAAATGCTGCACAATTTTTAAAAATATTTTTCTTAAGAGATTTTGAATACAAATCCCATATAGCAATGGAATATTATAGAGTTTCTTCGTGCTCTTTAAATTTGCAACAGAAGAAACAAAATGGGTTTTATTCAAAAGGAGCATAATGTATAACATGTTGATAACCACTGAGGCATGCATTTGATCGAAACAAAATCTGTTGACAGTTATATATATATATATATATATATATATATATATATATATATATATATATATATATATATATATGTGTGTGTGTATCGTCATTCCTATCAACACTTTCTATTACACTCTCAGAATTTTTCTTCAGACTTTAAGGAATTGCAAGGATCCCAGTGAAATATAATGTCCTAAATGGTAGCAATATTTCCAGCTAATTTCAGTCATATAACTGAATTCAATGGTCAAAAAGTATGAAGAATTTTTAATAGTTGAAAATCCCTTGTTCTAGAATTAAAGAAAATCTTAGATGTGTTAAATTTTCTTCCAAACCAATGTTTCATAAATTTCTTTCAATGAACACAAGGAAGAAATTGGCTCAAGTGAAAGTCAAGATAAAATGGTATTTTTCCCTAAATCTTTACATATGTCGAAAGAGAATGTGCCTGCCTCGTGATAAGATTATTTTTGGAACGAAGTTCTTTTACGCAGCTTACAGTAGAGTGAACTGGCAGGAATCGTCACGTAACGAAAAAGCGTTATGCTCCCTTCATAAGAGCTTTTTCTCAAGGACTCTGTGACAGACTATCGCACTACGGAGCGAGAGGTCCCTGGTTCAAATCCCCGCACAAGCGCTGGCCGTTTCTATTCCCACTCATTCTGGTTATAGCGCAGTATATATATATATATATATATATATATATATATATATATATATATATATATATATATGTGTGTGTGTGTATATGTATATATTAAAATTTTTAATTTTAATAAAATAGAGAGAGAGAGAGAGAGAGAGAGAGAGAGTTGGTTGGTTGAATAAAAGAGACCTGCGCTTTTTGGAGTGACAAAAATACACTAATATAATCAATAGAAATCTACATATTAAATCACGTTTAAATTTGGAGTTGAAAAAATAACGTAAGGAACTTCGTTCCTGACGGGGGTCCCCTGACCGCACAATTTTTTTTTTTTTTTTTATAAAATCAGGAATTTTATAAAATATAACCTTGTACCGACCACACATTTTTGTGGTGTATTTTGCCTTCAAATAAAATGCAACTTTTGGGAATCGAACAATCCGGGACCATCTTCTCTCGTGGCAAACGTATTGAGCATTTCAACATTAATTCATGCGCTCATTAAACCATGAGCATCATCTTTACTTAAGAGCCTTTGTATAGCGTTCTTCACATAAACTACACGCACAAACTGTATTTCGTACTCATTATTTCTTCTACACCGGTTGAAATATGCAAATACATGCAAGCCTTGCCGAGCTCATGAATTAAGAGCTGAAGGGAGGCAAGAAACGTAGCAGTTTTACCGTGGGTTGTACGCTTGGAAGAAGCCACAACATATGGCATAGTGTTATGCTGATTTCTTAAGGAAACAAATTTGCGATAAATAGAAATTTAATATTTTGATATTTCATTTCGCTGAACTGATCAGTTTTGATATATTAAAAATAATAATATTGTAACAGTTACTCACAATTCCGAAAATAGTTTATAAACAACAGTGTTAACATACACTCAGCATTACTTACATGAAACTTGGTGAGAAGAATAAAACAGCTTCTTAAATTCACAACATTTTTGCGCTCTATTGCAAACTTAGGGGTTGTTATTTGTTATTTTAACCCTGTCAATACGCAATTAGGTTTTAAACTCCATGGGATTTTTACCTTAAATTTAGAGACAGCTTGTGCACCACGATAAACTAGAATCATCTTAAATTTGTATCAGTAACGACCGCTACCCTTCGCAGGATCTTGCCAACTCCGTAACCTTGATCGATGCAATCAGCTGTGTGCAGAAATAGGAGAATTTACATCTCATTGCCATTACTTTATTAATTTTGTATTAAAACATATAAACACTAAAAAATATGTGACGAAAAAATATATATGAATTCCGGAGTAGAAAAGCTATTTAAATAAAATAATCGAAATCATATTTTTCTAACATTTGAAATAAAACCTCAAATTAAGTTCCAATTTTTTTGGTTCCAGTTTAAGCGTTAGTTTTCCATGCATCTTAACAAATCTGTGTAAATTAAAAGATGAATTAAATAATTCTTTATATAAAATGTAATTGCACTAAAATTATGATTTGGGTTATTCCATAAGCTATATTATACTCACCTTGGATAGGCTACGTTTGAAGTTTATATAATGCGCTATTGTCTATCTATCTACCTACCTATATATAATATTATATATTTGAATTTCATGCCATTACGCTACTGAGACATTTGTAAAATAATCTCAAATCTTTCATGCTTTTTAAAATTTATTTTAAAAAGCAAATTTAAAAAGCAAATCAAGTTAATTTAAGCAACCGATATCTTTACTTTTAGTCCCTGTTTATGTGGGAAAGAAACGGAAAGAGTTAAATACCACCAAAATGAAAGAATTGGGAAAGCATCAAACCCATGAAACGCATTCGTCAGCAAATTTCTAGAACCACCAATCTGTGATATCAATATGACGGTTAAAAAAAAATCAAATGTCAGAATTTCCTAAAAAGACAGAAATTCCATAAGCTATATGGTATAAGCTATATTCCACTCCATAAGCTCCCTGACAGAAATTCCATAAGCTATATTATACTCACCTTGGATAGGCTAAAAAGACAGAAATTCCATAAGCTATATGGTATAAGCTATATTCCATTCCATAAGCTCCCTGACAGAAATTCCATAAGCTATATTATACTCACCTTGGATAGGCTACGTTTGATGTTTATATAATGCGCTATTGACTATCTGTCTACCTACCTATATATAATATTTTATATTTGAATTTCATGCCATTACGCTATTGAGACATTTGTAAAATAATCTCAAATCTTTCATGCTTTTTAAAATTTATTTTAAAAAGCAAATTTAAAAATCAAATCAAGTTAATTTAAGCAACCGATATCTTTACTTTTAGTCCCTGTTTATGTGGGAAAGAAACGGAAAGAGTTAAATACCACCAAAATGAAAGAATTGGGAAAGCATCAAACCCACGAAACGCATTCGTCTGCAAATTTCTAGAACCACCAATCTGTGATATCAATATGACGGTTAAAAAAAAGTCAAATGACAGAATTTCCTAAAAACATTCGGGTTATTCCATAAGCTATATTATACTCACCTTGGATAGGCTACGTTTGATGTTTATATAGTGCGCTATTGTCTATCTGTCTACCTACCTATATATAATATATATTTGAATTTCATGCCATTACGCTATTGAGACATTTGTAAAATAATCTCAAATCTTTCATGCTATTTAAAATTTATTTTAGAAAGCAAATTTAAAAAGCAAATCAAGTTAATTTAAGTAACCGATATCTTTACTTTTAGTCCCTGTTTATGTGGGGGAAAAACGGAAAGAGTTAAATACCACCATAATGAAAGAATTGGGAAAGCATCAAACCCATGAAATGCATTCGTCAGCAAATTTCTAGAACCACCGATCTGTGATATCAATATGACAGTTAAAAAATAAATCAAATGACAGAATTTCCTAAAAACATTCGATCCTATTCGAGTATCGTTTTTGTGTTTTTACCTGAAATCCCTGATGGAAATTTGTAGCGTACCCCTGGAGAGTGTCTCAAAAAATTCCTCACCAATACACACAATAATACTCTTCATATCAGTCCTCCCTTTAACCTCGGCTCTCTGCTGTCGTGCCTGAATTTAGCGATTAAAGATCAGAAGTTTATACTTAAGTGGCCTTCCCCAACTTTTCAGACCTAAATAGCTGATGTTATCGCCGCCGTAATTGCGCCTTTACTGATCTCTAGCGGGTAAAACCTCCCTCGTAATCAACTGCACTCACTTGTTGCATGCCCTGTGTGCCGCTCTGGAACCAGTCGCCGGGGGCGCCATAGAGCATCCCACGCTGTCCACAGCCGGTCAAATCGCATTGGCTAGCAGTGAGCAAGATTGAGTTGTTCTTTAGACAAATATGTCATTACAAATTGAGATCGGAAGAGGAGACGGTTAGAAAGCGAACAAAAAATAAGCAATTGCAGATATGAAATAGAAACATTATACCCAGTGTAATTGCCACAGTTAGTTTTTTTTTTCTTAATCTATAAAATCTGTATTTTTCTATTTCATTCTTTGTTGCATGTTCAAGTCGTGTGAATCGTATTCTCGAACAGTGAGCAGGAATGAGTTGTTAATTACAGAACTATATCATCAGAAACAGATTAAAGGGAACAGCACTCCTAGGTTTCATGAGGCTTCAGAAATGATTTATGAAAATTATTTTAGTATGGGGCTCACGGCCACACTCTGTAATGACAAATGGCTTAATACTTGGAAAAAATGCTGTTTATATTTATTTGACCAAGAAAACTGAAAAAAAGCAAAAAATTGACAGTAGTACGTGACAGGCGAATGGGAAAAGAAACTAGTGCACAACAGCGTCACTCATGCGTTGTCGTTTTGGAACCAGAGAGAAGGTAGAACTGAAGTAATGGAACTCGAGTTTCGTCGAGGAAGATGCATTGTTAATTATTGCTACATAGAATATTGTTAATTATTACTACTAAGAAACATGTTGAAATAAATAAAAGTTCTTCATAACTTTTACAATGTGTCCCACTTTTATTTGATACTTTATAAAATGCTACAAAACTAATGCATTTAATAAAGTATCATTTTATAGCATTTTATAGTAATAGAGGCATTATTTCCAATGCATTAGTACATAAAGTATTAATACATGCATTAATTTCCCTGTAAATTATCAAAAACATTCCGAATCCTTTATCTGGATTAATCATATATGTAATATTTTGACTAAAAATTTTGGAAATGTCTATTTTTAATTATCTTTAAACTAGTTCGTTCAAAAACTATTTTAGATACAGTTATAAATACAGTTATCTTCATTTGTTGAGAATTTTCTGGAATGCCCTGAGGAAATTATATTGTTCTATGTTATCAAACTGCCATCTTATATCATTATAACAAAGTCTGCTCAGTAAAATTCACCTTTATAGGGTATCTCTATTCTAAGCTCTATCCTATCCTAAGTAATCTAGAGGAAGAAAAAAACATTTTCCTTCTACGTTATACAGAAGCAGAATGTTTTTGTTTTTGTTAGTTTGTTTTTTTAAATCCTCCTCGAAATTACTTTTCTCCAGTACCTTCGCTACGTCTATTTTTTCGTCTTCAGTCATCATACTTTTTAAATGCACGTCTATCTCCCGTCAGTGTAAATACTACTGCCCCATTTGATGAGAGACTCAGCTCTCTTAATTAGTAGTTAATCAGCGAGAAAATTTTTTCAGTTTTCGTAGCTAAGAGTAAGTATAAAGGAATGATACAATGAACTCTTTAAAGTACAACCAAGTTATTCAGCATTATTTTCAAATTAAGTATTCCAAGGATTAGGAAATTTACACCTAAATGAGGTAAAAGTATAAATGACGTTCAAGACTGTATGTTCATATTTTGTAAATTGGGTAATAAAAGTAACGCGGTTGATTATTCTTTTTACAACTTCTTTGGTAGAGGAGCATGGAAGATAAATTTTATTTTTAAATGCACATTTTTATCCTATTTCATCGACTGTTTTACTGCATATGAAAAAAAATCAAAATAACAATATAGAATTCTGACACATATGTAAAAACTTTCTATCTGAAATGAAGAGAATATGTTTCTACAAGCTCGTTTTCTACCTCAAAATTCTTTTTTTTATATTCTATTTCCAACAAAGTAGGGCAAGAAATATTAATTCAGTAGTTGTAGCATTAACTGAGTAATCATGAATTCAACAATACATTTTACAGCAATACGTTTTGTTATTATAGTTCACTCGGACTAAGTCGCGTCTTTTTAGGTCAAAACTTGGTTATAAAAGAAAATTCACTTATTAGAAATTAACATGTAAAACCGCAATTTGCTAAATAGAAAACAACTTGGAAAATCGTAAAAATAAATGTGTGTGCTATTATGGTATAAAAAAATATCAATTGTTCATGTAAATAATTGTTCAAGCGCGCGGGGAAAATGAGTTTAACAAATATATATATATACAACCAATATTTATGTATAAAAATAACCTTAGCGTATATAATCTTCAAAATGCATGCGAAGCAAAGAGGAACTGTTTAAAAATAAAATACATGAAAAGAAGAACCTAGAACATATAGTGTTGAGACAATTTCCAAAATTTCAAACATGATATATCGTAAAAATTAATATATTTGGCATGCTCTATACGATCCTGGAGGAAAAAAACTCATTCTGCACAGAGTAGGTTTGTAACAAAATGGGTTTTGTGCATAAGAGTGTTAGAATTTATTGAGCAAAATTTATGAATTTCCACCGTTTGTGTGTTGTTGTTGTGTGTCCCAAACACAAGACGTATCAACATGTTAAAAATTTTTCGAACCCCCCCCCCCCCCAAAAAAAAAAAAAGAACTGAAAATTACAATTTTTTTTAGCAGTCTGAGTTAAATATCGCTACACGAAAAATGTTTTCCTTAAAATGAGAATTAATTGCCGTGAAAGTTATATCAAAATTATGGCTCTACAAAGATTACGAAAATTATCACATTGCGTTGAATAGAAATTTTTTTAAATAGAAACTATTCTGTAGATTTCTTATTCATATTAATGTTCTATGTCAAAAAGTTTTCAACAACGACATATATGTAAACTGTAACATTTTAATGCTTAAAGTTTCAAGCTATTGAAGTCACGACTTCTTAGTATCTGTATAACTTACTACCGATATTATTTTAAAATATTTAAATTACATATTCAGTTCCACATTTTGAATTGGTATATGACTTTATGAAAACTTAGAGGCATTTTTTTTTAAATTTGGCTGCTGTAAGAAAAATGTTTTAAAAAATCCGGAATTTACTGCTCCGGGGAACATAGTACCTCGGAGATAAACAAAGTAGGAAAGGATTTTGATAATTTTCCCACTGTCTCAGACTATTTTTTTGTTTATAACCCATCAATATAATAAATTGCAGCAGTTATATTCTGAATTAATTTGAAAATTCAGCTAAAACATTTTGTAATTCGCTACGGATACAATAGAAATATAATATATAAAATGAGCATGACCTTCTTACTATGCGGTTTGTATCGAATCGACTATTGCTTATTTTTTCTGAATATTTCTATCTATCATTCTTTTGAAACAGCAGGGTTTTTGTGAGTTTTCTCGCCTCGGAATGAAATAGTCTGGGTACACCTCCCAGTCCTGCCGTAAATAAGTATACATTTTCATGCTAATGTTGGTGATGTTTTAAGCGCAACTTTTATCTATAATTTTACTTACGCTTTTGCATAAATCTGAAGGAAGATTCAAACATGTATTTTGAAAAAGCTAAAACTATATTTGAATCATTAATTAACCACTTTCAAGTTAAATTAAAATAGTTGATATCCAAATATAATACACCAAACTTTGGATTAAAAAATTTTTACAGACTTTGCATCTAAGGTTTTAAGCTTTTGTATTTTCTATATGGTCCTATACAAAATTCGGCGAGACATTTTATTTTATTATAGCACTTTGAAGGGTTTACTTTTCTGACGCGTGTTCCATATAAACTTTGGAACCAAAAAGCTTAAATATATCAAGTGTTAAATATACGTTTGTTTTACTTGTAAAACGCTTAGATGCTTCCTACTTTAGGAATATGAATAGTAAAAAGACTCCCACACAACTATTCCTCTTTCATTTATACAAAGGCTACATTAAATCATTTAAATAAATATAGATGTTGATATCAAACTAAAGTACATTTAAATCATTTGTTATAAATTGCATTTATACTTCCTGATTATAACATGACATGGGAACAATCCTTTAACCAGAGTTTTCACCCCTTAAAGGAACGGCCCCCACTTCTTGTAACCGGGCATCTATCCTACATGAAAAGGCAGGTGTGAAGGCTTAAAACGCCTTTTTGATACCACAAGAGATATAAACGTTTAAAAAAATATGAAGAACGGATGATCCGCTTTTTCTTCCTCTCAGGTAAAAGGACGGGCCTGGCGATGAGAGGGGGGGAGGGGGAGTAGAGACTGTTATCGTCAATAAATATCCAGTATATTCTACCTTTGAATCGTTCATTAAACAAATAGGGAGCATAAACTGAGATAACAGAGGTCACAACCATTAACACATCACGACTGAGTTGGTAAAACCTACTCATTATATTATACCAGGCACAAGAGCACGAAACTGAGGGGTTGTATAAAAAGTGTCGTGTACAGATTCATTTAGACAGCAAGTTCGGAAAAGGCGGGTATTTCGCCTTCTGCTCGTTCATAAAATCGGAAGGGTATGCGTAAGTTAATTAGTATTGTCATTGTGGTAGTATTTATTTGTCGTACTAAAACAATTAAATACAGATGCTTTGCTTTTAAATATACGAATACATTGATCCGTTTTAAACTATTGAACTGTATTACACTAAAATTAGCATTTTGCTCGTAAAAACTAAAAATATAACAAAATAAACTTGTCCAATGCTTCTATTATTTTTTATTTTTTTTATCAATTTGTAAAAATTTCGTACAGAAGTCTAAAATTTTCAATTTTTATTTTACTATTCCTTTATAACATAAAATGAACCTTTCAAGCTATGGGAAAAACTTTCATCTGCATCAAATATTTTCCTTTTAAATTAGAAACCAATCTTTTTTTTTTCTTTTAAATATTAGGACAGTTTTTTATTGCTCGCACATACACATGTACTCTATTAAATTTCAAAATTATTGGCCTAAAATGAATCTTGACTATTCTAGAAAATTGATTCTCAAGCTTTAAAAACCCAAGGATTCCAATTATAGAAGAAATATTTTGGTGAACTCCCATAATTTCGGCTGTTTTAATACTAGAATTAATAAACTACAAAACTGACCACTTATCTTTCAAAAAAAATTTTGATAAAAAATTATTTCATAGATGTATGATCTTAATACCTTAATTTCTTACTTTCAATATCTTAATTTTCTACTTTAAAGTAAAAATAGTTATAAGGTATAAAAGCACAGTAAAACCCCTCCTAACGGACACCCCTTTTATGAACGTTAAAAAATTCCCCGACAGAAATGCATTAGCTTCAATGTACCGTATTTTTCGGACCATAAGGACGCAACTTTTTACATAAAAAAATCGACTTAAAATTGGGGTGCGTCTTATAGTCTGAAGGTAACGTTAAAATAAAATGAATATTTTATTGCATAATATATATATATATATATATATATATATATATATATATATATATATATATATATATATATATATAATATTTATTATATATAATATTTATTATATATAATATATAATATTTTTTATCTTTATTAAGTAAGAAATTGAAAATATCTATATATACCTAACAAAATACAAAATATTCTTTTCTAAAAATCCTCCCATAAATTTCAGGTGCGTCTTATGGCCCAAACAATATGGTAATATGAGCCCTTTTCGTCGACACCTTTACATTCGGAGAAGAACATTGTTCTCATAGTTCATTCAATTGGAATAACAAACACTATCAGAACTTTAGAATTGTTAGTTTGTACAGAATACTTACGTATAGCAAACGCGCAGCATTTCAGAATAAAGTAAAAGTTTAAAATTAAAAAAATGTAATGGTTTAGCATAAACTAAATTTGCTGAAAAGTTTAAGGTACACAGATAAATTTTTTTTTAAAAAAAAACCTTTAGCAACCGAAATTAGATTAATTATTCCGAATTCTTGAAGCTTCTACTAATGCTGTTCATCAAAACACGAAAGCAGATTCATACAGTAAAAATTGTTATTCCATTAAGGACTAATTTGACGGAGAACATCTGATTTTAAAAACTTAAACTAAATAACTGATGGTAATGAACCAAAAAATTACTCAAATTCATCAAGGCAGGAGCAATTAGAAATAGTCGTCGTTTGGATTTTTTTAAGGCCAAAGTTTCATCACACTTATGCAGAAATTATATAAACAGTATGTTTATAAAAAAAGATAAATTATCTCAGTATTTATTGTTTATGATATTTTTGTTGGCATATATTAATCCAAGGCAGAATTCTTCAGCACTTGTACAATAATGAGTCTTGTGTGGAAGGAAACTACGGTTACTGAAATAACTTTTTAGAAGTATTTGTTGAAACATTCAAACTTTAATATGAAGATTTATCTAAAATAAATTTTGTCTGTATTTAAATTATCGAATATCAATAATGCCTGTTTATTTTTAAACAAATTACGGTAATAACATCCCTTAATTTTGGATTTTTTTACTTAAATTTTACGACAAAACCGTTCTTTATACTTTTAAACTAATCGAAAGTGAATTATTATACCAAAAAAAGGGAAAAAGTTGCAATATATAATCGATATTTGTTGCAATATATAATCTGATATATCTCATTTATAGCCTAAAAGTTTTACATAATATTGTTATGGAATTAAATTGACTATTATCATATTAGCATAAATATCATAACTTTACCTATTCATCTGCCGTAGAGCATATACAGAGAAGATAGATGAATACCATTCCAATCACGTATGCACATATTTCTTCCGAAAGTAGAAACAGACATAAATATTGCAGCAGCTCCGACAAGCTCATATATTTAGAATTCAATAAATACAGTATATAAAAATCGGTGTAGACGAATTCGCATTGTGTCCACCTGACTCTTTAACCATTCTGAGTGCTAGCAGTTGTTCACATATAAATAAATACTAAAGCCTCTCGCAACCCTATGCAACCATTTTTTATTTTCAAATGTTACTTTAGAGAATCTTACAGATATTAGGGAAATTGGAGATTTAATCTGAAATTGAAAGTATTTGGTTAACGCTAATACGACTACTTTTCAATTTATAGTAATACCTAAATCTGTAAATTAAACAACGTTCTCACTAAACATTTTCAATTCAGAGTTCGCAATATATATATATATATATATATATATATATATATATACATACAATATGTGTGTGTGTGTGTCATTACAGATATTCCTCTAGATACGACCGAGATAGTGACCGAGATATTGGTCGTAAATCGAGTTTCAAAAAATTTTTTTTCTTGTATATGTACATACATATATTTTTTACTTTCATACATACATACGTAATTTAAAATACATTGTATTTAGAAGACATAAATTATTCTTTGTCATTACTACTTATTATGTTAGTACAATCCATTGGTTCATAATTTGCGACTGAAGATATATTGCAAGTTGTTTTAACAAAGTTATCCAAGGTAGTTTGAACAGCTTGGGTCTTCTTTTCCTTGTATATTGTCTGATAGCAAGCCAGAATTTTTATGAATACGGCGATTTACACTTGTTACACTTCTTTCTTCATTTGGATCCATTGCTTCTAATTGCTGTAGTCCATTATTAATATAATGAAAAGTTGAAGCCATTTCTGAAGCCAATGAAGATTTATTTGATTTATGGTGTGGAAACTATTGCACCATATATTTTTATTATTGAGTCATAAATTTTTGCAGCACTGCAGAATATTGCATCATATTTTTTAATAATTATGTTGTACATATAGGTATTTAATGTACATTCGAGGAACAGTATTTCTGAGGGAAAAAATAATATTTTTTTTTTAATTTAAAAATTTCGGTCGTAAGTACGAGCAGTCGTAAGTCGAGGAATACCTGTATATACAACTCTCATTTTATCTACTTTTATTAGCTTTATTCTACTGATTCTTTCCTGTGTATTTTTAATCCTTTAAGATGTTTGATAAATTATTATTTCTATAAAACAAACTGGTTTCCAGTGAATATTTCTCCAGCAATATCAAGTCACCAAGGGGAAAACATCAAAACATTTGTGCTAACCAGAAAACAGTTAATTTACTAGAATGTTGATTTCTGTTTACATGGCGTGCCCAATACTTTTATTATGAGCTACATAAAATTGTTAAATAGGATAATTGAATAACAAGCTTACACGAGGAAGTTGATTTTCCTATGGTTTAATTTCCTCTTGATTGCACGAATTATTTCATAGCAAACAAGGGAATCCCCTAAGCAAAATTTCAATTTGCTTAAATGAACATAATAAAATAAGAGGAAATAATTCATGTAAACAAATTTTTGAACGGTGAACTAATATACCTCTCGTTAAAAGTAAAAACCAGAATCAAAGAATTCTTATCCTTCCATTATCACGAACCTGTCTGTCTTTCAAGCCAGATCTTTCTACATTGAAAAAAAAAATAACTCGATTATATTTTGCTTCAAATCTTCATAATGGTATATTTTTCCTCGCCTTTCTTAAATTACTTAGAGTCACATAGTTTTATGATAGGCCATTAAGAACGAAAATTATTTAAGGAGTGCGCATAAGGAAGTTGATTATTTTACCGTTGAATTTCCTTTTAAATTAATGATTCATTTCAGGATACAAATGAGTCCCTCGGCAGAAATTTCGCTTTTACATTTTGCTAACTAGCCCAAAAGAAGAGGAAATAATGAATTGAAATGTTTTGTTTTGATATGGTTGGAAAAAAAGGGGAATTTCACAGAGTTGAATTTTACTTTACTCTTCCCTTTTCTGGTTTTACTGTTTCCGAATTCCCTTGATTATTTACCCTCCATTTATTTTTTACAAATAAGAAATTAAAGTAAGAATCTGGAGTAATATTGAATACATTTGAGGTAATTTCTGATTCTCTTCTCGATCTCTCTCTGTCTGGGCATGCACACAGTATATAATCTATATATATAAAACAGTTCCGTAACTGACTGACTGACATATAACGCACAGACCAAACCGCTGGACCTAAATGGCTGAAATTTTGCATGGCGATTCTTCTTATAGTGTAGAGGTGCACTAAGAAAGATTTTTGAAAAATTCTCCTCAGATTTTTAAAAAATTAAATTTTTAAGCTGTTTTAGTAGCTTTTTTTAAGTTTGCATTTAAAATAATAATTTGAGGGTTATAAAATTTATATCACAAGAAAGATCATAAAAATTCCTTTAAAATGAAATCTTTTTCGAATCTTTACCTCCATTTTCTGATAATTCGGTGAATTTTTAAAGATTAATTTTTAGAATTTAATTTATTAAATGCCGATTACGTGGTTTCTTTTCTTTTTGTGATACTTTAAACTAATTTTGCGTCACGTGCATGACAACGAAATAAATTGACAAAAAATATTTTTTTTCTTTCTAATGCGCAGACGATTGGACATTATCAAAAAAATATTAAATTACAGTTAAAAATATGTTCCGCAAACTGCACTATATTAACTGTACTATATTCTTTAGTATGTTCTATTAGATTTAATTTGAATATTTTCTTCTACATTATTTTGTCTATAAAAATATCCGTTACGACTTTTATATATATATATATTTCTTTGGCATTAATTGCATACATTGATCGTTGTATTTAATTTGAATGTACTCCTTAGCGAAGCACGGGTATTCAGCTAGTTATATATATAATTTTTTGACAAAATTTTGTTGAGTAATGCAGGAGTTCCTTGATTTTATTTCCTATGGTATCCCTCAATTGGCACGGGGACGCTTTTTCAGATTGTATATTCATTCTAGCATTGCAATCATCGTGTGTTGTTGAATTTTTCAATTGACGGCGACCCATTGCAAACATTTAACAAAAATCAGTTTCCTGTGAGCATTCAATATAAAACTGATGGAATAAAAGTAGTACTGAAACAAATTTCTTCAAAAAACAATAGCTAAAACATTAAATAGCTAGACATTAAATAATAAAATAGGAACGCAGTCCACAGAGAAAGTATAACACTTTTGGTAAGTTTAATTTTCCCTTCTTTTTTTGGGGGGGGGGGATGGGGGAGTTAGTGTACTCCAAAATTTTCTAAACACAAAGCCATCAATAATATTCTTAAAAATATAATAAATCATTTTAAAGTTGTTGAAAAGCATTTCATAATACTGAGATTTTAAGATATAAAAATATTTTCACCGTAATCTTACACCAAGTGTCCATAAGTTTAGATATTAAGGTATTGCGTTGTAAAGTGAGCGTTATGCTTTACACACGAAATGAACTTAAATTTCTTTTTTTTACTCTCAGAGTTATTTTTAAAAGCTCAACACTTCTATAACACTCGCACAAAAAACGCGTTAAAAATTGGCATGTTATGAGAATTAATTTTTTTTCCTCTTCCAAAGATAACTTGAAAATATAATCGCCCATGCTCTACTCATTCAAATTCCAATATTCAAAACCAATTAAAGTTTAATATTGTAGCGATCATCATTTCATCCACAAGCAGTCTGTGTATTATCATTCTGAGAAACCTACTATTAAGTGTTTTAATGTGATTAGCTAATCTTTGAAGATATTTATTAGGTTTTATGAGTTTCCCTCCTGTCGCCCTGTTACACTAATTTAGACATATTAGAGCAGTTTACACTCTGATTTATTTCCTTAGAACTGATATACAAAAGGGTATAAAAAAGCAAAGGCGAAAAGCTAAAAACATGGCGGACATTATGGCGAGCCAAAAAAAAAAAAAAAAAAAGAACGATAATGAGATAAGGGAACAGCGTTTACACAGTCCGTCCCTCGTACGTTTTGATAATAGCCACTTCACGTAACGATCCGGTTTACTTTATTTAATATGTATAATAACGTTGGAATGGATGCAAATTTGTCATTTTCCTGAAAACCACCATTTCTTAGAAAACCTTGCATTTGTAATCATCTGTGGCACTCATGTGGAAAGGTTTCAACCTTCTGCCTGCTCCAGTCTCTACAGATGTCATTGGAGAGAAGTTACCTCCCACTTTCAAAATAGACTCCTGGAATCTAACGGGGGGAATATCAGTCGGCCTCGATTTTGTTTGTTTAAGAATAACCTAAAATTATTGTACGAATTTATTGACCCGACAGGAGATCAGATGAAAAGGAATGCAGGCCATTATAGATATCGGACAAATAATTACAGAGGACTTCAGAAATTTTTTTCTTCAACAGCTTATGATAACTTGTCTGGATATTCGATTATCTCAAAAAAGGCATACTATAAGGGTAAGTACTGAAATAAAAGAGGCCTCTAAAAATTTAAAATTGATAAAATAGGAAAAAGAGCATTTCTTGTCTACTTCAGCAAATATTAATTTTTAAAAAATGTCCTTTCTCATTTTCTTTTCCACAAGTAGAAAAGAAAACGTTTACATATTGCAGTGGTAATGATTAAATTTATTTCACAGAATCCAGGAGAGAGCTCATGTACAAATAATAACTAGAATTTTATGACGAGTATAGCGTACTGAGTGCAGGGCTGGTGCTGTTCAGTTCGAGAGTGTCTTTTCTTGAATAGGTGTGTAAAACACAAAAGCATTGACTGCAGAATCTCTATATATAAAACAGTTCCGTAACTGACTGAGTGACTGAATGACTGACTGACATATAATTCACAGACCAAACCGCTGGACATAAGAGCTGAAATTTTGCATGGCGATTCTTCTTATAGTGTAGGGGTGCACTAAGAAAGATTTTTGAAAAATTCTTCTTAGATTATTTTAAAATTAAATTTGTAAGCTGTTTTTGTAACATTCTTTAAAGTTTGAATTTAAAATAATAATCCGAGGGTTATAAAATTTATATCACGAGAAAGATCATAAAAATTCCTTTAAAATGAAATCTTTTTTGAATCTTTACCTCCATTTTCTGTTTTTTGGGGAATTTTTAAAGATTAATTTTTAGAAATTAATTTATTAAATGCTGATCACGTGGTTTCTTTTCTTTTAATTTTGCTGTCACGTGCATAACAACGAAATAGACAAAAAAAATTTCTTGCTAATGCGGCAGACGATTGGACATTATCCAAAAAAATATTAACATACGGTAAAATAAATGTTCCTCAAACTGTACTATATTAACTGTACTATATTAACTGTACTATATTCTTTAGTATGTTCTATTAGATTTAATTTGAATATTTTCTTCTACATTGTTTTGTCTATAAAAATATCTGTTACGATTTTTTTATAAATATATTTTTTCGGTTTTTTTTTTACATCAATTGCATACATTGATCGTTGTATTTATTCTAAATATATATACACATATTTTTGGCATTAATTGCATACATTGACCGATGTATTGAATTCGAATGTACTCCGTAGCGAAGTACGGGTTTTCAGCTAGAGTACTATAAGCTTACTAGTACATATAAGCTTAAACCATTTAATTTTTTCTTCCTCTTAGACACTAGCACATGTTATTTTTATTATTTATCCCCATTTTCTGTTAATGACTTCTGGCTAAATGGACACTAAAACTGTAAACAAACTTGACTCCACCAATCGTCGATTTCTGGGTTTGTTACTTCTTTAACGATACTGTCATCTGTTATAATACGAGGGCTAAAAATAATCCCGAATTCCTGCAATAACCTATACCAAACACTGAGCTCAAACCGAGATTCTAGTACCAATAGGCACGATACAAATAAAATATTTTTTTAAAAAATCCCCTTGTCGAGGAAGACGCTGATACTTTAAATGTAAGAGTGCTTAAGAGAATCTTAGAAAATCCTGGGATGCACTCTGAGCTTACGAAATTTAAAATATTCCTAATACTTAACTTAATACAGTTAATAAATAGTTTCTTTGAATAGTATGATAACACCATCTGTACGTCGTAATTTTTCTCGAACAAAGACACTGGAAAATAATGAAGCTAGAAAATGAACTGATAGAAATAAACCTTCCTCACTTAAAAGAGACTTTTCACATATGTATCAAAACCCTTAATTGATAAACATTATAATTGTTTATTAACTGCCACAAAGCATAACAAATGAATTAAAACATAAATTGAAGCAACTGAAGTCGTAAGCTCAAGCTATTGTAGTTATGACAGGTGCAAGTCCTGTAAGTCTTCCTATCGTGTGCACGAGGTCTTTTCTGAAAGAATCTTGTCTAATACAACATAGATTTAAAGCAGCGTTCCAAGACCTAATTCCTCATTCAGACAATTTCTTTTTTTTTTCTTCCTAAGACAGTTTATTGATGGAAAAACAAAATATAACCCTGCTTCTATAGTCTTAAATCTGTCAAATGAGTGGGACTATCTACAGTGGCCTGACAACTTCCTCATATAAGTGTTCTCGTCACATGATGACTATATTGCTAATCACTGAATTCTAGGTCACAATTTATATGGTTGGTTGGTTGTTTGAATTTTTAGAGCCACGGTAATCTTTTAAATTTCGAGACATACCATCTGAGAAACAGATAGGTTCCAGTATTCGCCCAGAAACGAGATTACTACCAGAGTTGGAGGGATTTTTTGGTGAGCAAGAGGTGAGTTTTATTTAAAACAGACTATCAGCGATCAAAGGCATTCTGATCAGTTAATTTTTATACATAGTCTTATTGATCTTTTTTGTTTTGAAAGATGCTTTACTGCTAAGTTAAAACTGATTTATGATGATTGAACCACGGAAACCCATGGACTAGTCTCGGTCGGCGGGTGAAAGAGAAAAATTATTGAGCTTTATACTTACGTAGATTCGGCAGTACGATACCTAAGAAAAGCTACGATGGCTCGGATCTTGAAATCTAAACACAATAATTTCAGTTAGTGAGTAGTAAGTTTCTCATGATTTTCTCCGTGTATTGTTCATTAGTTCCTACTTCACTTTTGAATGTGTTTTTCAAAAGGTATGCGTCAGTGTGGTAAATCACGTTAATGGTGCAATGCAGCAATCTCCTCTCCCATTACACCCTATTAGAACCGCTTCCCATTCTAGGTTTTGAAAAAGAAAAGAAAGAAAAACAGAGAGAGGGAGACGCGTTTATTAGTTTCTACATTACATGATGATTGCAAATATTATCTTAATTTCGAAACGTTGTTAGTTAATAACAATATTTAGAAATCATCCATGAACGGGTATAGTTATGAATGTAGTGTTAATTCTGATTAATAGATTCCATAACATTTGCAACAGAATTATCAAATTGGAGCAAATCTCTTATTACATGCAACTTTCACAGAATGTGCGAGTTTAAAAAAAAAATCGTATTAGAAATTCATGCTCTTACGACGCTATTAAAAAATTAAATAGAATGATCTGCGTTAGAAAAAAAATGGATACCCTTATATCAACTTCTTACGAGCTCAAATTGTTTCTCAAACTTTGAAATCAAAAATTAAAAAAGTAATATTTACTATAAAGTAATAAATCTCAAATATTATACGCCTTGCATTTAACAGTGCATTACAAATTAAAATTAAAGAACACACACGTGCAAGAACGCTACCAAATTAATTAAACAATTAACAAAAACACCCAAAGTAATCAGCGTGCGGAAACAGGTTCTGGTGCCCCTTATTTTTTTCCCCTTTTTGGAAGGGTGCCTTATCTATAATTCGCATCGCTGGCTTTCTGATGAGGGGGCGTGTAGGGACGTAATAGACGATAGGGAAAACACTGGGAAAAAATTCGCCAGCGATGAATCTGAAGGCGGGTTTGTGGACATCAATAACTGGTCTCATTAACACCTGGCCAGGCGAGGGACTTCAAGATTGCGGGCGATAAACGCGGCCAGCGCAAATTCGAATAGCCTTTTTCCCGTGCGCGTACGCCGCGGTGTCGGTTTCGACTCTATGAAGCTGGTAAATGGGGGAGGGGCTGCAGATTATAGTGCTGATGAGTTCATAGCTGAGAAATAATGGAAGAACCTGGAGCGCGCTAAATTGTATTTTTATTCAGTTCCTTCTCATACCCAGAGAAGAGAGTGTCCATTCAAAGCAAACACTCGAATCGAAAAATATGGGAATGTTCCCAATTCCCAAATAATTTATCTTTTTTGCCTCAAAAACATAAACAGGAAAGAGAAGGAAAAAATCCTTTAACCAAGATTTCACACCAAAAAATGGTTGCGTGAGAATGTGGCTAAAATATTCTGGGGGGAGGGGGATTGAAATAGAAAGAAATGTTGATCAAAATAAAATAACGTTGCATTTCTAAATTATTGCATTTTGGAAATTTTCGTTGAAAGTAAAAATTCTATAATATATTAATCTTTCCTACGTAGTGGATTCAAATATATGTCTTATTAACACCTGGTCATATGTTTAACATATATATAACACATATGTCTTATTATCACAAGTTAGTTTTAAAGGTTAAAAACTGTAATTGATATAACAGAGAAACTGGATACTTAAAAATACAGTCGACGCTATCCATTCAAGGGGGTAGGGCTGCACTATCTTTCAGAACACGGAAAATCCACTTGCGGGCTTATACCTCTGAGCCATCAAGTCAACTCTTAATCAAAGTGACCTTAATAAACTCGCGCAATTTCAAAACATATGCTGCTGCAATTTATATAAAAAATTCAAAATTATAGTATCAACAATGCAGGCTAGCACAAACATTATATAGAGTACAAAGCTGTATACCGTAAACTAATGGATTTTAAGGCATCGGTAGCTTTCCTATTAAATTATTGATAATAAATCTGGGAAGTCTCAAATCCACGAATGTTTATCCCTTCAAAGTTGAGAGTCCGATGTAATTTATATATTTTGAAAGCACTGTTATCTATTCATATAACACTGTATATTAATAATATTAATAGTCTATATATTTTATAGAGGGATGAATGAATACTTTATTTTTTAGGTATATTTCAGAAAATGATCTTTTATCTTTTCCCAAGCTACAAAGTATAAAGTACATATTTTAAGCTAGAATCATCACGATACTAAATATATTACAAAATGAAAACATTTGTTTTGTAGTATTATGAGAAATAGAAAAAAAATATTGAGCAAAATAGAATAACGATGCATTTCTACATTATTTCATTTTGGGAATTTTACAAAAGTTGACCTTGTAATGACTAATTAACCTCCCATTCACAAATTCATCTCTTTCTTTAGTTAAAATAGATTAACCTAGCCCTGGAATGGAGCCCCGAACCACCTGTTCTCTGTACAAATGTGGTTACCATTACGCTACTAAGCCAAGATATAATCTTCATCATTATGTCTTTCAAATTATTTTCGAGAAATCCGTTTAGGAAGCTAAATTAAACGAAGTAAGGAAAATGTAGTAGGCTTTATTAAAGTTTCACTGCGGTATTGCGTAATGGTATCACTTTTCTTGCCAATATTCAACAATTTTCTCCAGCCTTCAATTTAATGAAAGGTCTTAATGAAAAACGTTATAATATACTTATGACAATATTTTCTGCGATTGACCTTCATTTATCTAGAGTACATTTTATGTATCTTTTAGGTTAAAATAGCATTCAACGAGATATATTTTATAAAAATTAGCCGAAATGAATTTCCTCATGCACTGATGAATGCGCTAAACATTGGTCTCTCTCCTGTGCCTAAAATAATCCAATTACCGAATTAAGCTTTATCAACTTAGTGATTCCCTTATAAGTTATTTTAAATGGATTAGCTCATTTGAGTTGCTCACGTCACTTATTTGCCACAGAATTGTTCAGATACTGACCTCAAAAATTTCCGATTCTTGGATTCAATTTTTGAATAAATATCCCCTATAATTACATCAATGGTATATTGTTGTGGGTTTCATAGCGTGTCACAGTAATACAACACACTTTCTTCCAGAAAATCTTCAATTGAAGACATTCTTCTTGAATTCTCACGCCACTAAGTACCATGTGTCATATATAAGAATGCAACAAAAAAAAAATACCACAATATAATACTCATAAATTAAGCCCTTAGGTATCGATCAATTTATCTCACGAAATATGTGACCGTTATAAATAACTACTCTACCTACCTATATCCGATATTGTAAACTAATAGGGTAAGTATATGATTCGGTAATCATTTTAGAGTCCAGGTTCAAGTAATCTCTAAATTACTCTTAGCTATTCATATAGTCTATTACATAAAACTATGCTGGCCAACATCCTGATTGTTAAACTTTTGGTTGTTCTTTGCTAAGTATTATCAGTTCCACGGGTTTAGAAATGTTGAAATTTATGGCAAGGCATAATTGGAATGGTGAAAAGAATTAAACCTTATAAATCTTCTCAATGATGAATTCCATAAAAAATGAACAATGTTTGATATGGGAAGCCAAAACAAAACTCTAGAGCTATTTTTATAATTTCCAGCTGTGGAAGAATCTACTCATCGAAAGAAGCAAACAAGCAAAAACGAATAGTTGCGCTTTAATTTCCTTAAGACGCAGATAAAATGTAACAAAATTCCGATGATAGAGTATTACAATTATTTTGTACACATCAGAAGAATTGAAGAGAAAAATAAAACATAGCGTGCATTACCGAAAGTAATAACCTTAACCTAACCCTTTTTTCCTATCAAAAGTTCTGAAGGAAATCCTGTTTAATTAATCTAAAGAAAATAAGTATATTTTTTCAAGGAAATTAATACCAGTTTTAAATTACTATATTTATATATCGTTTCTAACAAATGTGTAACTAGACTTCTTGGGTTAAGTAACTTATTTCCTTTAGTACAAAAATGCATGATGAAGAATTCTGGGAAGGCTCATTTACAAAGTCAAGGTACGCATCGTAAATGTCCTTTTGCCAATGAAGAGAACCAATGATGACGGAATCGAAAAGGCAATTTTACATTTAATTACCATGAAATATTTACTAATCTCTTACCCTTACGACTAGTTATTATTTAAGATGACCACAACCAAAGGATTCATTGGTTAAAAAAAAATTCTATTCCGAAAAAAAAAAATCCGTGATATACACTCTAAGACAAACAAAAAAAAAAAGGTCACCAAGAAGGGTTAATGCAAATTGGACACAAATTGATATGAATGCAGGTTTCGACAGAAAATGCAAAATTTTAAACTTTGGTGGCCAATGAAGGAACATGTGACGCTGCAGCGCATCTTAACTGCGCTACTGGCAGGATGTTAAAGAGGAGAAATTTCGATTCCAGGTCATAAATTCTTTGCAAATTTCATTCCGTGTACTCAGGTAGACAGTAACTATGCCTCGCATACAGATGCGCGAACAATATGCGCAGATGTCAGCATTTGAGAGAGGATGTGTAGTTGGGCTCAAAGAAGCAGGTAAATCTAATTGGCGAATCGCTGGACATTTTGATAGGAGCGATGCCACTATTAGACGATGTTGGCAGGAATGGCCGAACACAGCGTCAAGAAGGAAGCGGTGGGCATAGAGAAACGACAGAACGTGAGGACCGAACAATCATCAGAGCGGCACTCACAGCCCCACAGCAAATACGTGTCTGGAGACACTCCGGACAGCGGTGGGATACCAACCTGACTGTCTTCCGCCACACAGGCCGATAACCAGGGGTGATGGTCTGGGGTGCCATTTCATTTCATAGCAGGACCCCTTTGGTTATCATCCGCGGCACCCTTACAACACCGCAGTACGTGGACGATATTCTACGCCCCGTTGTGTTGCCCTTCATATCACGCCATCCGTGGCTTACATTTCAGCAAGATAATGCCCGCCCACACACGGCGAGAGTTTCTACTGCTTGTGTTCGTGCTTTCCCAGCGCTACCTTGGCCAGCAAGGTCGCCGGATCTCTCCCCCATTGAACACGTTTGGAGCATTATGGGCAGGGCCCTCCAACCAGTTCGGGATTTTGACGATCTAACGCACCAATTGGACACAATATGGCACGATATCCCGCAGGAGGACATCCGCCACCTCTATCAATCAATGTCAAACCGAATAACTGCTTGCATATAAGGGCCAGAGGTGGACCAACTCTTTATTGACTTTTTCTCTTTGTGAAGCTCTTTGTCTTGAATAAATCTTTCAATTTTTCTCAAATTGTAATCATTTGTTTTTCAGTACGTGTACATCACATCTACTGATTTTCGTCCCGTTCGGATAACTCCTTTTTGGTTCGTCATTTATTATTTTTTTTTTGTCTAAGAGTGTATATCAAAATAAATTTAAAGAATTCTAAAGTTCATATGGTCATAATAATCAGAGATGAACATAAAATGTTGAGAGATTAATCTAAATAAATACGCAGCCTAAAAATAACAGAAAAAACATTTTTCTGCATTCCTGGGGATCTAACTACTGACAATTAGGACGATTTTCCGTGCACTCGAGATAAGAGATTTTAAAAGAATTTCGTGAGTCTACCTCAACGTCACGAAAGTACTGATCATAGCATTTCTTTTTTATAACAAACAAAAACAAGCTCCAGTTCCTACAACTAAGATTATCAGTCCCTAAATCTTAATTTAATTGACTTTAAATGAGTTGACGGATTATGTTTTGATTTATAAAAGTTTGGATTTATCAAAACCATGATTGTCTTTTTATTTAGTTTATTCGAAATATATATTTCAGAATTTGTGTATTTCAAATTACTAACCTTATAATTCTTAACATCTCCGGCATTCGGTACCAAAGTCTGTGGGTTCGAATCCCACTGATGGTGAGGACTTTTGTAGCCGTTCGGAATCGGCTTCAAGCAGTAGGTCCCGGTCTAATTAGACCTCGTTGTAAGGACTTCGCCTAAAACCAAGACTGACAGCCTTTAATATTTACAAAATGCTTTATTTGCATCCAGATTAAATATAGGCTTTATACAATAATTACAAAAAAATAAGCACTATCTGAGGCTATTTCGCGGGGTTCAGGATATCATAATGGAACACGGCAGGCTCTCCTTCTCTGGCACGCGTTCGACGGCGAGGGTTCTTCACACCTGTAAAACGAAGTCAACTGCCCCCCATTTACATCAAGGTGGCGAATATATATCCTCGCCCATCTCTGTGGGTGGTTGAAGCGAGCTCCCTTTGAACCCTTTTTTGTAGACCGTCTTCAGACCATTCCGCGTCTTCCGCTAAAAGGCTAGGTGATTATCCTCTGGACAGGCTTTGTCTGCAAGCAGGGGGATTTCTTACAGAAGACGGCTTCCTAATTGTCCGATGGCGACGCGGCGTCTGCCACAATTTGGTGACAAAGCGACTGTCACCGATGAATACGGTAGATTGATAATGGACGCCTTGCCGTTAGGCTCTCTCAGGAATTCCGGGTGTGAAAGGGGCGCAAAGTCATTACATCGTGTAGCAAAAATTGACCGTAGCGCTCCAAACCAAACCAAACGAAACCAAACTTAACATCAGCACAAATTTATAGATTATATTTTAAAATATAAGGAAATTTGAAACTAATTAGAGACCTGATTCCTGCATGATTACCGCATTTAAATTCTTTTTCGATTCAATAGCTCATATAATTCACGGCTAATAACTTGATAAAACAATAACGGAAACTAAAGGAAAACTTTACATTGCTTTACATTATTATATATTGCATCTATCATATTTCTGCAGAGGTAGGGTAAAACAAAGGTAAAATATATTTCCATGGTTAAAATTTATCAAAATTAAGCTCTAGGTAGTAAAGAATATCTCGTAGATCATTTCTTCTATGAATGATTAAAATAATTAAATTACTACCTTCCATAGACATGTATATACGCTTTGAGGACACAGGATACGTTACCGGATATAATAGCATCCCAGAGCAAGGGTATTTAATTCGTCAAATCTTTTAAACGGACTAGGCTGCCAAAACCAATGTCTTGGAATAAACCTTTATAGTCGGCGACGGACACACTAGATTTAAAATTTCATCAACAGCCAAAGTATCGACGTTCTCTCGAACAACGATTGCTTACGGGTACCATGAATGGCAAGTATATTTTTGGATCTCTACGCACACAGAAAAAAAATGTTGAGTGGTGAACTCATTTTTATGGATTGAAATCCACTGCATAGTGGAACTCGCTTATGATGAGTAGTTCAACCCAATAGAAGGACCCAAATTCAGCAAACGGGTACATTTGCGGGTTTAGAAACTCATTGAATGGGTTTATTATGAAAGTTGTATTATGAGCCCCTATCTATCTATCTAATGATTTGAGTCCTGTGTGCATATATATATATATATATATATATATATATATATATATATATATATATATATATATATATATATATATATATGTGTATATATATATATATATATATATATATATGTATATATATATAGTATATATATATATATATATGTATATATATATATACATATATATATATATGTATGTATATATATATACATATATATATGTATATATATATATACATACATATATATTATTTATCTAATGTTTGCAAATACTATAGCCATATGCATGACGCAGCCTAGCAGCTAACACAAAAAGAACAAAAACACAGGTGCATTAGCACCCAAAGATAGAAATATGGGTGAATCAACACCCGAAAGACAAAATGTCAAGCAATTAGACTGAAAAAAGTCAAAAAAGTCAAAGATGTCAAGAAAATCATCTGTCTTTGCTTGGCTCATCAGCCGTGGGTAAAGCAAAGAAACATAATCAAACACAAGTGGTTTCGCCACGGTGTCATATTCAGAAAAACGTTTATAATTAATATCAAATGACAAAAAAACTAAAAGAATTCGTTAGGACACGACGGTCGTAGGTAGGTGCTACAAAATAACTGCTTATAAAAGCAACATATACAAAACGTTATAAAATAAATATGAGCACCACCCCACGGGACCACTTGTAGACCTGTAAATAAACGAGAAAAGAGAAGTCATACCAGAATAAAATGAGTTAAACAAGAAGTCTTCATATCCAGGCTTCAGAGCTCGTACAAAAGACCAGACGACTTAGAAACGATGAACATATCCGTCTATACCTTATATGCGCAAGCCAGTACACGTGCGGTCGTTCCATCACATACGTCAGTAGCATGGAGCTACAGATATGTAGCTTCATGGTCAGCAGTCATCCTGTCCCGGGCGTCCAATGGCTTTAACCCGGGCCATTCATATTCTTTATGTGTGCGGTGGAATTATTCAAATTATTAGCGGCCGACCCAATATAGCACTCCAAAAAGTCCAATGGTATGCTATTATCATAATATTGTTTCGCCTTGAAAATAAAAAATTGCTTACTAATAGCTTCTCTAGAATTACATATTCTGCAAAATCTTAGTATCTGGCATAAGATAATGTTGATAAAAATTTTCTTCGCAATGTTTGATGACCAGTGTGTTAATGATATTACTTTAAAAGGGAACGTTATTCTTTTATCGTATACTGACATGTATAAAAAACTATTTTTTTATTTCGAACGTAATATCCAGGAAGTCCGCGCTTAAAGAGCCGTCGTTTGTGTTTTTTAATGTAAGGCAGTCTGGATATATATTTTCTAATTTGAAATTGCCTGGCGTATTAAAAATAATAAGATCATCAATATAACGAAAAATCTTTAAATCCAAATTAACAGAATCCGACATATTGTATGCATGCTCATAATAAAATAAAAATAGGTTGGCTGCAGTACTGGAGTAAGTAGTTCCCATACCTATTCCATTTGTTTATATATATATATATACACACAGAACTCAAATCATTCAAAGCACTAGTAATAATTCCTACTTACTGTATTATGTCACTTTGTAGCAACTTGCTTATAATTTATTCCAGATACTTTTGGGGGGTACCTGTCATTTTGAAAACTATAAAATAGTATATAAAGATGACATTGTATGTGTGTAATTAAAAAAAGAAGTATTTCTTTAATCTATTGAACATTAAAATATGTTATCCTTAAAACTTATAAAGCATACTTCAGAAGTAATTAATAGATTTCATATAGTTCTTTTTGCTTTTATTTTTTTAAGTCCATTAGCCCACCATTTTTAATAATTTTTGGAAAATGCCTATCATTTAGTCTGAAAAAAATTAAGGAAAATTTTTGTACCCAACGTAGATCCTTTAAATTTTAATAAAGTTAAAATAAAAACTAAAAGATAAGAACAATTTATGGATTTGGGAAATAAACTTCAAACTAGATTTGTAATATTAGATAACATATGTTTCCACTCACTCTTCAACCGAACTATGAAAAATGCTACGAAAATTGTAACAAGAGACCCCCAACAGGAACATATAGCTTCTTAATATCTACACTAAAAAAAGTTGTCATCCTAATTTTTTTTATTGTGGATATTAAGTTTCTGTGTGTTCCTTTTATATCTGTAGAGGTAAAAAATTACTTTTGGAAATCGTTTTTGCTTTGTTCTTCGAATCGTTAAAAATATATTTCATCATTAAAATTAGATTAAATTAAAAGTTTTCTGAGATGAGATTATTCTGTAATGTAAATATAGTTTTAATACATAATATTTACATGCTACATACATGTGTGCACGCATGCATACGCACATATGTAAGACTAGTAACATCAAAAATATATCGTAATATGCTCGATGGTATGCACAATTCCAAATTCATGTATGAGTTAAATGTTGCACATGCAAAGGATAGTGCTCACTGGAGTTCCGTAAATTCTTACTCTACGATTTAAATTTTTTTTTCAAACGTAAATATTTCGTTACAAGTCCTCACATTTCTGTTCGGTTGAAGAATATTCTATAATTCAAATATACATGAAGGATTATAAACATTTTAATTTTGAAGCGATTTAAACTGTGCTTACATTTACTAAAAGACGTGCGATACTCTTGATGAACACCATTTCCTATTTCCACTTAAACTGTTTAACAATCACAAAAGCACCAATGAGGGGTGATCCAAAGTAACAAGTTCAACTTTCCAAAAATGAGACAAAGTACAACTTTCAACCCCCTTTCAAAGAAATTTATATACATGGGGTGAGTCACTAAAAGGGAAAATTTCATCTACTCACAAAGGATTTTCAACTCGATTTGGATTGAATTTGTAAACACATTAAAAGAGTAGTTACATATTTTACTACGCAACCCACGGGAAATTTGTCTATAAATTCGAAACTTCTGAATTCTGGTTCACTTTTATTTTTTCCATGCGGTTGTTCTCTATGTTTTCTACACCGTACAGAGAATAAAGAACCTCCTAAAAAATGTCGAGCTCAAACCAGTCTTCTGATTAATAACACCTCCTTGGTGTTAAGGGATCAATGACACCTTGGCAGACTTATACTTTAGCAATTAGTGAAATAATCAGCCATGAAAGCAATGGACTAAAGAACATTTTTAGAAAACTATGAAGTGGACATTGTCACAGGCAATGAGAACTGAACCCCATTTACTGGTACTACTCCTCTCACCACGAAACAATAAATTTGGTTGCAATGGTGCTGTAATCATTGTCATTGAACTGTCGCTGATTGGTAAAAAGTAGCATTATTCAATTATTCACATTCCTCCCAGGGATGCCCAGAGACTTTACGGGGCCTGGGGCAAACTTCTGTTGGGGGTGTGAAGAATCAAAATTAATTCTCCCCAATTAACACAATCCTTTAATATAATTAACGATCTCTAGTGAACCACCGGCTACATAAACACGCGCTCGTAGCCACGGGCGCAGGAGAGGCAAAGGACTGTTGACAATGAGGCCGAAGCTGTGCCGCGCCAGTAAGTCTGCGATGTGACGTTAAAGTTGAAACCCTGATTCGCTTCGCACCCCACTGATTGATGAAGAAGGCTCGTAAAATTAATATTTCGAGCTCACCTCTGAATCTTCAGCGGGAAGAGATAGACCAATAACAGCCCCTAAAGATGGTGTCACCTTTAAAGCGCACCACTTAAAATCTTAATTTTCCAACGATCGGAGCGCCAAATACAAAGTTAGGTCGCTGAGAAAAAATTTGCATTAGTTAGCCTCTTATTCTCAAGGTGAGAAGTCGCTCACTCCGGCCAGTGCGGTCGCGATAAAATTGTTTCTCCAACGGAGAACTTGTCTTAGAACCGTAGGTGTTCTTAGTTGATTCGTACCTAGGGCTAGGTCGAATCATCGAGCTATAGTAATGTCTCTGAATTCCTGTGTGATAGAAATTCGTCTTTCGACATCCAGTCGATCAGCTTCTAACCGAATCATTTTATCGTGATAGGAGAGAGAGTAACTCTCCTGATTCCTGACGTGAGAAGAAGTTTATTCGACCCTAGTCGACCAGTTTTAGATAAAGCTCTGTATAGTTATCGGAGCTAAATTGAAAGTTCGATCCCAGACGGATCTGACATTTAGCTCGACATCCTGTCATCGTGGTTTCTGACAGAAGTTCCCTCAGAAGGCCAAATAGTCTCCGGTATAGGGAGCCAGTGGACGCGCTTATCCTGAACTCAGACTTACATCAGAAGTGCCAACTAAAATCGTATAAATTCCATCTGAAATGTATCTGCTCATGCGGTGTGAAGTTCCTGAACTTTGACAACTCGCACGAATCCTTAGAGTGCTTTATGTTAAAATATCATTCCGTGATTTCATCATTCTTCAATCAGTGTAAATAAAATTCATCCTTATTTAGTGTTATTTAGACTGGCTGTCATTTTGTTAATCGCTATCAGCCCTACAACGTTTTACAGGGGCCCAAGAAAAATAAAAAATGGAAAGAGAGGAAAACACACATTCAAATTAAGTTACTCATACTTAATTTTTTTTACATTAATGATTAACATAACTGTTATATTTCATTGCACTGCTCTTTTGCTATATTCTCCAATAAATATGACATCTTCCATCCACGAAGCTTTTTAGCTATCTATTTAAGTAGTTAGTACTGCTTTCAGTTTATTAGAAAGAATGTAATTTTATAGCAGTTAGGATTAAACAGTTGTATTTTTCATTAAAACTAAATCGCGTAGTTTCCAGAAGAATATTTTAGAGTTTGAGAAACCTAATTAATCGAATAATTTATTTTTTTAATTTTTTTTTTTTTTAATTTTTTTTTTTTTTTTTTTTTGGGGGGGGGGGCTTTTTCAGGAGATTATTTTGAATTTTCAAGTATGGTACAAGTGTTTCAGAATTTTCTATTGGATGAAATCTAATAAATTATTTTTTTTTAATTTATTGGAGCCCCTGCAGCAGTTAGGGGCCTGGGGCAAAGTGCCCCAGTTACTCCCCCCCCCTCTCTCTCTGGGCGGCCCTGATTGCTCCTTTGCCTGGTGAATGGTAGATAGGAGTATAGAGAAAATAACGATAGACCCTTCTAGTGTAATACAGATGGAACCGGTTGTGACAGTTCCGTCTATGTCCTAGGGAAGGATGTTTTGTGGAGACGTCTGTATGTATCGAGAGACCTATCGACAAGTTCCTGAGCGCCATACGCTATTGGAACTCTATTGCAATCAGAACTAGCGTATCAGAACTGTCACGTAGGTTATTATTTATAGCAACGGTGGGATTCTAGAGATAAACCATTTAAAGTTCATTCAATCTTCTTTATAGGATTAAAACATTTTATCTGGGGGTTGGCAAAAGTCCCTTTCCTTCCCTCACATTTAATCTTCATTAAATCATCAATTTTTCCCTTTTATTTTCAATATTCTAATACTGTTGGCGCAAACATTGTTTAAAAATTTCCTTCTCTCTTTTTGAAATAGCTTGATTCAAGTTTATCTCGCAAAGTTTACCAGCCTTTTCTAAACCTTATAAATTACAAAACATTATAGTTGCTGCCAGGACTAGGACTTGACCCCTGGACATATAAATCGCGAGACAGATACTCTAGCAGTTATGCCGTCCCAATGATGTAAAAAAGCTTTACTTTCAATTGCTTAAATCCCAATCACTTTTTAGCTTAATACTATTAGATTTTCAGAACAAAGTTATTTGGGGGACAAAATGTCAATATTTTAGCCTTCCAGGTTTAGTCCAAAAAGAATTACACTATTGTTTCTTATTACTATTGTTAGGCTCCCCCTTAAATGAATGGCCAGCAGTCTCATGGTGTACATACGGGCGGAATGTGCAGCGACAAATGCCTCTGCGTTCGAGGGGGGGGGGGGGGACCTATTGTTAGGCTATTATCTTAATGAGAGAATTAAGTTTAAGCACTTTAGGATTTTGTTACGGAAAGTGAACTATTAATTATGAAATTACAAATTTTATCATCATAAGGTCTTTAAAAGAATTTTTTTTACTCACTCGTACCTGGCAATTTCTTTAAATGTCTTGCGTGATTATTACTATATGCTTGTAAAACTTAAGTTTATTTAGTATTGGCTAACTTTTAAGACTTCACCTTTCCACTAAATTGCAGTAAAAATTCAACAGCTTTATAATGAGATTTATTTCAAAAGTTAATGTCTTACAAATAATAACACAGCGAGATAATATTTATTACCAGAATTCCCCTGATAATAAACATGAAAAAAAATAGGTGATGTCTAGCGTCCGCAATATGAGTTATGTTTCTTAGGTTAAAAAATTTCTATTAAAACCTTAGCTGGTACAGTTTTCAAAGAAATTTTTAAAAATTCCAAATGCTTTAGGGATCGAGTATTCCACTGTTACATACTCTAATAGAATTTTCGGTTCCTCATAAGCTTATTTAATATCAGAAGCCCTGAGGTTATGAATTTTACATTCAGTTACTTTATTTATAAATCACTATAAATTCGACATATACATTAATTACATTTCATTCTAAACAAAAGCACGCCGAAAAATCTCATGATGGCTTTTGAAAAATAACTGGTGTAGATTATTTACTCAAATGAACTGCGTAAATGATTAATCTGTATTATATGGGTGTACACTGGTCTTGTTTTATCATCACAATATTGTAAAATGTATCATTTATTTAGACTTGTTTGTGTTTTAAACTTTCTATTAAATAGTGGTTGATAAGAACGTTTATTCAGCTTATGCTTCCAAAGCTAAATTTGCCGACATACTTTGCAGATGTTAAAGAGTTGTAAAACTCAGAGGTTTATAGAATTGGTAAATTTCTATCAGTAGGCCTCGGTATTTTTTTAAACTGAAACGCGCAAGAATCCAGTATATGTAGTATGGCATATTACGCAGGCAATTGTTTGGGTTTAAAGAATGACACATCCGGATAGGCCGCGTAGGTAACACGCGAATGATTAGTGCATTTTATAATAAGGGCCGTCTCGAGCATCAAAGAACAGTTTGAGCAACGTGAAGCTTAATGCAGTTGGGCGTCCGCAACGCGGATCTTCTTAAACTTGTTTTTAATAATTTAAAACGATTGTAGAGATTATCCCTCGGCTATTTACATAATGAGTCAGCTTTCTGATTGCGTTACAAGTCGTCTCGTTCTCTGATTAAAGTGTAACAAGCTGGTTCTGATTTTCAATAACACAAAGAAAATCATGCGCTTTTTCGTATTCATTACATCCCAGAGTGTGTGTGTGCCTCCCCATCAACCAGTTCTTAAAACAGCACCAATTAGTATGGAATCTCAAGCTAAGTAAATTTTCATGGTCATCACGTTTCAAGAACCTGATAAAAATCGGATCTTTGGCGTTTTTTTCCTATACGCCCTAATCACTGCTGATTTAATATTCTTCCTGTAAAACTACACTCGGTTGAGAGAGGCGGGGGGGAGTATATGTTCGTCATTTTCTTTTTCATTCAATCGACGATTCATTCATTACTTTCATAAACGTTTCTTAAAAGTGCACTGCAATACCTTATTAATCGCTTAAGAATTAAAAACTTTTTCCTTATTTTTTTGTGATCCACAAGAGGGAAATCATGTTATGTTATTACGTGATAATTGTATGTTCACAATATAAGTAGTACGTCCAAGTTTTTTTTTTTGTTTTAATCTCAGGCAGTTATTACAGAGCTTGTTTCTTCCAAATGGCGCCGAAAACTGTGTGTTCACACATTTTACTGGTTCGGCTTACATTTCAGGTTGACAGATAAATTGGTCTCTCCGCAATTTAGTTAATAAGCCCCCTCTCGCTTCTTCATGAACCGTCTTATTAGTCAAAAGTTCGAAATTAAGAGGTTGCATGGCGGAGTTATTTGTCAAATAGCCAGTTAATCGTTGATTAATCTTTTAATGGTTTAAGTCTCGTAATTTGTATCTTGTTAATTGCAGAGCACCCGAGTTTTGAGTAGATAATACTGTGGTGCGGTGTGCCTTAGGTAAATAATTGGCAGTCTTAAAAGTAGCCAATTTAATGAAGCTTTAGTAGGCGGTTCATGTGCAGAAGGGTGTACATTTTAGGACCTGTTGACGAACACTCACGCATCCGAGTGCTTAAACAGTCGCGAGATTAAGAAATAATTTCCTTCATTACTCGATATTGATTTTCCGCTTGGATTTTGGTTTATAATTTGCTTTGAGATATTATACGAAGTTAAAAACAAAATAAAACTTCCCTTAGTGGTAACTTAAATATTATATAAAGCAATAAAGACAAAATAATTACGCTAGAATATAATAATTTATTTCTTAACAGTATATCATCTACCTACCTTAAAAACATGCCAGTCACTACGCTTGTTCAAAAAACGTTTGTTTTTAGCTCCTTTGATCTTTTTATTCTTTTTTTAATAACTTACTTTGTTAACTCCAAATAGGTTTTTGTTTTAGTTTAGTTTTTAAATGCTTTTGCTGCAGATGTCACAATCAGAGGGAAAGAAAGAGCGTCTCTCAAGAATAATTATAGCAAAAATAAGGGTAAAAACTAAAGTAAAGTAATTAAACAATTATTTTTTGCTGTTATAAGTTCTTCTGAAAAGCAAGATTTTGAGCACTGTTTGTATAACTTCAACATTTTCTTTTTGAATGAACAAAAATAAAATCAATTTGCAAAAAAATTAATAGATAAGTTTAATAGATCTTTACAATGACTGTTGATACATCATCTTATTGCCTGCGATTGAATGATGACTAACTCCGAGAGTTAAAACAATTTACTTTTTATGTTATTTAAATATTTGCTACTTACATACGCAGCAAGTTGCGAATTCCAGATTCCTTTTATTTAATAATATTGAAGGGTAATACAGATATAGTCGCTTACCACAAAAGGGAGTGAATAAATAATGATATCTGAATTTAATTGGAATATTTAAGCATATTTTCCTTCAATAAGTATTTCTCGAAAAATCAGAAAAAAACGGAAAAATAATTTCTAATATCATAATTTTTTTAATATAGCATGAAGGCTCCATTGAATAAATCTAATATATATATATATATATATATATTTAACTCTCTTAACTTGACATAATTTATTCCTTCTCTTCTCCCCCCTCCCCTCAAATTCAACCTAAAATCTCTAAATCTTCAAATATAACATCTCCAGTCTCCAATTATGAAAATCTTCTTTGGAATATGCAATAAATACATATATAAATAAGGAAATTTGAAGTTGAATCTTTCACTTCAAGATTGAAAAAAGATACGTGTATGCACCATTAATGTGAGATAGAAATGGATCAAAATCATTCACATTTAATTTATCCACAAAATAAATCATAAAAGTTATTAACAGCACCAATTTTCAACCTGCACTTAATCTGAATTAAACAATGATTTGATCCTTTCCCGTTTCTTCTTGTGGGTGAAATTTTGTGTGATTCCTGTCTTTTGAAGGGATGTAACATATTTCAGAACAGATATGCCAGAAATTAGTGGACGACCTGAAAAAAAGAAGGAACTACTGTAAAAGTAAAGGAACTGTGAAGTACTGTAAAGGAACTACTGAAAAAGTTTGCACATTCCCCTCGTATTTTCGGAGTTGTTTTCAGAAGAATTTTCATTTCATTGAACATTTTTATGAAAGCATATACGCCTTGACGAGTAGTGCAGACATTGTGCTGGCCAAAGGTGGACCAACAAGTTTACAAGAACTAGTTTCTTGACATATAGTTTTTCCCTATCAACGTAGGCGGCCGAATACTTTACAAAATTGTGTGCTTGTGTTTGTATTTGAGTCAGAAAGTTTTCTTGAAATTAATAAGAATATGCTAGCATAAACATATTCAATGAAATGTAAATTCTTCAGAAAACAATGCTGAAAATTTGAGAACAAAGTTCAAACACTCTCACACTATAGTTCTTTCTTATTTCTGTCTTTAAATACTAGATTTAGTCGATTGACCTAACATAAACATAATCTTTCAAGGCGTCAACTATCTGTGTCAGCTGGATCGGTAAGGTATAATGACGATGACTTCAGTTTCTGTTTAATGCACAGAATTTTAGTAGTTTAATACACATGTTTCCTTGAATTCTAACTATTTATAATATTTAAAATATATATTTTTAAAACATATACGTTAAATAACAAAATTATTCAGTGTTATGAGCCAATATGAGTAAATATTTCCTGTTAAAATGAAATGTTTTAATTTGGTGAATATCGCTTTAAATAAATGCCTTTGTATATTAGACACAAAACTTGGGAAAAAAGTGGACAAAAGCAGAGACTATTTCTACTGTTATTCAATTACTGATTGTTTAATAATTCGAATACTCGCATTCTTCTTCAGGTCTTGTTAGATCTATCATCCGATATTGAGATTTTAAAATGAATGTTTATAAATACTTTACAACATTTTAATTTTTTTTAATAAAACCAGCGGCTAAAATATCATTTATTGTTTATTAATTATAAGTCAGTGGGTGTGTACGTGTACAGAGCCTTTTAAAAATCTTCCGTCAAACACTATGAACAAATAATCTCCACTGACGAGAAATGGCTATTATATGAACGAAAAGACAGCCTTTTCATTACAGCATGAGTATTAATTCACTCTATAGCTATATAAAGTCAAAAACTGGTTAGAAAAAAGATAGCATTGTTTTCTAAAAAAGTGAAGAGATTGACAGCCAGGTCCAATGCAAGGAACACCTGGATGAAATTGTGTTTATTGTGTAGATAAGTTACTGCCCTGAAGAGAGGTGAAACTTTTTTTTTATGATCTACTTAAGGTGCAAATTAAATATATTCTTACGAAGGCTAAAAGCAAAATTTTGTGATAAAAATATTCCAAAAAAATTATGAAATTTCCCTTTCCAAAAGCATTTTTTCCCCCTTTTACACAGTGGAACTGTTTTCGTAGTTCCAATTGTTTGATATACTTCATGCGGACCATAGCGTATTTTTAGAATATAGCTTTCATTTCGTTGTTGTGAGGCGTGAGCATGTTAAAGAGGATTTATTACGTTTTACTCTAAAAAGTATATTAAAGCAAAAGCATTCCTTCAACTGGTCAGAAACCGTATCAGCTTTCTTGAAAGCTGGGGAAAAATTTATTTTTCTTGCATAAGCAAAAATTAATGGAGTAGATTAATTAAAAGTTTTAAACAACTTAAGGTTTACAACAATTCAGTTAGGTTTATTTTTCTTGAAATAATTTACTCGAATAATAGCCGCAGTCAAATCTTTATAAAACTACTAAAAACTTCGCATCTTTTTTATAATAAATTCTAAAGTAATTTAAAGACAAGAAGTGACAATTAATTATACTGTCGAGTATTATGGCGGTTTTATAAACCTCAAAGCCACATAATGGTCTATTTTAAATTCACCACTCAAAACTTATATTTTATCACATGTTAGAACAAGATAACGTTTCAAATATCACTCTTATATACATCGATCTTACATATAAAATAATTTTTTTAAAAAGCCTTCTGGGCTTTTAGAATATTTAATAGAAATATCTTAGAATAAAGAACCAATATATTTACTTCGTTGCAGATGCAAGATTATAGTTTTGAACAAGATATTTATGAACTCAAGATTTCTCCGAATTAAAAAGGGTAAACGCTTTAATTTATTATTTATAGTGTCATCACAGAATCCTTTGCTTGCAAAAGCAAACAAAGATGTTTCGTGTTCATATTTCCTTCGCTCGCCAATCAATGTATAGGAAGTATAGAGGTTGTATAAAATAAAAGTTTTGTTGAAATTAATAAAAATTGAAAAAAAATGAACAATGTACCATTTCCTTGATGCTTTTATTGAGTTTAATGTGTTTACTACAAGTGAAGTTTGGAATTGGTACTAGAAAATTCCTGCCACACACCAATTATTTCAAGTTTTTGCGCAAAATAACTTAATATTTTAAAATTATTCACCATAAAAAGATTCTTTTTTTTCATATTACTTTAAAAGTATGAGTATTCACTTAAATTTAAATTTCACTAGATATCATACGTAGAAATTATCAGTTAATTTAAGTTAAACAAGGCCTAATTCAACATGCTAAATTAATGTAGTTTACCCAAAAAATTTACGACTACTTTCGTATGATGTAAAAAAAAATGTTTTTTGTGAGTTAGGACATCTTTCTGTTTTGTTATTGTCATTGTGTAAATAGGGTTTCTCTCAAAGTTATTTATACTATGTAAGGTATACACAAGATTCGATTCACAAGAATCGAACTTTTGAGTGAATGAATTAAAGAAGCTGCTTGAGAATGCTAATTTCGGCATACGCGCTTAGTATAAATACCAAGCAGCTTGATTAGAAAAAGTTTTTGTTAAGGTTGATAGATAAGCGAGAGGGAGCTACGAGGAAAGCAGCTCCAGGTGCTATCCTGCGCTAGTGCTTAGGGGGCCCAAGGTTTACGTGGCAGTACTGCTGGTTTGACTCTCTGCTGGTTTGTGTGTATGGCAAGGTGTATTTCTATTGAATGTTAATATATATTCCGTACAAGTAGTACGTATGCTTAATGCTGTAAAAGCAAATTCTATATGTGCAACGAATTCAATAAACATTGTTTCATGTATAAACTGTGTTTGTATCAAATTCAAATAGAGTGCCCCTTAGTAATAATCTCTACAACTATATATATTATTTAAACAATCCCTTCAGGTATATCTGTTTTAATGAGATGCTACCTTTTATGTAACATTCCTTTATAATTTTCTATATGGGAAAATATAATTTTTCCAGAAAAGTACAGGAAAAACCAAATATTGTTAGCAATTTTTGACAACTTTACATTTGCACGCCGACTCTGTGATTATTCTCATACCCAACAATACCTTCTTACGACATAAATAACAAAGAAAAGAAATGAATGTAATGCCTTTTACGTAAAAATAATATCTAAGGCATCAAGCTCTTTGTTTGGAATTCCGACCAAATCTCGACTCCAATCTTTCTCCCAGCCCAATCTCCTTCATTTCGAAAACAGCCGTCCACAGCGAGCAACTTTATTGAAACCAGTTTTAATAAACGTCACAAATTGATAGCCACGCAAACAATGCAGGCGCAACTCCGGATCATTAATCAGTATTAAACCCCCAACAACAATAACCGTAAAAAAATCACCCCGCGAAATTAACTCCACAGCTGCTATAAGCGCCATGCTCAATTCATAGTCCAATAAGCGACCGCGACAAGCTGCATGAACTGAAGCCGTGCGTAATTTCTCTGGAAAAAAGGTGGGATAGTACTTCGGATTGGTTCCAGACCCTCCCACCTAGGTCGCAAATTATCTTCCTTGCTGGGAGGAAAAGAAAAAAAAAATTATCGTAAGCTAATCTAGGAGGCTTATTAGGCCTTGTAATTGCCATTTGAACCCTCACTTTAGGGCGGAGTAGGATCAAATAATACGGGAATTAGCTTGCGCCTGGTTAGGCTGTAACAACTTAGAATCGTGTGGTTCACAATCGGAGTTGAGTATCAAGAAAGCGTTCCACACACATCCCTTCTGAAATGGTTTCTGAAATCGGAATAAAATACGAGAGAATTCCGTGTGTACGGACGCTTCATTTCTCTAGTGTGTGCACGTCTCAATTTCCTTTTTGTCAGTTTCGAAAACGGAAAAAAAACCATGGTAGTGTTTTTTTTCCATGTGAGGTCATTTTTTAGCTTTAATATTTTTAAGGTGTCAAAACTGAGTAACACATGCGAATGCGGGTGTTTGAAATTATTAAGTTTAATATAGGCATAGTAAACGACCGTCTAATTTGCCTTCTCAAATTTGCCTGCCATCATTTTAAATACACGTAATTCAGTACGTACTATCTTCATATAAATCAAGAAAAAAATTTAGATTTTAGTAACAATGTATCAAACCTATGACCAATTTGCGTGAAATTTTAACAAATAAAAAATGATTGATCTATTTAAAATCTGAAGGAGTTCTTTAGATTTAAAAAAAGATTATTGCGGTCTTTCATGTAACCAAATTACTTGGAAATTTATGAGGGGGATTTTTGAGACAAGACCTATTCAATTTTATGATTGAATGGCTTCAGAATTCAAAATTAAAATCTTCGGCTTATGATCTTTTTCCAGAAAATTTTCATTTTTTTTTCAAAATTTAAGAGTTGTGAAAAGTACTTTCTTTATAGGACATACCTTTATTGACAAAAATATGCCTAGAAGCATGATTGTCTTAACTTGACAAATTTATGTTGAAATCCCTGAAATTTCACTGTGATTCAATTATACAGTTATGCAGACCTTTCAAAAGTAAGAAATAGACTTAACGATAGGCTACTATTAAGATTCTACGGTTTGTTAATAAATTTTGAGCATGTGATTCGCAAATTTGTATAATGATAATTAAATTTGATAATCAAATAGCTTGTAAAGTTGATCATTTATGGGTAGAAACTTTGCAGCAACTCTCATAAAATGTTAAAGCATAATTTTTATCTACGGGAGTTACTTTTCTCTCGAGAAATTTGTCAAGAGGGTTAAGAAAAAAACAACTTGTTTATTCGTTCCATCAAGAAACGGAAAATAAATTTTGTTATTTCTCATGAAGCTAAAGTAAAAGCAATAAATTGTATTAAAAATTTTAACACCATTATTCCTTCCTTTTTTCTTTTTTAATACACGGAGGATTATATAAGAATACGGAATTTTATCTCAAAGCATCTAATAAATGAACGAAACAACTTATTTTAAGTTTTGGAACAGAGAGTGAGATAGTCTCTTTACTGGCCAATTAGTTTTCTGTATTGACATGCTCAATAGAAGATTAAGAGAAATTAATGCTAATTTTTAATTAGTACGAGTTAAGTCAAGCTTTAATACACAGTTCTACGTAGGTACAAGGTCATTTTTTACACTTATTAAATCATTGATTGAACTTCATCCATGAAAAATCAAAGGAATTTCTTCAAATTTCACGGAAGAACACAATTATATTCCCCTCGCTATATGTATTAAAACAAATCCAAATTTACTGACTTAATTTTCATGATTTCACAGGAAATAAATTAACTGGTAGAGGATTTTTCTCTTAAGGAAAAAAAGGTCTGCTCAAGCAAAAGAATTAGAATAATTTAAACAAAATGAAACAAAATAATGAAGTTTGAAAAATGGAGAAGTTTCCTTAATACTGAGACCTGTTGCCATCTTGATTGAACATTCGATTCCCACACTTGCAGAGGACTAGTATGCCATAACACATAATTGAGTTTACTGAGCATATGAGTTTCCTTAAGAAAGTCTTCCGTGAAAATATTGAAGATAATGCGAAATTATCTTCTCGGTATATAAATTTATTCCCATGCTCGTAAATATTTCACTAATCTAACTTGTTAGATTTCCACCTCTTGTTAGATTTTTTAAATTTTTCTGAAACCTATGTTTGTTCAGATATTGAACCAAGTTTCACTATTTAATGGATAGGTGTGCTGTGTCATGCCTTTAATAACCCTCGCAACATGTCGCAAGAGAGCATACATCAAAGAATGTATTCTACATCATCAGGATTAATACCATCAGTCAGTATTAATTGCACAAACATTCTTATTTGAATCCTACTTTTAGGATTCAACGGTTTTTAGAATCCAGTTAGGATCAAGAATGAATGTTTGAATATATTACATTTAAAAAAATAGTCTCAAAAGATTCCGGGCTTTTTTTTTCTTCGAGTTAATCTGGACTTGCCTGACATGGACCTTCTACTTTTCCTTAAACCAAAGCGTAGTGAGCCAAGTCAACTTGCTCACTACGCTCTTGCGACCTCTAATCCCCCTGCTAAGCTAAGATTTTCTAATGCTGTAATTGAAATAATTCCTGATTGAATATATACTTTTTAATCCTGTTTTTTTTAATTTGAAATAAGATTTTTAAATAAAGTTCGCTTAGTTTTTAAATTTGAAATATTTGATAGTTAATGTTTTACAGAACATTAAGCTATTGATGTCTTTCCTAATATTTTTTTTAAAATTAAATATAATAAAATGTAAATCTCGTGCCCTACAGTTAAACATCTACTTCCAAGTGCAAAGGGCGAAACCGAAAGGTATGCATTAGCTCTTTTTTTAATAAGGAACATTTTAAAAAAAGGGTATCCACAGCTAAACGTTGTGGAAAACGTTGAGATCCATGAAAGTTCCCGCAGCAGCGGTATTTGCAAGCAGGGCCCGACTTTGACCCAATGGGGCCCTGGGCAAAGCAGACTTTGGAGGCCCCCTCCAAGGACAGATCCAGAGGGAGGCCATGTGCCCTCCCCCTCCAGGAGTAGATTTCCACATGAACATGTGGGACACTCACCAAGGCCCCCCCCCCCCCCCCATAAATTCGGACCGGAAATTCAAAAAAATTTCGACCAAAAAAGTCAAACATTTGAATAATAATAATAATGTGTTAATTAATTTACTTTTAATGTTAATAAATAAATTCAGGAAATTTTCTTTTGAAATGAATATAGTGTGTGCACTGTGCCCCACCCAGGATTTTTTTCTGTATCTGCCACTGCCCACCTTTACTGAATTAACCTAAAACCAAATTTTCAAAAATATGTACAACTTAATACTAAATTAGGGGGCCCCATAAATTTGGGGGCCCATGCGGAAATCTGGGCCTGTTTGCAAGAAATTCTTCCACGTGTCATTTATCAGAATTACACAACCAACTGAATTACTAAATTACACAACCAATAATATTCTTCTAAAAACAAGCTGAAACTATAATTCGTGGGAATAGTATACAATTCCTAGAATCGTAATTCTCTGTATAACATATATTCGAGAAATCCAGAAGTACTTATAAAAATGGTAAATTTTGAGGGTTTGGTACCCAAATAGAGTTCTCAAATAAAATCGAGTCACAATTAAACTAAACAGGAAAAAAATGTGAAATAAAGGAAATTTGAAGGAGAAACGTATCTAACATTCTAAGGTTGATCTATGATATAGTATAGCAATTCAATAGTTTGGGATATCTTTATGGAATTCAAACGTTTGTGGGTTTGAATTTTGCCTAACCATGGTTCGTTTTCAATCAGGCTAAAAATTAATAATGAGTGAGGAGTACACGATAGGATCCTAACAAACTATTTCCCAGATTATTTATTTAGCACGTACTTTTGAAAACGTGCAGTTTATTAATAAGATTTCAAAAAACATAGTCCCTAAATTAAAACTGAGTGAGTGAAATAATAAAAAATAGCCATAAATTGTATTAACTTCATAACTTTTTCTGACACAGAAATAGATTAATTTCACTTGAAAGCAGAGAGGTTAAATTAAACGTTTTGTAATTTACATAAATAAACCCTCAGTGCATGCACCTTTCTCAAATAAATAATTAGAGAGATAAGGAGCCTGAAAGGATAAAAAAATATTGACGAAATTTTTCTAATAGGGAAAATAATACAATAAAACCAGTAAAACTTGTATCGACAACAAACTAACAGTATTTTAAATGCACTGAAAACAATGTCGCTAATAACAAACTCAAATGGAATCTCCTTCATTGTTCAGATCTCCATTGGAAAGTATTTTTTTCCTATAAATATATGTTTTGATAGTTAAGAAAATTCACAAAAATTTTTAGGTAAACAGGAATACTTAAGTCAAAAAACAGGGGTCAGATGAAAAATTTTTAAACCATAGTAGTGTATTTCAAATCTTGGATTGCTGGAAAGAGTGTGTGCTTTATTCGCTTGAAGCACAAAATTCAGCATTTGCAACACGGGGACTAAATAAATTTATATTTGAAACATAAATGAACTGATGTTTAGCATCTTTACATGGCTTTTTAACTATGTTGAAGAATACATTATAATCAGAAGTCCATATTGTCACATTGTTTATTCAAAAATACAATCACCTAAAAAAATCATACAACACTTAAAATTTCGTGTCTATATTATTTATAGTTTGACTGCTCCATGCTTTAATTGAAGATCAGATACTCTCGGTTATTCCTAAATTTTAATAATTTGACGCATTGTAAAGACTAGCATGTATTTAAACTCATAGACAACAAACTCTTCAATTTATACAATCAGCCAAAACCGCACACCATTTTCTCACCATATGAAATATTAGTGCATTCTTTTAACATAAACAGTGACTTAATTGTATAGAGTAGAAAATAAAAATATACTTTTTCGATTACATTATTAAAGTTTTTATTTTTACATGGCTTGTTATTGCTTCAAAGGTAAAAAAAAGCAAGATATATTGAATCTACTGTAACGAAAGCCAATAACACAGAGAATTCAATTTGGCGTTGAACTAGTTTATTCTTAGAACAGTCATTTGATAGTGTGCTATTCATCGTAAACAATAACATTAAAACATTTTGAAACTTTTTAAGGGGAAGGTTATACCTACAAACACTGAAAAGGTATTATAATTTTCATAACCTTTTATATATATATATGTATATTTCGTTTATGATGATAAAAAAAAATGCTCGATCTATTTTAGAACTTAATCAAAAATTTTTTTTTAATCTTATTTCTGTTACATAACAAAAGTATTTAAAAGCAGATGCGGCCACATAATTATACTTTGGAACTTGGCTGAGACCCCCCCCCCCCCGCGAGAAAACTTCCCCTGATAAGTAAGCGTATTAAAGTCCGGGGGCTCTGAGACACGCCCGAGCATCACACCTCGCAAATTGGATGTTGGGAATTAAGCTCCGAAGCCAATATAACAGGCATTCAGAGACCTACGCCCTTCTTGTCCTGCTTAGCCTCTAGGTAGCCAAATTGACATTTATCATTAGAGGCTTCTGCTCTGCCATCAGACAATGAAATATCGGAGAATCAGGGGACAGCGAGGATGATTCATCCAAACTAAATAAATCACGATCAAAACTTTATTTTGGAGCTGGGAAGGAAATTCCATAAGCTAAAAAAATTATTATAGAATGATATTATCACTTTTAATTAAGTTTTAAAACACCTGGGAACAAAATGATTAAAAGGAAAAAATGAATGAGTCTTTACTTTTCATTTCTTTTTTTTTAAATTTTGTACTCAAATATATGCACTTGATAGACTGTATATTAGTTTTTATTTATACTATCAAATGAAATCAAAGCCAACACTTTTATTTAAATACCAACACTTTTAAGTAGTTTTGCATTTTATTTAAATAAAAGTGTTGGTATTTAAATAAAAGTGTTGGCTTTGATTTCATTTTTCAGATTTTATTGCAAATTAAAATTTCTTTTAGCAGTTTAATAAAAACAGAATAAAGGATTTCACCGAGTGCTTTGCTTCAAAATATTGCTTGTCTGTTGCCACTGACTTGAGAAATTTAAATTTTTTTTTTATTCACATGTATTTCGCAATGTTTTTTCTCCCTTAAATGTGTTTTATATAATGTTCGTTGTACATATAAAAATACTTGAGCAATAAGAAATTTTGTTATTGATCATGCCTGTAAAATTATTGATCTAAACCAATTGCTCTATTTGCATATTTTTGTGCACGAGAAGGATTTAAAAATAATTCCTCTACAAGATTTATAAAAATTCTTTAAAACTTTAATCACTTTAAAAAACCTAAAAAAATACTTATTTCTGGAAATTTGTGTTTTTGAGGTAATATTTTTTAGATTTTATTGCAAATTAAAATTTCTTTTAGCAGAAGGAAATTCCATAAGCTAAAAAAATTATAGAATGATATTATCACTTTTAATTAAGTTTTAAAACACCTGGGAACAAAATGATTAAAAGGAAAAAATGAATGAGTCTTTACTTTTCATTTCTTTTTTTTTTTTAATTTTGTACTCAAATATATGCACTTGATAGACTGTATATTAGTTTTTATTTATACTATCAAATGAAATCAAAGCCAACACTTTTACTTAAATACCAACACTTTTATTTAAATAAAATGCAAAAAATAAAATGCAAACTTAAAAGATTTCACCGAGTGCTTTGCTTCAAAATATTGCTTGTCTGTTGCCACTGACTTGAGAAGTTTAAATTTTTTTTTATTCCCATATATTTCGCAATGCTTTTTCTCCCTTAAATGTGTCTTATATAATGTTCGTTGTACATATAAAAATGCTTGAGCAATAAGAAATTTTGTTATTGATCATGCCTGTAAAGTTATTGATCTAAATCAATTGCTCTATTTGCATATTTTTGTGCACGAGAAGGATTTAAAAATAATTCCTCTACAAGATTTATAAAAATTCTATAAAATTTTAATCACTTTAAAAAACCTAAAAAAATACTTATTTCTGGGAATTTGTGTTTTTGAGGTAATATTTTTTAGATTTTATTGCAAATTAAAATTTCTTTTAGCAGAAGGAAATTCCATAAGCTAAAAAAAATATTATAGAATGATATTATCACTTTTAATTAAGTTTTAAAACACCTGGGAACAAAATTATTAAAAGGAAAAAAATGAATGAGTCTTTACTTTTCATTTCTTTTTTTTTTTAATTTTGTACTCAAATATATGCACTTGATAGACTGTATATTAGTTTTTTTTATACTATCAAATGAAATCAAAGCCAACACTTTTATTTAAATACCAACACTTTTATTTAAATAAAATCCAAAACTACTTAAAAGATTTCACCGAGTGCTTTGCTTCAAAATATTGCTTGTTTGTTGCCACTGACTTGAGAAATTTAATTTTTTTTTATTCACATATATTTCGCAATGCTTTTTCTCCCTTAAATGTGTCTTATATAATGTTCGTTGTACATATAAAAATGCTTGAGCAATAAGAAATTTTGTTATTGATCATGCCTGTAAAGTTATTGATCTAAATCAATTGCTCTATTTGCATATTTTTGTGCACGAGAAGGATTTAAAAATAATTCCTCTACAAGATTTATAAAAATTCTATAAAATTTTAATCACTTTAAAAAACCTAAAAAAATACTTATTTCTGGGAATTTGTGTTTTTGAGGTAATATTTTTTAGATTTTATTGCAAATTAAAATTTCTTTTAGCAGAAGGAAATTCCATAAGCTAAAAAAAATATTATAGAATGATATTATCACTTTTAATTAAGTTTTAAAACACCTGGGAACAAAATTATTAAAAGGAAAAAAATGAATGAGTCTTTACTTTTCATTTCTTTTTTTTTTAAATTTTGTACTCAAATATATGCACTTGATAGACTGTATATTAGTTTTTTTTATACTATCAAATGAAATCAAAGCCAACACTTTTATTTAAATACCAACACTTTTATTTAAATAAAATCCAAAACTACTTAAAAGATTTCACCGAGAGCTTTGCTTCAAAATATTGCTTGTCTGTTGCCACTGACTTGAGAAATTAAAATTGTTTTTTATTATATGTTAATTAAAAATGTATTTCGCAATGCTTTTTCTCCCTTAAATGTGTCTTATATAATGTTCGTTGTACATATAAAAATACTTGAGCAATAAGAAATTTTGTTATTGATCATGCCTGTAAAGTTATTGATTTAAACCAATTGCTCTATTTGCATATTTTTGTGCACGAGAAGGATTTAAAAATAATCCCTCTACAAGATTTATAAAAATTCTATAAAATTTTACTCACTTTAAAAAACCTTAAAAAATACTTATTTCTGGGAATTTGTGTTTTTGAGGTAATATTTTTTAGATTTTATTGCAAATTAAAATTTCTTTTAGCAATTTAATAAATACAGAATAAAGGAATGCTTTAAAAATGCTCATTGAACTATCCTAGAAGGAGGTTTTGGTATATTCTTTTAAATATGTCAAATCATGTGAAAAATTCCGTTCTGGGTAAAACAGCAGGGCACGCATGTACAAAACAGTATAAAAATCCATCTGGCAATTTAATCATCTAAAAAATAAAGCGGTTCGTGTTATTTATTCTAAAAGGTATGTAGTATGTTTGAAACCAATAAAATAAAGTGTGTTTTTGAGAATTTTGCTTCCCCGTCTCCCTTAAAGTTTGAAAAGTGATAGTATATTAATTTGGAAACAATGCCCACTACATTAGCTAGTGTATATATATTATTGTCATATGTTAATCAGGACCATATACTCATAGGTACATACCAATTGTGTTGGGCCGCCTTTGAAAACAGCTAGAAAAGATTTTTTGAAATGTATTATCGGGTATGATTTTTTTTTCTCTGTGTGTGTGTGTGTGTGTGTGTGTGTATGTATGTGTGTGTGTTTGTTCGGATACTGAACGTACTGAAAATCGAGCTTTTCGTACCATCGGGCAAAGCATTGAACTCTGCATTTTCGCCCATTTTTCTGTGACTATCCCAATGTGAGACAAAGTTTCTACGCGCTTACAGAATATGATTCATAGAAAAAGGCTTGGTTTGGTGCTCTACGGTCAATTTTTTGCTACACGAGGGCTCGTTAGACCGGAACCTACTACTTAAAGCCGATTCCGAACGGCTTCAAACGTCCATGCCAAGAGGGAACTCAAACCCACAGACTCTAGTACCGAATGCCAACGCCCGGTCAACAAATTTTGTGAGAGTCTCCATTTTTTAAGTTCTAAGCTATTATAAGATAAAGTTTCCAATATAAATCATTCAAATAATATAAAAATGATAGTGAAAACTAATACATCATTAATAACTATTTTTTCAAATAATACCAAAATGTTTGTCACTCAAACGCATATCTAAAAAACACACAATCTGTTGCCAATTTTACTTCAGATTTTTAAATCAAAAACTTTTAATATGAAAGTTAAATTTTTATCCATCTTTTAAAGTATTGAATCGTATGTTATAATATGCGTCGGTTTGTCGAATAGTCTCAATAAATCTCAAATAATATACCTAAGGACTTTGTCCAGAGGTTTCTGCATTAGAAATTTTAAAAAAATATCAATGTCTCTAAATCTCTATTAATAATCCAAGGCCCAGCTCCAAGCCAAATGCTACAAACTTCAAGTATTATCCATGTATTGGCTTCTTTTTGGTGCGTGGGATTATAAAAAACATACGATAGATAATATTTATACGAAACGAAAAATTGGTTCACATAATCGAAGAAATATTCTATAATTCCTAATACCGCAGTTTACTTTACAAGAACCAAATGCGTGCATTTATCAGCTGTACACCAATTCTTCGGAATGTACGAGTATTGTAAATATGTTGTTTTAAATAGTTTATGATCTCATAGACCTTCTTATCTGAAACATGTTATCTCTGTTTGTCTATCTGTATGTATATATATATATATATATATATATATATATATATATATATATATAATGAAAAGCCGATCCCGAACGGCTACAAACATCCATGCCAAGAGGGGGACTCGACACCACAGACTTTGGTACAGAATGTCAGCGCCCTACCATTCGCCCATCATCCGGCCATATAAAAAGGAGATTATCAATTTAAACACCAGACCTTTGAAACACTGACGTACATGGACCTATTCAGAACAACGTGCAAATATTTTTTCATACAAAACTCTGGAAAATGCGGATAAACTTCATATAAAGTCAAACTTTAAATTATTTGAAAATATCTAATACTCTTCAACAACAGAATGATAAAACATATTCCGATTTTGATTTTAATTTCAACAAACCTAAATCTTTAAATTTCCTAACAAACGTCTATAATTAGGTGTTGGAGCTTTAGTACTGGGATTAGGGTACTTGTTTCAGCCTTGTCCCATCATCAAAAAGCTCGTTACTTGATAACAAAAATCAATGTATTGTATTGACTTTGTAGTTACAGCACAATTATGCATAAAAATTCCCTTCACGAAAAACCTTAGCACAGAATAATTAGTATAAAGATAAATTTTATTTTCCGTTTAGCTCAGTACAGCTTTAAAAAATATAATTACATTGTACTTTAAGGGATTTTATTATTTTTTTCCAGGAAAGTTGAAGTTAAACTAAAATAGATCATGATATGGTTTGATTGAATAAAGTTCAGCGCATCTGAACGAAAAGCATAAGTTTAGGATTCTATTCCCTGCTCAGTCAAGATGATTTTCGAATTCACTCACAGCATATAAGGCTAAGTATAGGAGGCTGATTCGAGTGCTTTATCGCAGGGTGGATGGATAAAGGTTAACACATTTGCCCGAAAAGTATGTTCAAGATTAGGCTTTCAGGTGTGCTGTTTTTTTTTAAGTGTGCGGCTAGTTATAAATTGAAAAAACGCAACTAAACAAAAATACTTATATAAGGTTTAAGTATTCACCACATATTTACCAATTTTTCAATACATACAGCACTCAAGAATGAAAACCGAAACTTCTCTTACAAGACTTGTACTGACCATCGAAGTATGTGCCTTCGATACTTTTCTTATATTTGGTTGTAGCTACAACTAAGAAAAGTCAAGTACCGAGTCTCAGACAGTAAAAGTAGAGACCATATTCACGGTTTCAAACGACAACAAACTACTCCCGAGTTTTCTGTGAGATTGTAGTAGATGAAGAAAAAGTTTACCCGAATGGGATTACCTTAGCTTTCGTGCACAATATTTGCGATTTCTTAGATTTACTCTATAAAGCAAAGGGCCCCGGGTTGCCCCAATTTGTCGGCAGATCTGTACTGTCCGTACAGAGCCCAGGCCCAATCTATTCATAAAACCGAACAGGGGAAATAAACCCTCGGCTGAGTTTGCAGGTTTTGTAACGCAGTGTCTGGTCTTCAAGTTCTACATTGCGTATGTAGTACTTGAGGAGGTTTAAAATTATTGAATAACTCTATAAAGCAAAATGTTCATGAAATTTATACAAACTGACATTAAAGGTATCTAGGCCACAACATTGGTTTACATTAGGCCACAAGTTTTACAAAAAATTCACATCTTTTGCTTATTTTATTTGATGCCTTTGTAAAATTTGGAAAAATTAACGCTTAAGGTTAAATAAATGAGTTAGAAAATGCCTATATACGAATGATTTCTAAATGAAGTGAAAATTTAAAAAATTTAAAAATTCAGTCAAGTCAAAAGAATTTTTTAAATTTTATCTTTTATAAAGAGTAGTATATGGGAGTGAGAATCTTTTATTTCTGATACTTAAATAAAAAATCTCCATTATTTCCGTAACTTGCAAGCTTTTAAAATTAAAATCTTGTACAATCAAAACAGTTACCATAAAGTTACCATAAGCATCTAGAAAACCAGTTAAGTAAAATTATGTCATTGGCAGTTAAAAGAAAATAATCAAGTCATAAAATAAGATATAAGACAAAAAACCCAAGATATTATGTAATATATCCGTCAGTTGTAGTATATTTTCGTTGGAGAATTAAAACAATACCAGACTTTTTTAGTGTTAAAAATTAAACAGCTTTTTTACTTTGCACATATGGAATAGTCTGCTCATAAATCTCTCCGAATTTAAAAAAGAAAAGAATACTGTGGAATTTAAAGTATAACATAAAGTTGAATAAATGAAACTTGACTTGTATAATCACAAAATCACACAAAAGCCTCACTCAACTATTAATTAAGCACAGGCATAACATTGTTATTTTGCGTCTATTATTTGCATATACGCCAACACAAACATTACGAGTGCCTCAATATTTTACATTTCTATTCGAATCCATTCTCAACGTTTTTCTCTGTGAACAAATTAATCTTATCTCGACTGAATGCAAGAGGGGGAAACAAGGGACCGTCTACCTGACGAATGAGAATTAAGTCTTTGTTGTATGCTTTGTGTCTGACAAGAGTAGGTAGTAGGTCTACGTTCATTTTGGGCCGAAACGTTGCGTTTCCAACAGTCATGCTCTCGAGGCGCATGCGACTTTGAGGAGGCAAATCAACTACTGATGTATCCCGCAGATAGGTAGGTAGGTCTCCGGTAAGGTTCAAGGAGCCATCAGCATGAGCGCGGGCCATCATCAATTATCTTTATCTGCGGTGGTCCCCGACAACTTCCATTACAGGAAGGTGGGCCTTTTCCTCAGTCAAGACAGGCCGCCGGTCAAGATTGCTTTTGCCTGACCCTCGCTTGCCTCGGCATTGGACGCAAGATGATTAAATAGCCAGGTGTAAATAGTGTTCGAGACTACTTACGTTTTTCAATCGGCGAGAGCCTGATTTCAGAAACTTTTCGAAGGGTTCTTTTGCGTTTGTTTTGTTTTGTTCTGAGGCATTCTGGATGCAGTCACATTTTAAAAGAGAATCCCTATAGCTTCTTGAAGCTTAAAACCTTCATTTAAGAAAGAGAAAAAAAGATATTGTGAGTTTCTAAGATAAAAAATTACCTACTAACAACACTCTATAAAAACTTTTGTTCTCATTAATACTCGCTTTATACAATGGTTCTAAGTGCCCTAAGATGTGTTTAGGATTATACTGAAGGTTCAGTTACTGAAACAGTTTAGAAAGTAAATATTGCAGATTAAATAACCTTGCAGTACAATATTAAATTTACAAACTTTATTAAGAAGCGTTTGTTTTGTTTTGTTCTGAGGCATTCTGGATGCAGTCACATTTTAAAAGAGAATCCCTATAGCTTCTTGAAGCTTAAAACCTTCATTTAAGAAAGAGAAAAAAAAATATTGTGAGTTTCTAAGATAAAAAATTACCTACTTACAACACTCTATAAAAACTTTTGTTCTCATTAATACTCGCTTTATACAATGGTTCTAAGTGCCCTAAGATGTGTTTAGGATTATATTGAAGGTTCAGTAACTGAAACAGTTTAGAAAGTTAATATTGCAGATTAAATAACCTTGCAGTACAATATTAAATTTACAAACGCTATTAAGAAGCGTTTGTTTTGTTTTGTTCTGAGGCATTCTGGATGCAGTCACATTTTAAAAGAGAATCCCTATAGCTTCTTGAAGCTTAAAACCTTCATTTAAGAAAGAGAAAAAAAAATATTGTGAGTTTCTAAGATAAAAAATTACCTACTTCCAACACTCTATAAAAACTTTTGTTCTCATTAATACTCGCTTTATACAATGGTTCTAAGTGCCCTAAGATGTGTTTAGGATTATACTGAAGGTTCAGTTACTGAAACAGTTTAGAAAGTTAATATTGCAGATTAAATAACTTTGCAGTACAATATTAAATTTACAAACGTTATTAAGAAATAAAATTTTAAAATAGACAGAGAATTTGGGAAAACGTTAGGGGAAATTCACTTCCAAATATTACTTTTTTGCTATCGTTATAAATAAGAAAACTTTGCCAATGAACGACACTTCCATTAACTTACTAATTTTAAATAAGCTGTAGCGATTTTAATCTTAACCTTTATATGCATTAATACCTTTGTAACAATGCTAACTTTATAAACAGAAGTCGAAGGCAATCTATTTTAGATCAATTTTTTAATTGGTAGTTTTACACACTTCTGTGTGACCTCTCTGCGGTCATCTCTGTACACATAAAAATGTCTACAGTTGATGTTTAACTGAAAATTGTTACGCAATGGATAAAAGGTTATTCGCAGCATCGGTCAATTTCTCTCTAAGCGTCCTCCAAATATTGAGCAATAAAATTATTAGATGTTTAATAATTCTTTGCAGCAACTTCAAACTACGGCTTAATATTAGCTAACTACATGTAGTCAATATACCATGCAAATTTATTTCTTCTCCGGACAGTTACATCTGTTTTCAAATATTGGGGGGGGGGGGATTTAAAACAATATTTCAACAATTTAATCAGAATATATTTCTACCTTTAACAAAATATGCAAATTGCCATTGCATTTTATCACAAATAGTTTACGGAATGCATTCTAATTAAAGGACTCTTCAGTAGTTAATAAAAAAAACTTTATTATCAAATTTTTTTTAATTAGAACTGTGGCTCTGAAACTGTATATCCAGGATGACTAAACCGTCAGATTTTAGTTGAGGATCTAATGATGAAAAGTAGTATTTTTTTTACACAAAGATCTGGAAAATAGTGAATAGCAGCAACGTTTAAATTTTGGCCATACCGTTAAGAAGTATAAAGGAAATTTTGCAACCTTTCTATCCCAAACAGAATTTATAAAAGCTGGATTAGGGTCAAATTTGACTGCGAAAATATCCGGGAAATTAAAACAAAAAAATTTCCTATTTCCGAACAAGATAAACTTAGTTATGTGATGTCTACTAATGAATATTTCTCCTGGATTATCAGAACAAGTTCTGTAGTTTTTACTTCCATTTTGTACAACTTACCTTCATGATCGAGATTTCTTCATGTTGCTAGCTGTAAAAAAGAATGAAGATTGAAAACAACTCATTGTAAATTACAACTAAAGAAATCGACCTCTCAGATACTCAACTGAATGATTTCATTCGAGGAATCGTACTACAAACTTCTTGGCAAATATTAAATCAAAGGTATATCCCCCCCCCCCCCGTAGACAGTTACCGAAAAAATAGGTCTAGAAAATGTATTTAAAACAACTATAAATATTAGATACTTATATCTGTTATCCTTTTAAACGATTGACTATGTTGAGATTATAAATTAATGCTTTTACAACAGCATTTTTTTCAAAATAAAAAGTATCTTACTATTGTTTTAGTTCCTTAATTACTGAGCAAACAATAACTAACACATCAGCATCAGGGTACACGATTTCTTATGTAAAAGAGTCCACAAACTCCCAGATCAACAACATTAAAGCAATTAGAGTTCTTGACTGTCAGGTATGGTTTATAGCTTTATCAATTGGTGACTTCGATTTACCTGCAGCCATTTTATCTTTGATTCGCTACAATATTTTCTTAATTTCATATAAGATATTCGCTTAGTGTATATGTCGGTCTCTCTTCGCTGTGGATTGATTAGAAATCTTATTTTCGAGTGAAATGTTTGATTTTCGTTCTTTGTTTTAATTTTTCATCCGAAGAGTGATAATTCGGTCTCAGATTTTTAGTTCCGACAAAGCTTTACTGTCAATATGTAGTCTTATTATAATCCTGCATAATAAAACTACCTTGTTCGATGTTAGTTATAAACATGTTGAAGAATTTTCCACATTTGTAACGTCGTCACCATCAGTCTTAATAAAAATAACCAATTCATAACTGAAATGGTCTCACCGCTCATTCCAAGCAGTTTGATGTGTAGAACTAAATTTTCAAGACAAAATATTTTTATGACAAATTCTTGATCCTAAATTTTGTTTTATTAAGGCATCATGCTTCAAAAAGTTCTCCAGTTAACAGATTTCTCCCATTTAGCGAATAGATGCTGTAATATATATATTTGTCAAACTTGAAATTCCCCTTCGAACGAGAACACGGAGAAAACGAAAAAAATGAGTCTACTACAATGCGATAATTTTTGAACAGTTTTTGGATTTTTTAAATCTGAAAGCAAAAATAGTAATGTAATTAATTAAACATTAAATAAACTGTGCATTTTTCGTATAGTACAATGATTCAGCGATTACTCGCATGAGTACACGCTTAAATAATGTCTACTAAATTTAGAACAGAAAGATTAAACAGAGCTAATTTTTGCTATATATGCTTTAACTAAGATACATTTACAGTGAAAAATCTTACTTTTTGATACAGGTTAAACAACAGCTTAAAACCGATTAAAATATTACGGAACTAGTAATATTTTAAAGCAACTTTAGAAATTTCTTTCCATTGTAACACGTTTCTTATTTTCTTCAAGTAATAACATTACACCAAATTTGTTGATAGATTTACTTCCATTTTTTATACTAAATCCTTATCAATACTTAATGATTAAATAAGTTGTAAATTATTATGATTATTGCTTATCTCATGGACAAAAAAAGGCGATATAAGATGGGAGAAATTATAATTTTAGTCAGTAGATATATAAAGCCTGCAGATATGTTAGGAACAAATATGATTAATGTCTTAAATAAATTCAATTAAGTAAACATAAATGTAATGTGTTTGTTGAAATTCCTTTGCTTGGTAATATGAATTTTACTCATTCACTTGATAGTAATAATGATACTTAATGCTTTGGTATCATTACCATGAGAATTAATCTAAAATTTTATGCCAAGACGCCATAATTTATAAATGCTGAGTTTATATACAAAGGATATCTGACAATCATAATAAATGAGAAATAATCTCATGTTTGGAAATAACTAATGCCGTAATATAAAGGTCCATTGACATTCTAAGATTAAACAATTTGAATATTAACGGTTGTGTGTGTGGCTTATGCTCCTTGTCCGACAGCAGCATCAGATCAAGGCCATTATAAGCTATAGGGCTCGAAGACGCGGTTCCGGTTTTAACTCAGCACCACAAGGGTCGGAGTCCAACTTGGCTGAAGGCCCGGTCCCGTAATTTTGAACCGAGTCAAGTGACCGGTTCACTTGACCCAGCGAGACCGGTTCACTTGACCCAGCACCTCCAGAGGTAAATTTGAGAACTTGGAGGACATTGCAGCCACGACAGATTTTATGTGCACCAGCCGCCATTAGCGTACACGGTGATGGATTTTGTCAGCGACCAGCATCGAACCAGAGACGTTCAGGTCAATGGCTCGCTGCTTTTGTCAACTGGGCCACCACGCCCCCAAATTAACGGTAAACTCTCGAATAATCAAGATGGAAGAAATTTTGAACTTTGAAGCCTATCCCTGCGCAAAAATCATAAAAATGTGTGAACTACAATTCTGTTTATTATATAACTGTTATATAACTATTTTATAAACTTTCATCATATTCCTCCCATTTTTAGATACTGTATATACGGGGGCTGTCCGTAAAGTATCCGAATTTAATTTATAACTAAAAAAATATAATGGATATACATACTTCAGTTTAATCCCCTTCAAAGTATCGTCCTTGAGAAGCAACACACTTAGCCCAACGTTGTTGCCACTCTTGGAAGCAGGATTGGAAGTCGTTCTTTGGAATGGTCAACAGCTGTTCGATCGCTTTTTGTTTGATGGTCGTCACATCCTCAAACCGTCGTCCTTTAAGCGTTTTCTTTAGCTTTGGAAATGCGAAAAAGTCGCACGGAGCGAGGTCTGGTGAGTAGGGAGGTTGCGGGACTTGAAGGGTGCCATGTTTGGTTAAAAAATTTTGAACCACATGTGAGGAGTGAGCAGGGGCATTATCGTGGTGAAGCCTCCATTTCTCAGATTTCCACTTTTCTGGTCGTTTCCTCCTCACGGAATCACGAAGTCGCCTGAGCACATCACGGTAGAACTCTTTATTAATGGTTTGTCCATCTCTCGATGGTCTGTCCACCTCCCGCAATCTCTCGAACTGTCATTCGTCGATCTGATCGCACCACAGTACGAACCTGTTCCACTTTGACATCATTTCTCGATGTTGATGGACACCCTGATCGTGCATCACTTTCCACAGATTCCCTTCCATCTTTAAAACGTCTAAACCATTGAAACACTTGAGTTCGGTCCATAACATCATCACCGTATGCTTTCTTAAGCAAATCGAACGTTTCGGTTGCCATTTTTCCAATTTTATTACAAAATTTGATGCAAACACGTTGCTCAGTAGATTCTGTCATGATCCAACCCCACACGAGACTTCCACTGCGTTCACTTTTCGTTATTGCTACAAGAGAACCGCGCTTCGCAGTGCTTGGATAATTGTCAACATAACAAGTTTACATATGTTTAAACATGCTAATTAGCGTACGCACGCAGAGCGGTGTCTGTATTATGTTTTATACATTCAGTTCGGATACTTTACGGACAGCCCTCGTATATTGCATCATATACCATTCGTATGCAGCACTGCTTCAGTCTCACTCTGGGTATGTACATAGTGTATACCTGTTAGTCTACATTACCAAGACTGCAACTTGGTATTAACAAGCAAACTGCGTATTCCGTTTCTTTGTATGTGTCAAATACTGCATATTAAGAGTTTAGGTTTGAGAAGTGCGGGAGGCTGTCAGGTAATCTTCAGATTTTTCCCTTTCGAGCCGGAGATGGGAGGGGTGCTCACGAAACCCATCCTAATATGGAGGCCTAATGTATAGTATAGAAATCTTACATGCACAATACAGCTATTCGGTCTGAAGACTTCGCTCAATAAAATATTTAATGTATCAGCTTGAAAGACTTTGGATATAATTGGGTAACATTGATACATAGTCTCACAAAGCAAAAGACCAGCTTAAAACCAAGATGTTTATAACAATAGAAGCTGGTTATCTATTCCATTATATGCAAATGGAAGAGTTTTGTCACTAAAATTGAAAAAATAATAATAATTGTGAAAACTGAAAAATGTGAATTTTAGTTATTTTTTTCAAAATAAGAAATATGCTCCTCATAAATACAGCATATAGTGTTATACAGCTTGTATTATTTTACTGTTCCCTCAGAACCACCAATTCTCGTGTAGCAAAAGTTGACCATAGCGCTCCAATCCAAACCAGAACCACCAATTGATTGATCTCATCATGTAATATTGTATGTTACAAAAGACTTATTTTACAGTGTAATGGAGTTTGTATTCTTTATAAAAAAGAATATCGAATATCCCACTTCCACGGTATAATTACGTCAAATATCTGATGTAATCTAGATAGGAAAAATAGATTTATATGTAATTCATTCCAGCTTTGGATGGACATCCAGTTTGCTCGGAGAGACACTGACTGATCAATGGTTAAGTCTTTGTGTGATGTCTTATATATAGTGAGACATCATTTTCTTCTAATGATCGTCCATATTTACAGGAATCAGTAAGATGGTTGGTTGGTTAAGGGGGCACAGGACCTTGAAGCTGGACGAAATGACTGTAAATATGGTCTAATTCTAACCACAAAAATTCAAATAATATTAGAAAAATAAATTTTCTTTCTTTATTTATATAAAGTAAATATCTTTAAATATGTCATATATAAAAATGGAAATTTAAATCTATAAATAATTTTCAAATTAACAGTTTAGAATTTTATATGATTAACTGCTAATTTGAGTTTGCATGCTGCACTACTTTTAAACTACTATCAATAGGAAACTGATAAAACTACACTCGTATGTATATTTCAAGGTACAATACATTTTAAAACAAGAAAAATGTGCGATTCTGGAAAACAATTTTATGTGGAAAAATTATGCAAATAATTGGGAATTTTTTTAAGTTTTCCAATTTTATGCTCAATTTTTATTTTAAATAATATTTATTGATATTTATTTGGTTTTATATTAAAAGGTAAATATATTACACGTGTATTCTGACCATTAATTATTTTCTGTAAGCATATATCTCAATTTTATGATGCGCACAGCACTTTATGATTTTTAATGAACAGTTCATCATATAAAATTCTAAACTGGTAATTTGGAAATTATTTATAGATTTATAATTACCATTTTTATGCAGAGATATTTAAAGATATGTACTTCATATGTATAAAGAAAGAAAATTTCTTTTTCTAATATTATTTGAGTTTTTGGGGTTAGAATCAGACCATATTTATAGCAATTTCATCGAACTTCAAGGTCCTGTGCCCCCTTAAGAGCGCCATGGTCATTTTTTGCTACAAACACCCATGCCAAGAGGGGGACTCAAACCTACAGACTCTGGTACCAAAATGCCAGCGCCCTAGCCATCCGGCCATCGTCCGGCTAAATCAGTATGTAAAAACAGAAAAAAACTTATCTCGACATTTAAAGAATACATTACTGTGGAATCTCGGAAGATGTTAGATCGCATCAAATAGCAAACAAGAACAATCAAAATCTATATGACACTTTATTTCAGGGAGTTTCTATCTTAAAACTGCTGGAACTGGCATTAAAAGAAAATGGACAAAATGTGGAAATGTTTGCATCTTTTTTTCAAATAAAAATATATACCTGTGGGCGTCTGGTATAGTCTGTTTTTTTCAAAAGGTAAGAGTTTGGCCGCTCTTGGGATTTAACACGAGAAGTTTGACAGCATTGACAGAAACTGTACCATTTTGTACCATTTCCTCTTTGTTTTTTGAAGAAGCCAAACGTTGCCTTGTGCTTATTAGAAAATGTCCTGTTAATGCTGTACGGGATAACAGTCTGACAACCGGGATATCAGTCTAAGACGATCTGATGAAATTGGACATTGCAATGGTGGTCTGACAACTACTAAGCGACCCTATTTGCTATTGCAGCATATTTCGGCTGAAATAGGGTGAAACGAGGGTAATAAGTGTATCAGTATGAGATATGAATGGTCACTTATTTTAATAATAACATACAGCATATGCATTTGTTCTTTCTAATATACTTTTAATTGAAAAGGATATCTTTCGATTGTTATTGAAGTTTTGACAGGGCATCTCGGCAACAGCCCGCCTTTTTTTGGTACGGTACCTTATTTCTCGAACTTCCTCCTAGCAGCAAGAAACTTAGTTGATTTCATAGCTGAATTTTTACAAGTATTGTATAAAGTGTATAAGTAATCCGATATTCAGCATTCGATAGCAGAAGTTTGGTAAAGGTATGCTGTTTCATTTTTCGTGTTCAAACATTCTGTGGAAGAAATAGTTAAGCAAAATGCTTAAAATCTGTAATAATCAATATGGTTTTTACGAAAATATTGCATAACAATTATAATGTTTTCAAAATTAATTAAATATATATATTATATAATCTCCCATTACTGAAGCACTTACAGGTGATAAACACTGGCTTGAAGCCCTTATAGGTAATTATCAGTGACTTACCTCATACATAATTATAGAAATTATTTTGTAATCTCCCAGGATTGAAATTGTTCTAGTTAATATTTCTTATAACATATGACGACTAAAGTAAAAATATTTTATACCTTTTAAGAGATTTTAAAGGAAGAAAGACTATCTTGACATGGAATCAGTTGATAGCATTTATAAAATTTATAGAATGTGTGTAAAAACAAATGGTTTAATATTCTAAAGGTAATTGAAATTTTATATTCCGCAACATAATAAATTATGTTACCATTTATCACTATTGTCGTTGCATAGACACATTCGTTCCTGAAGTAATCCATTGAGGCTAATCAACTAAGGTAACCAAAACACCGGCAGCTACTTAAAAAAATGATGACAACGAATTTGTTTTAAATTGATGTTTCTCTTTTACGATATCAAAACTAATTAATAAACGCCGAAAAAAATCTAATAAATCTCCATCTTAGCGTTCACATCTATTGAGTTTGAACGCCGGTGGTCGCATTAATATGGTCCAAGATGAATAAATAGCTGATACAAGGGTGGGTACTCATTAACAAAGTAATAATTAATCTTTACCCGTTTACCCGACCGCCATGGGACTGTACTCGGGTTGTTCTTTGACCCACCCAATCATCTACAAGAAAACGACAACGGAGAATAATTGTTTTCCTTTGGCTAAAGCTCTTTAGCCTGGTAAGTAGCGCTCTACGCGGAGTATCTCTCGAGGGCGAGAGATTAACGCTCAAATTACCCGCAACTCCTCAACTAAGTATAAAAACAGTAAATGTGAATTTTATTTTGAAAGAAGTTTTTTTTATAATTAGCTTTTATTGTAGATGTTATCGATCTAATATCATAATTATACGTTTTTCTTCAATTATATACTCACATCATGTTTTCGAATATTGGGCTACATTTCAGCATTTGTTCTTATTAATAAAATGTCCAGAATATAGAATGTTCTCTGCCAGCAAAAAGCAGCTTTAATAATCTGTCGCAAAAACATATTTCCATTTCACTGCTCCTAGTAACAGCGACTCGTGTTCCCTATTTTAATTTCCTCTAAATGGATAATGGAGAGTTTCACTGGTGATTTTTCACTGGTGATTCAGTTACGGTAATTAGTCGCAGAAAAATAAAGTTATTTTTGTATCTCTCGTACTTTTTCTAGAACACTTTTCGCCCGAATCTCAAAATTTTTACTATTCATTAAAGCAAAAAATAGATTAGTATCTTTCAAAAGCTAGCCATAATTTGTTATAAAATTCCTCATATGACACACTTGATAATTTTAAAGTCGAATTTCTTAACTGCCAGTTACGATTTAAAAGTGTAAAACCATACGATGAGCAATATTACCGTCAAAACTTAAAAGCTATTGAAAGGTCTGGATTATTTATAAACTGCATGGTTTGATCAGTGGTCAGCCCTGGAGGCCTAAAATTGAGCAGGGACGCAAATCGAATCCACAAAAATAACTTTTTTTATGAGAGGAAGAGTAGCAATTAGTGGGAGATGAAAGAAGTGGTCTGTATAAGCTACCTTATAAGTGGAATTTGAATTTTCCGACAGAAAATATTATGTATTTTGAGAGATTGTTTATTACATTTCTGTTTAGATTTAGTTAAGAATAAACAGCAAACAGTACTCTTAACACATTGGAGGACATTAATTTATTTATTAGCTTATCAACATTCAAAGCATCTTAAATGACTTCAAATTTCCCAATTACTATCATATATAATCATCTACTTTTACTGAAATCAGACAGTACTATTAGTAACTTTTTAATAAGGGAAGTTTCATAAAATTTTGAAGTCAAGAATTTTAGTATTTAATCAAGCAAGAGTTAGTTTTACATCCACGTTTAACAGATTTAGGAGTATTACAGCAATTTAAAACATCCGAACTGAAGTCTAAAAGAAAATGTACCGATGTGACTCGTTATAAATACATTTTATGAGAAAATTTATTTTGTCGATAAAAAGTTGGGAGAGATGTTAGTACCTTAAAATGCATGACAGAAAAATTGAAGGAAATTTCAAAAGCTTACCTTAATTTTTTTTTATTTTATTTATTTATTTATTTTTTATTTATTTATTTTTTTTTTTTTGGGGGGGGGGGGGTAGTATGCGGACACATGCGTACACACAAATGTGTATTCATGTCTATATGAATTCAAAGTCTATACAAGTAATATGTGCGTGGGATGGTCTGATATTTTTCCGCCAAGGGTTGACAGTTTTATGTACTACTGTAAGTTACTTAATATTCCACCAAGGATTGTATAGGGATACCAACTAAGTACTAAAATACAGAGGAAAACTGTGCGTGAATAAATAGATCAAATGCTCGTGAAGCCATTGATAATCCAAGCATATTACAGTATGCCTATCCATAAAATTCCCCTCACATCTTAATCATGTCTGCACCATCTTTATTTAAACAAGGTACAAAGTATATTCCTGTTTAAAACATACGAAACGAATTTTTTTATTATTGGTTTCTTGGTGGAAAATTAATCAACTTGTAATATTTTCCACTTTATATATATATATATTATATATATATATATATATATATATATATATATATATATATATATATATATATATATATATATATATATTATATATTTATATATATATATATATATATATATATATTATATATTTATATATATATATATATATATATATATATATATATATATATATATATAATCTGTGAGACAGTGTGGCCTTATGGCAGATGTTGATAAGCCCGAAAAATTCAATTATACGTTTTAAGTTGATAAGTCACACGTAAAGTTGGTTCTTTAATGTGGAAAAATTTGATATGTGGAATTATGAAATAATACTTATTCGTTATTTGGCAAAAGTAGATATGTTTTCTTTTTTTCTCAAGACCAGCTATATGCTTGAAGTTGAATATGAGTATTAATTGAAGAATATTTGGATTGAAAAACTTAAACGAGTGATTTTATATTTCACAACAAAAGTTACTTTTTTAATTTACCGAAAACATGAAAAAATGACGTATCAACATCTGCAATAACGCCACAGAATATATATATTAAACTTTTGGGAGAAATTCTTAATGATTTAAATAGCTGTGAGAATTTCTAAATTTTTAATCTACTGTTTTATATTCTGTGTATAGAGAGAAATACCTCCGCCTTGGGTCGATACTTTAACATTCTCCTTCACGTTATTTAATTATTTTTTCTTTTGCGTATGCAAATATTGATCTAGCCCAGAGAGAAAACAGTAATTTCTAAAAATAATATTCTAGATATTCTTCCAAAGGGAAAATCTGTAATGATTTAATAACATGTCTTTCGAAAGCAGCGCCCGCGAAAACGACAAGCGAGTGATTAGTACGGATTTGGCCAATAGATGGCACTGCTCTGAAACACCGTTGAGTCGAATTTGACATTGATCAATGATTCTTCAAAAGATGCGAGTTTCGCGCAGCTTAAAAAAGAGGAGAGAGAGCTCAACGCCGATAACTAATTACTATACGCCCAATGTCAGAGGTCAAATGGAGAAATTTCTCGTGAATAGGAAGACGACAAGACAAGTTTCATTTTTTCAAGCTCTTGACTAATGAAGTGCGACACTTATTTTTGTGGTTTTATTCACAATTAATGATAAAAAGCCAGCAGTCATACGAGAATGGTTATCTATATGGACGACAACGAACGCTATACCATTCAATTATTGTTAGTGCTACGTGTGATTCACGCATAATTGAAAGGCTAGATTTCCGTGAACAAGCTACTGCAGTTAATTTGTTACGCATTACATCTTAAATATTAAAAGCTTGTATTTAATATTAATGACCTTACCAGGCTTTTGAAACTAAGGCATTGGGCTAAACACTCATTAAGAATGAAATTATCATACGTTGTTTCGGACATAATGAGGAAAAATGAACTGTCTCGATGAACTGAATGCGTAACATGTTGCTCAATACTTGGAATTTTAATTTGATTATTTTCTATCTTCAACTATTCATGTACTCGCCAATATATAATTAGTTTTGCAGTCATAGAAAGACATTTCAACCACATCATAATAGATGTAGAGAAAAATGACATGAAAAATTTACAGTGGAAATTTTCAGAGTTAAAATCTTCTTTGTCTTCTAATAAATACTTGTACAGTTGGGTTTTTTTCTCTTTTTTTTTGTACAAAACAAAATGTTATAAAATATTTATTAACTATGCTCGTAGAATATTTATAAAGTGCTTATTACCTATTTCAGCCCTTAATTTTACAATATGTATACGCTGGTTAAGAAATCAATAACTATATAGTGTCAAGTCAAGTAAGGTGATTATGTTTAAGAAACAGGATTAGACGGCAAAATATGATGCATTCTAGTCCTATACTTTTAAAAACAGATAAAATTCCTTTCTGAAACGTTTGTTTTAAAGTTGTATCGTTAAAAGCATACTTTTCAGATTTATTATATATATAAAAATTTTACTCTTTCACATTATGAAAATATACATAATTTAGTATTCGTATAAATATCACATAAATCTGTTTTTTTTTTCCCTCCAGTTTTATATGTCTATTTTACTGCTACTGCTGTAAAGTTTAACTGAATTTTTAGAAGGTTTAAGTCACTATTTTTAAACTATTCTTCTCTGAAAACCAGAGAGTATTTACTTTAATCATTTATTTCTCCACAACATATTCTTGTTTAAAAATACCTAGAAGCAACTCCACAGAACAATACAAACGTAAATGAGAGCTTCCTATTTCAAAGTAGAAAGTAAAAACGACTTTTAGATTCGGTCAAATAAATATAGTCCTTTTTCAGGTAGCAGAGCATCTGATGCGATTGTCTGAAAGGACAATCGATTTTCAGTTTAAAAATTCCTACTTCAAGTTTGCAGTTTCACATTATATTAAGTCTCTTGTCTGTCGCAATTATTACAAAAATTTTCGCAACGCGGTTCCCCAATTCTTCTTCGAACCCATAAAGTAGCACAATTTTATGATAATTAGACAGGACAAGTTAAAGCCAATTTCAGGCTACAGCAGCTGATAATAAAAGACTCCTGCCCCGCTGATAGAAGCAGAGGCATATTTTACTACAACTGCCATAAAATTTATCAGAATAGCTGTCGAAGCTTAGTGACTCCTTGGAGATCAATTGAACAGATCAAGAACAATCTTGGATGGTTTATTTCTAAAGCCCCGCTTTTAAGCTCAAATAAGTTGTGATCTAAGATGAGCTGAAGTTACCAAGGTAGTTGTAAAGTTATCTTTACAACTATCTTTAATTAACTTTATTAATACTCTAAAATTGAGTATTAACATATTGTTTTGTGTTTTGGTTTACACGCTGTTGTACTCGAACTACAAGATGTTAACTAGGTTAGTTAAACGTTAGGAAATTTTCTTAAACGTTAAGGTAGGGAGTAAAATCTTTAACAGCTTTTTTTTAAATGAAGTACACCAATTTGCGATCCATTCCATAGTTGCAGAATGAAATAAAAGAAATTCTTTTATGTTTTGGTAATTAGTATCAACACCAAGCTATGCTACTATTTTTCAGCGTAATACAAAACAACAATGACTCCAAAAATATAAATATATTAGACATACTAGCTGAAAACCCGCACTTCGCTACGGAGTACATTCAAAGTAAAAACATCGGTGAATGTATGCAATTAATGCCAATATATATATAATAAATACGACGATCAATGTATATAATTGATGTAAAATATATATATATTTATAAAAAAATCGTAAGGGATATTTTTCTAGACAAAATAATGTAGAAGAAGATATTATTCAAATTAAATCTAATATAAAGAATACTAAAGAATATAGTACAGTTAATATAGTACAGTTTCTAGAACATTTCTTTTACTGTATTTTAATATTTTTTTGGATAATGTCCAATCGTCTGCCGCATTAGCAAGAAAAAAAAATTATTTTTTGTCTATTTAGTTTTTATGCACGCGACGATAAATTTATTTAAAGTACCAGAAAAAGAAGTCACGTGATCAGCATTTAATAAATTAAATTCTAAAAATTAATCTTTAAAAATTCACCAAAAATCAGGAAATGAAGGTAAAGATTCGAAAAAGATTTCATTTTAAAGGAATTTTTATGATCTTTCTCGTGATATAAATTTTATAACCCTCAAATTATTATTTTAAATGCAAACTTAAAAAAAGTAAAAAAACAGCTTAAAAATTTAATTTAAAAAAATCTAAGAAGAATTTTTCAAAAATCTCTCTTAGTGCACCCCTACACTATAAGAAGAATCGCCATGCAAAATTTCAGCCCTTTAGGTCCAGCGGTTTGGTCTGTGCGTTGTATGTCAGTCAGTCAGTGAATGAATGAATGAATGAATGAATGAATGAGTCAGTTACGGAACTGTTTTATATATATAGATTATGCCGATTTATTCTAAATGTAAATTTAATAGAAAGAAATAGATCAAGAGATTTATTCTAACGAGTACATTATATTTGTTGCTGATATTAAAACAAGCGTAATATTTACTGTTTAGATATAAAAACACTTTTCTAGTAAAATGATTTTCCGTTTAACACTTATATTACCTTCTAAAATAAAGCGGACTCAAAAAATTCCGATTTGAATGATATACCTTGAGGTACTGCAAAGTTTGCAGTAACTGTCTACTGTCTGTGGAAAAATAATCTTTTCCCACAAATAAGACTTGACTTGTTTATTATTCTATTGGCAAATGGTGATTTCTAAAGTGTACTTTGGAAAAATTCGGCTTTACCAACAATGAGTCAGTATTGCAGTCTCGTTCTTCACGATCGAGCTGTCCATTACGCTGCACAGGGTGCTGGGCAGGACTAGGTTTTTTTTTTCTAAATAAAGTGAAATCGATTGACAGGTATGCTCACAGTCCCGTCCTTTGTGCAATTAGAATACCTGAAGAATGAACTAGAACTACTGATATGAAATGTAATACAACAGCCATAGTCGCTCTGAGCACCAGACCTTTTTTAACGTAGGGTTACGTTCCTCCATAACGGTCCTCCGAAAAGTAAAATTTCATATGTCCTGCGTCACGAGTTAAAATTCTGCCAGCGCGCCAAACCCAGTCTGTATCGCTTGGGCAAGCAGTGAACAGTTAAACAGAAAAGTACCAAAATGCGTCAAAATTTTGACATACACACATATATATATATACATACGTAGATATATACAGATACATATATGCATAACACATACATACATATGTACATACAAAAGAGGTAAGCAACGATAAGTAATCCTACGTTAATAACCCGCGGTAGTGTCGTTAGAAGAGACTATCTGAGGTTGTTTTTTTTTTTTCCTCAGGACGTGTGGCGAGTTATTTCAGTTCAGCTCTTCGGGAGATTGGTTGATAGCAGCCGATTGCCAAAATGAAACAAACAAAATGTGGTTTGAATATTTTTTAAACGTTATATTAAAACTATTTTTCTCAAAAGATTGCAGTGTCCGAATTCCTTTCATTACACTCTGCACTTAAAAAAACGTTTATGTCGCCATAAAAATACTCTTACGTTGATAACGTAGTAATTCATTTTACTGAGACTGAATGTTGGAAAAAGCTTAATTTATGTGGCATATTCACAAAACTCAACGCAATTTTTGAGCTAAACTCTTCCGTTTTTGAGAAAAAGCTACATATAACCTGAATTCATTAACTACCAGACATTTCTTTTATTTTTTCCCCTCAAGGACAGTCCCGGCACGAATTTCTGTACTTACTTTCGTTATCCAATTTTCCTTCGCCATTTGAACATTTGTGGTAATTTTTAAACGAGTAATATCATTAATGCACTGCATGCGGAAATGAATTTAATCAAAATAAGAACCACAAATTATCTTTCAGGTATCTTAGTACCTTAAATTCTCATTTGTAAAGTTAACTCTAATTCTATTTTTAGAGGTACTTAAATCATTTATTCTCTTGACTGGCTTTTTCCATAAAATAAAGGTGAAATAGACGCTAAGATATTTATTTACAACAGTCAGGCTTCTTTATTTCTTCTTTTTTCAAGAAGGAGAAAGTCAATTTACATCCACGAATGTAAGTCCTGACTCAACGTGAACTTTGACGCTCCACCGCTACAGTCTTAAATGCAAGTTTAATGCTTTAATAGTCTCGTACAATGACAATGTTGCCGTACAGAACCGCCATGCGTGCAATAATAATCCATCTAACCGTTATTCCGAGAGGAAGGTTAATGATTTGCAAATGTGATTTACCTCGCACAAGTCTTTGTTTTTGTAATGAATTTGAAAAGGTGATTAGCCAGACTCAAATGAAGGCAAACGGAAATTGAATCAACCCCGTGACCCCTCGTGGACCTCCCCCAATCCCACACACAGAGATCTGTCAAAGAACGAAAAGCGGGGCCCGTGTCTGCCTGCCGCCGATGACCGAGTCTTGAAGAGAAGTTAAGTGATTGATCCTGTTACAGAGACTCGCTCGCTTTGGATATTGTTTATTAATTTTATAACATAATGTGTATCAAAGACTGAAACAAAACACTGCAAAGCGCTTTTATTAATTTTTAATGATTAAAGGGAAAAAATGGAATGAACGAACACACACACACACACACACACACATATATATATATATATATATATATATATATATATATATATATATATATATATATATATATATATATATATACAGTCGAACCTCCATATATCGAAGTAGCAAATTGCGCGGACAAAATTCGATAGATAGAAATTTCGATATATAGAATTGAGCTTAGTCTTATCATAATTCTCCTATAAAAAAAAATTAAAGCTAATTTTCGTATACGAAACTCCATTTCTAATTTATACGTGAATCCCATTAAATGAAAGTTAATAACTAAAAAATGAATTAATATGAAAGATTTATTGATTACTACATATCTTTAAAAAAAACAATAATGCAGACAGTGGTTACAATGATCACAGTTACATTCTTTAAAAAAAACTACGAATATCTTGCCGAACAGCCAGTTTTGCGGAAAGTTCATCAAAGAAATGCTCGCATTTATTCAGTCCACTAAAAACTTCAGGTACATTTTCCGTGAATTGAAATCCACGACGTATTGTTTCAAATGCCAAAAATTGGGAGATTTTATTTTGTCTTGAAAAAAATTTCGATATATAGAGATTTTTTCGATACATAGAAACAATTTTTCTATGTAATGAACATGGAGATTTGCTAAGAGTTCGATATATAGAAAATTTCGATATAGGGAAGTTCGATATATGGAGGTTCGACTGTATATATATATATATATATATATATATATATATATATATATATATATATATATGTATGTATGTATGTAATATCTTAAATATTATGCCCTGCATTCTAGCATTTAAATTCCCTTTCCTAAGTCTAATCCCCAGTAATATTAATTTATCACTTTAAAACACTTAGCCATAGAACTTCCCATGAATCTCAAGCCTTTGCATTTCTACACGTGTATATGTCCGAATTCGGGAGTGGGTTACTTTCGCGAGCCCCAAAAATCTGCTGACCATACAAATATTAGTCGCATTTACTTTACCTCGCCCTCTCGCGTGTAATGTTGAAAGGTAATATTAATCCGAGCCGATCCTTTGGAATGAACGGATATATTTTCGCTCTAATAAACGATGTACTAAGAAGTTTGGCTCGACTGCACTTAAATTAAATTTTATTCCTTTCAGGCCGAGTCTAGCTCCAGTCACGTAAATATGAGCTAGTTTTCCCTTTCAGGTTATAATTTAAGGACGTGGTGTAATAGAGATATTACAGATATATATATATATATATATATATATATATATATATATATATATTCATGAATTTCATCAAACACAACCAAGAGTGATACCAGCGAGGATCCGAGAGAAGTCTTGTTGGGATCGAAACAATCTCTTGTCGCGGATATCCCAAATACAGTTCTTAAAGGAACACTAAAAAGTTTATTTAAATATGGAATACCTAGAAACATAACTATTCCTAACAACAGTGCAGTGATCAAATGGTTGAGTATTAAAAGGTTCTTCAGTTAGGCTATGTAGCATCGATTACAATATCCAGTTTTATGGGAGAAGCCAGTCAAGATGATGAATGACTTGCGTACCTCTAAAAATAGATTTTGCAAAACTTTACATAATGAGAATTTAAGATACCAAGATACCTTTAAGATAATTTGTTGTTCTTATTTTGAATAAATTCATTTCCGCATGCAGTGCATTACTGATATTAGTTGTTTAAAAATTACCACAAAATGGTCAAATGGTAAATGAAAATTTGATAAAGAAAGTAAAGGAATTAATAATAAACCCCAAAGCAATTCCAAAATATGGAGTATCAAAATATTAAAACTAGTTCGTTATTTTAGCTGCAATGCAGAATCTGTTTCGAATAACAACTTTTTCTCTAAACAGCTGTCGTTCCTTCAATTTAAATGAGACATTTCTTACATTAAATGGTTGCTTTGTTTAGTGTTCTTTGTTGTGTGAATCCTGTTTAAATCACTATGACAAAAAAACCTACTTTTTTACATACCTTGTAAGGGGTTTTCCCCTAAACTCTTTATTAAGTAACTGCTTCCTTGGTTCTAGAGGCAAGAAGTAAGTTTGAATTTTATAAACAAAAACAGTAGTATTGAATTTCGTCTTTGAGTTTACTATTAAAAGAAAAGTATTTACTGACATAAAATTGTAATTACTCTCAAAAATTTTCGATACACCCTTATCTAACTGGTCGTACAACTAGATTGGAAACTAAGCCCCTAATTATTAATCGCAACAACTTAGTTCACTAAACGATAGCTTCTTTCAGAAGGCGGGCATCATAATAGTGCTGTTCTCTACTATGTCTGCTGAAGTAAAAGTCAGAGAATCTGCTAATATGATCTCCTTTCCCTTTTTAAAAGTCCTACGGGAAACAGCAGCTTGCATCTAGTTGCTTAGTCACCAGACACCAGTTCTTCCCGCGTCCAAGTAAAAACAGCATTTGTCACCACTACTATCTTGAGCTCATTCTTGACATGAAAGGGAAATTAAACGAAAACGGTCGGAAACTATAGAACTATTGCAATTCTTCACACCAATGCACATATTTAGGAATGTATTGAGAAAAGAGATTCCAAATAACTTTGTTTATTTAGTTCACCTTTTATATACGAGTTAAAAAACCTCTTACAGAATGAAAGTTCAGAATAAAATCTTTTTCCAAAATGTTCATTCAACAAACCCTCTAACTATAGTAAATTAAATATGGGAAAAAGGATATGTAAGTACGTTATATTATTAATAAATATAGAAAAAAGGGGGAGGCAAAACACCTGTAAGAAACTATTAAACATTACTATCCATAGATTTGCATATTGAATTTCATCTATGATGTTTCCCAACAGGAATAACTTTCCTTAAAGAAAAGTTGATTAAACAGAATCTTATTCCTATAAATCAAATGTTTCTACAGAAATGTTTTAATCCTTAAATAAAATTTTGGATTTTCTTAAATTCTATAGATCGTAAATTGTTAAACTTTTGGTAATGATTTTAGCTATGATTAATATTTTCGCAAACATAACTTGAAAAGTTAAATTTTGCTTTTTTAACAGAACATTTCAGTTAGGAAAAGAATGAGGGTATGTAAGATGTGCATCATCTTTACCTAGAGTAATTTATTTTTTGATAGCAAACTGTATTTCGGAAAAAAAGGTGCCACCAGTAATAAATGCCTCTAGAAGTCGCTCGACCATTATTTCATTTTATATAGTAGCATCTAGAAGAAATAAACGTACTCCTTAAGATCTAAATTTTGCGTTTTTAAACATTCTGAGAAAATCATATTGAACTATATACTGAAAATTGTCTCTGTATCTCAAGATATTTTGGGGATATTTATTAATTACATTTATCTCAAAATATTTAGCAAACCTCCCAAAGTGTAGTGAAGTTTCCATTCAGTTGGAAGTGCTGCAAATGTAGAATACAGCAAATATGGACTCTATTCGGAGTCATACTGGATGTGTTGATGTGAAAGAAAAAATGCAAAAGCGCATACGTTGCCCGCAAGTCATCGACTATAGTGCTAACTGTTTATCTCTTTTATAACGTAATTCATTTTGATAAGGAGTAATAGGAAGTTACTACAGGGATTGAACTTACACATAATAGGAAATTTCTCCGATTTCGAATTCATATTTCTTGTATGTTTCTTCTTAGTTAGCAGTTGAACGCTTTCCAAGACAATATATGCATAAAACATTTATATGGGTGTAGAATATAAATACAATAAACAAGTTTCTGTTCGCATCGGGGGAGGTGGGCAGTTAGTTTTCACCTTCCTAGTACAGGCGTTGCAATCGACGTGAAGGGTAGTGTAGGAGGGGGGGGGGTCACCGCAAAAGGTGTGAAATCTATTCGAAAGAATGGGAATTTCAGGTGCTGAATTGTGTGGTTATGGAATTTGTGTTTTAATTTAGTTATTAAATTACACACAACGATTACATAATATAATTTAAAAATAAGCAAACTACTACAGACGTATTTTTTATGTCTTATCAACTCATAGAATCAATTTATATTTTATCTTTTAATTGAAAGTTTTAAAGTACCCAAAGATTGTAACTATCTCTGTATTAATTTCCGAAAATAGGATTCATAATTAGACACTGCCGAGATCTCCCTTTACAGCTTATTTAAGCTATCTAAAAGCTTTTCCAACACAATTCAATTACATATTACCATGCGTAATAAAATTTTAATGATCAATGATGCAACTCAATCTACTTGAAGGAAATTCAATTGTCGCCAGTTCGCGGGGACAGTTGCATGATTTCACGCAAGATCTGTTATTAGACTTTGACGGTTCATTTTAGTTTCAGTTCGACATTGCGTGACACTAGACCTTAATAAGCATGCTGTCACTTCTACATTCTTTTTATGAAAACTAAAGTGAATGCATCCTCGTTGACATTCATATTTTTCAATGCGATAAAATTTCAAAGCATTGTTAACAATCCTAATGATATTCTGTTGTCGGAGAGTCAAATATATATAATTTTGTCTCACTGGTCTTAAAGGTATTGACCTCATATTTGCCTTTTAGCTTTTACCAACTTCATCTTTTGAACTTTTAACTCAATAACTGATTTTATGTTTGTGAAGGATGGAGGGATGAGTGGTTATATATTATATTATAATATTTAGATTATATATATATATATATATATATATATATATATATATATATATATATATATCTGTGGCTTGGTACAAGAAGTGCCTAAGTCAGTTTTCTCCAAGATGACTTTGTTTGCTTATGTCTGTTTGAAAAAATATTATTTTCAATGTAAGAAGTACCCAAGTCTGTACAACGGTTTAGAAAATTTTTTAAAGCATCGGACAGATTTGGGTACTTCTTTCATTGAAAATAATATTTTTTTAAAGACACTTAAGCAAACAAAGTCATCTAGAAACTGACTTAGGCACTTCTTGTACCAAGCCACAGATATATATAGTTATAAAATGTGTGTGTGAGTGTTTTTAATTTAATTATAATAATAAAGCATGATAAAGTAATAATACATCATAGACATCCTGAAGAAAAGTAGGGGTTAACATTGAAAAAAAATTTTGTAATTCTTATAAAGCATCTAATGACAATAAAAACATATTAAATCAAATTTAAGCTTCATATAAATTTCACTGTAGAGCTCTTCGTCAGAGCTCTATTTCAGTAGAGCACTCTTAATGTCAAGAATTTACTGTCAGGAATAAAAATAAGTAAAATCTCAGCTATCTTTGGACAATTACAGTGAAAATAGATGATGATTAGACATTTATGTTAGATATAATTATTTTAGTGGCATTAAAACTACTTGGTTTTTAAATAGCCTTAAGAATTAGCCCATTTTTTTGTAAGAAATAGTTACTTTTTGAATTATGGAGGAAAGACTCACACCATATTGGATAGACATTAAAAAGTTTAGGTATAAAGAAGACCAGGATTTTTATTTATTTTACAAGTAATATGTCAATGCGGTTGCTTACACCTCCTTCCCCAACCACTGGAATTCCAATACAGACACGTAAAGTAAACGAGATAATCCTAGAAAACGATCAAATTTAAGTGTTGCTGAACTAGAGAGTACGTCTCACTCTTGAACTATAAAACTGCAGAAACGGAAAATAAGCTAATACAGTGACCCGAGGAATTTTGAAACTGCGTGCTTTTCGTTAACCCTTCGGTGGGAACATGATTCTTTTCTCGCTTAGTGGGAATATCTGCCTGGAAGGCATATATAGATGGAATATCTCTGTCCCAGGTATTCCAAACTAGAAATTCAGATGGTATTTGTGGTTAATTACATTTCATGGCAGCCACAATCGTCAAACCATTCTTCCTAAATTCTTGACTAGATTCTATTGAACAGAATCAATTATCACAGGTAACGGTTCGTTTTGTGTAGGCATTTAGTTAGTCGAACGAGTGATTGGGTTGGGATTTTTAATTTTTGCTCTGATTGATCTAATTTTTACCTGAACCATAGAAGGCTGACGTCACGAATCACCCTTCCACACTGAAGACAAGATGTTGACTGAAGCATGTGTGGACTCACAGTACCAAAGGTCGAAGGGGGGCAGTGTTGAATAAAGAAACCATAGCTGTCTGAGGGGCAGATGTTCCCACCGAAGGTATAAAGAGTAGAAAGCGAGAGTTTAAAAGAACAACGAAGATGTTTAAGAATACAGATATACATATATACACCTCCAGCGGGTCCAGAAGCCTTGGACTGGGGAATTCGGCCTTAACTCAGTAAGGCACAGCCGGTAAGTACGTTGGAGGCAGTGGCGTAGCGAGGGGGGTCTATAATGCTCCGGGCGCTACTCGCAGAGGAGTGCCAAATGGCCCCCAAGACCATTGAACCATTTGGTCCCCAAGACCATGGGGAGGCGCCAAAAAGGTATCGTGCCTCGGTCGCCAGTTATGCTCCCTACGTCACTAGTTGGAGGGAAAATAATTCCAAATGTGGAATTTTTCTAGCGTAGTCATTGCCCCCCCCCCCCAATTTAAACAACTATCGGCTATCCCGAATTGCGGTATAAAATTTAAGGTGCTTGACCATGAAAAAAAAATGCATGTCAGTGAATGCATTAATGTTTAAGGATACAATAAATCTAGTTTTCAGACTTGGGAGCAAACTGACAAACCTCATTTTCTGTTGCATTTTTAGACCAGTCGTTGCTGTCATGAGGATACATGTCCGTCAAAATAACTGATAGTTTTACCGTCATCCCATATACAATAAATATATTTGCATGACGATACGCAAATGACTTATTACATGTAGATTAACGATGTGTCGCCTCTCGCTTGTTCTTATACGTGCACGCGCAGACATCAGATATTATATTACTGAAACTGTCGTCCTGGCGACTAACATTGAGGTACCTGAAACATTAAAGAAAATTCTACATAAAAAAATGTTTAAATGCATCGTAATAAGGAATTAAAGAACCTAGGGTAGCTCTCAAAGCTCTTTGGTTGAAATATCTAAATTATTTACTCGTCTGTGACGAAGATTTTGCACAGGTTTTCATGAAATAACAGTTTCGGCTATCACCTAAAAAGGTGAAACCCTATTTACACCACCGTGAAACTACGATTAATTTTGAATATCTAAAAGCTATTTCATTTTGGAATACATAGTTCATAATTGTTGCATTACATCCTATTCATCATATCCATGTTATTTCAAGCACTTCTGGAGAGTAGAGTTTTACATCTAATAAGATATCACTATATGACATACGTAATTTTGATAAATACAATATATTGAATAAATATATACATATGCATATGTATATGTGTATGTGTGTTTGCGTGAGTGCGTGCGTAAGTTGTTTCGTACGTGTTTTATTTGATTTAAAATTTTGTGTTTCTCTTCTAAGAGTATCCTATAAATCTGAGAACAGACAAATAATGTCAATAATTTTATCTCTAAAATTCGTTACTACACCTCCTCAGCGGGAATGTTAATAACTTCCGTTAGATTGAAAAAAGTGTATCATGACAAAATTGCATTAGAGATGATTAATTTCTCAGACAGAACTCAAAAGAAATGTGTATATCCCATCTCTTAATTTAGTGGCTCTATCCCAACTGTCGGGTATTGCTTCCAAGGTCTTCAATTCATGGATACCACACACATTCCAAATTAAATGCATGTGGGTATAAGAATTCACTATAAGCGTTAAGATATGAATGAGAAGAGAGGCGGATCCTACATCATATATCTCTAACGGGTAAAAATTCAATTAACTCGAAGGGATGTTAGCTATGCAAAACAAAACAAAAAAATGTTCAGACTCTACACTTATTAAAACAGATGAATAAACAATTCTGACATTTGTTTAACTCGTTACCCTCTCCTCGCAGGCATTAACTTAATGAAATCTGGTTAAGTATTTCACAGTCTCCTTTCATCGATTTAAGATTCTGATGCATTAATATGCTTTGAGAAAGTTACACACACACACACACATATATATATATATATATATATATATATATAACATAAAACAACCATTGTTGTGGCTCGCAGTTATCAACGCGTAAAGCCATAGTTTTCATAAAAATAATGCCTGAAATAAGATATTTATTACGTGAACTTAACTCCTTTTTAAGATATTTATTGTAATTTTAGTTGTATCATTAGACTGTCCTACAGTTATTAGGAGATACGATGTGTTTATTTTCTTAAGTAATTGCAGCTTTCGATAGCTTTAAAGAAAGAATTGAAAATACCATATTTTTTGGACCATAAGACGCACTGGACGATAAAGACGCACCTCAAATTTATGGGAGGATCTTTATAAAAGAATATTTTGTAAGTTATATAAAGATATTTTCAATTTCTTACTTAATAAAGACGAAATATATATTTAATAAATATAATAAATAATATAATATATATATATATATATATATATATATATATATATATATGATAAATATATATAATATATATACAGTAAAACCGCGTTTATCCGGATCTCCGTAGAATCTGGATCAGATTTGTAGACATTTTTAAATAATGTTAACATTAGATAATTTTTAACTATGATAGCAAGAACGTAACTACAAGTACGCAAAATATTTACTTTTTAGTTTGATTCAATGTACAGTTCATGCATAGATTGTACAATAAATTATGATAATAAAATGCTTTTGTTGAGTTTAAGAAAGCTGTACTAGACTTACCAATTCTTTGTAAAGAAATGATATGAAAAGTTATTTTTATATTTTTTAATGTCCTGTAAACAATATGTAGTTTTGTTACAAAACTTAGTTTTTTATCGTAATAAACGGTAAGTCTGCTTAGTTAAGGATTTTGTTTTGCTTATTACCCATATTGCCTGCATTATCCGGATTTTCCATTCACTGGATTGTCTATGGTCCCAGTTAGTTCGGATAAACGAGGTTTTACTGTATATATAATAAAATATTCATTTCATTTTAATGTTACCTTCGGACCATAAAACGCACTCGAATTTTAAGTCGATTTTTTATGTAAAAAGGTGCGTCTTATTGTCCGAAAAATACGGTGAATCAAATTTTCCAAGTCACAGCAAAAATGAAAAATTATAAATCTACCACCTTTTAAAAAAATTGTACTCTTTCATTTTACGTGTGGTGTTCAACAGCTACATTTAGTATTTTAATTAGTCAAACTTAAATAAATTGAAATTATCTAGTATGCAGGAAGTATCATCGATTTTCTGCCATTTATCACTGAAGTATCAGTTTTATTTTGTTACAGTATGCTGTTTGAGCTAATAATAAGCTGTCAAGCAGTCTGTGTTTAGGTGTAAATTACATAAAAACTATGTTTAAAATAAGAAGTGTGGTACGTATATTAATTTACTCTTGACAATTGTGTTTGAGATTCATTCTCCGGTTATTTTACAGCTGTAAACAGTCTTGATGCTTTAATTTTTGTAATTTAAGTTGCGCTACATTTTACGACAACACAATAAAAAAGTAAATAACTAAATTTACCATTTTCAAAAACTATTATACTGGTGTAGTAAACCTTTGTAATTTGTAATGTTAAATAACGATAAAAATTTAAAGTAGTATAAAGTTTAATAACTTTATAATTTTTTAAGTTACCGAACTGATAGAGAAATTATTGGGGCTGGAAGTCTTAGGATTTTTTTTTTATATTTCAGGATTTAGTTCCGTTTTCTTTAAAATAATACGAGGTAAGAGACAAAGAAAATCATCCTGTAATGTATAATTTTTTTCTAACTTTTAAAAATATATACTACGAAAATTAGAAAAAGAGAAAGCAATATCAGCATAAGAAGAACAACTAGGAAAAACTATATATATATAATTTCTCCTTTCTCAAACCACATATTAATCAGTAATATTCTCTTTGTAGGACGGACATTTATTTATAGCGTTTTTGGACTTAAGAATTTTATAGGTTGTAATGTATTGGATAAAGGTCAGACTTCTATAACCCATTTTTTAAAACCAGATCTATAATACCAGAAATATCCACTTTTGGAATACAAACTGCAAAATATCTTCCATGAAAATGGTTTATTGGTTTGAGAGCGGTCACCCATTGCTAGTCGAGAGCGGAACAGACCGGAACGTACCGTTTAAAATCGATTCCAAACGGCTGCAAACATTCATGTCAACTACGCAACTCGAACCCGCAGACTCTGGTGCCGAGTACCCTCTTTTTAGACACTCAGCGATTGTCTGAATGAATTAAAATATTGAGCCGTTTCTGTGTATCTTATATGAATAGTTTATTTCCTGTAACTTTAAACGATATTGAAAATGTGCAATCAAACACAAAATTGTGTGCATATTTTGAGATTACTTTAGCATTCTACCCTCGCTCGCTCGCCCATTTATGTGATCGGTGTGTGTCATGGGAAAAGAACGGGTACCGCTCATGAAACTTAAGGCTGATGTGTACTAACCCTATTGGAATCGCTCACGTCAATGTTAACCTATGGAGAAAATTTGTCTAAGGGTTGCCGACTAGTATTTAAAGATTTTTTTAAAAATTGTACTCCGAAATAGAGAAAGAAATTTTACATTTAAGGGCATTTTTCTTTTTAAAAAATGCAAATAATATTTTTAATTTAAATAATTCGGGGGGGGGGGATCTGGTATAGTGTGTTTTAAACACTCTTAAGTTCCTTTGGTGGACGACATTTATAAAATGAATCCTGTTGCAAGGTGTAGAAAAGATCAGGCTATCTGAAAATACCATTTTTATTGGATTATCAGCATTTATGTAGCTGTAAATAGTAGAAAATTTTTCTCCATAAGTTTAACATTGAGGTGAGCGAATCCAATACGGTTATTACACAACAGCCTTAATCACCACTTCCATAATGTAACCCGTTCTGATATTCTCTCAAAACCATTTCAAATATGTCAAGCGAAACCTTAAGTGGGGGGAAGTTATCACCAAATTATTTTCCACTTATGAGTTAAATTATTGAGAGTTGACAGTACTAAAAAAACGATAAACTAAGGTTATTTTATGTGATAAAGACATTTGAATTTTATGGGAAGAAAGTTCTGAAATAAAAGGGTTAGTAAGCAAATTCCTAAAATTGCACACGATTGGCCAAAGGTTGCCAATAAAGAATTCAATAAATGCGCAAACTTATGTTAAATACTAATATGTCGTGTAATTTCCGAAAATAAAATATTTTGTGAGGTTAACTATAGATCTTAAAATAAAAAGCTCACCCAGTAAAATCAAAAACTTGGGGAATTTACAAAATCATTTTATCTCGGGGTTCTGATATTTAATATACGAGTTTCAAGTGTATGTAATTGTCAAAGTAATACTATATATAACAGCACTGTTAAGTTTCAGGACATTCAGTTTTACCGTATCTCTTCAGAGATTACCGTATCTAAACTTCATAAACTACTTAAGCATAGATTTAAGGGTAAAAAGAAAAAAAAGAGTTGAAAGAACATGTCCAATTGAAGATGTCCTAGTTAAAAATAAAGTAAAAAGTACATACACGGCAGTGCATTTATAGTTAATGTGTATAGTTAGTATTGCAGGGTATTATATAAGAAAAAAGCAATTAGCGTGTCTTTCTGGGAGATTTATCCTCTCGCGTGCACGACGAATCTTTTTTAGTTGTTGCAATCTTCAATACATTTTTATCGTGTTTTAGAATGTAACTACGTGCTTCAAAACGTTGTCTTCGAACGCAGATGAATCACGAAGAGTAACGATAATGGAATATTTTTAATTAAATTTGTAACTTATTAAGTTCAACAATCCTCCGAAGTTCATAAAAAGGTATGTAAATCTATTTAACCATATTTTAGGGAGTTTTAGGGCATGAAACCAATTATTCCATTAAGAGAATTTTTTTTTTACTTTTAGTACATACATTTTCTACTGTCTTACTTCAAATATCACTCTCTCGTGATGTTTTATGTTAGGAAGTATGAACATATTACGGTATCTGAAACATGTGTTGCAGGGAAAAAATTTCAAATAACACAAGTTCTTGAAATCTAGAAATAGTGTGTTTTGCAGGTTTATCTAGAGATTACTGGTTCCCGATGCGAGCAATTTTATTAAATAAAATAAATATTTAGTGAAGTACGATACAAAATTTTCTATATGCCTCGATTTTTTAAAAAATGCAGGGGGAGGGGATTAGCTCTCACTGTTATTTATTCTATCTTGTAGAAAAGTAATATGTTTTACTAAAACAGAAATCTACGCTAGCGGTAAAGATACCATCCACGTTAATTCAAGGTCATGAGTTTTAATTCCGCATCGAGACAATATAGAGTGGTCTGAGCAGAGTAGAAATACACTCTGTCACAAAAAAATATATGCACCCAGAAGGAAACGAGCTACTATCACGAAACTTAACATGTATGTAGTGTATGACGAGATAAGCAAATGATTACAAATTCAGAAGAACAGACCGTTTTATTAAAAAGATATGGCATGAAAAAGGTTACAAATCAGTCATAGGAAAAGAAGTCATAGTCAAAGAATCAGTTATAGGAAAAGTAGTAAATCCACCTCTGGCAGCTATACAAGCCGAAACACGGCGTGGCATCGGAGTTCAGTGAGGTCACCTATGACCTCCTGCTGAAGATTATGCCATAATCTTTGCAACTGGGCAGTTAATTCACCAGTATTCCGGGGCGGCTGCAGTTGCCTTCCAAGCATGTCCCAGACGTGCTCTAATGGCGAGAGGTCTGGTGACCTGGCAGGCTATGAGAGTACGTCATATCCTTGAAGACATTGTTGGGAGAGTCGCGCAATATGTGGACGAGCATTGTCTTGTTGATAAATGGCACCTGGGCGACTTGATAGCATACGCAGTACAACTGGCGTTAAAATCTCGTCCACGTAACTGCGTGCCGTCAAAGTGCGTTGAAGGACGACTAGAGGTGATCGTGTGTCCCAACAAATCGCTCCCCACACTGCCACGCCTTGTGTAATCGCCGTATGCCTCTCGACAACAAATGCCGGATCGGACCGGTGGCCTGGCCGCCTCCACACGCGTATGCGCTGGTCATCAGCATTGAGACTGAATCGGGATTCATCGCTGAAGATCACACGCCTCCAGTCGGTCACACTCCAGCTTGCCCGAGATCGTGAAAATTCCAATCGACACTGCCTATGATGTGGGGTCAGTGGTAGGCGTCTTAATGGACGTCGGATCGTTATACCTGCGTCGGTCAGTCGTCTCCGAATGGTTTCCCTTGATACCACCGGATGTCTGGAAGGTGGTAAATGGTGTCGAACCGATTCTAGCGACGTTGTTGGTACGGACGTGGCCGCTCTTGTGATTGCGTGATCCTCGCGCGCATTTGTGTTCCTGGGACGCCTTGATCCTCCGCGACGGTAGACTATCCCTTCTGTGATCCATTGTTGCCAACACCGAGCAACTACCATATCGCCCCGACCGAGGTGGCTGCCGATACGCCTGTTCGACCAACCTGCTTCTCTGAGGCCTACTATACGCCCCCCTCTCAAAGTCCAACAATTGTTCGTACTGTCGCCGGTTACGTCTCGGAGGCATCTGTAGTCACAATACCGTCCATCCAAGTCGACAGATTTGTTTGAATTACCCTATGGCACGAGCAATCCTGCTTTTAAACTCTCCCAGCTGCGCATCTCATATGCGCATAGCGCGCTTACCCTTGTCTCACTGCCGTCGAAATTTTAATCATTTGCATATCTCTTACCAGACTACATTCCTGCCAAGTTTCGTGATAGTAGCTCGATTTCTTCTGGGGGCATATATTTTTTTGTGACAGAGTGTATCTATTAATGTTGTAATCTATTAAAGTTGTTTTATTGTACGACATAAATAGTTACTCTAAGTATTATCTTTTTTATTTCATTATTAAATGCATCATTTGAGGACAGTCGAATAAGCAATGAATAATCATGCTTTATAATCATATATATGTGACACTTTCCTTAATTTAAGACAGTTATCCTCAAGATTAGATAGAAACCTTCGAAAAAAGTTAATAATAGGGATAATAAGAGCCATTTGTTTCCATGAAACATATTTTATTTATTATAAAAACAAACATAAAATTCATCTGTTAAATTAAACAAAATTTCCCCCTTTCTTTTTGTACAATATCGAATCCTCATTAACTGTCATTTTAAACTACGGAAACTGGATAGAGTCTTTTTGACAAATATACGAGTATGAAGAACGAGGGGGTTTAAGAGTATTCCTCATTTAAATATTTTTACAGAAGAATTGGCCTGAAAAGAGACACCAATACTATGGCAAAACTTTATAACGAATAATCCAGTTTATATTCACTCCTCTCATTCATAAATACATAGTAGGATAAAAATTTCCAATTGTGTCTTTAATAATTGATTACACATAAGAAATGAATTCATAATACCCTTAGTACCAATGAGACACCGTAGCAAAATCCAGTTATTTGATTTTAATATTCTAGTCTTATAGCTTCTCGGTTCGCTTTTATCGGCCCATTGATTCGATTGCCAAATTGTCGAAAATATTACATCAACAGAAAACCAAAGTTCTATCTTCTGCGACTTTTTATACACTCATGGACAAAAAAATTAGCGCACCAAGAAGGAGTCGTCAAAATGAAACGAAATTTTACATACGTAATGACTACTTTGATATAAGTAAATGATAAGAAAATCAAAGAAAAAGGATAATTTATTTCAGAGAAAAAGGCAAAAGAACGGAGGAGTTAATACTCCGTTGGACCCCCTCTAGCGCGAATGCACGATGCTATACGATCGGGCATTGAGACATACAAGTTCTGTATGATGTCTTGAGACATTTCGTTCCATATTTGCTGTAACCTTGCCTCTAGTTCATTCAAACTCGTGGGATGCCCAACTCGTCGTCCCAAATGATCCCAGATATGCTCGATTGGAGACAAATCTGGGGATCGGGCAGGCCAAGGAAGGGTAGTAACAGTGCGGAGACAGTCTTGTGACACCCTTGCCGTATGAGGCCGAGCATTGTCTTGTTGAAAAATGGCTCCTGGGAGCCGTTGCATGAGTGGCAACACATGTGGTTGCAGGATTTCATGAACATACCGCTGGGCTGTCATGGGGCCACGGAACAATACTAGGGGTGACCGTGTATTGTAGGCAATGGCACCCCATACCATCACACCAGCTGTGGGAGCGATGTGTCGCTGTACAGCAAAAGCAGGATTGAAGCGTTCACCACAGGCTCTCCACACACGAACACGATTGTCATCACTGCCGAGATTGAATCTGGATTCGTCGCTAAAGACGACCTGGTTCCATTCTGCTGCAGTCCAGTTTCGTCGTGCGCGGCAAAACTCCAAACGGAGGTGTCGATGGGTGGGCGTCAAGGGCAGCACACGTAATGGGCACCGCGATACCAACTGTCCATCAGCCAGGCGCCTTCGTATGGTTCGAGAAGACACAGAGGCCCCTAGTGAAGGTGCTACCTGTGCCTGGATGGCGGCCGATGAAGCAGTTGGCTGTACGCGTGCATTTCTTACGATGTGGCGGTCTTCTCGACGACTGGTCTGTCGAGGGCGTCCTGAGCCTGGTCTTCGTGTACATGACATCTCTCGGGTCCACTGGTCCCAACACCTCCTCACAACACAATCAGAGTGGCCTAATTGACGAGCTACTCGCCTAGCTGACCACCCAGCTTCCATCATCCCGACGATTCTCCCTTCTCTCAAACTGCGACAACTGCTTATATTGTCTTCGAACACGGCGTAATGGCATGTCTATCTCAGCTCTTCCTTTGTAAATGATTCAGCACACTCAAAAAAGCTTTGGTTACCTGTTTTATACTCCACAGAGTACGATGTTCAACGCCCTCTACCGGCTGTACGTAATGCGCAATCACGCTGCATTTCTAATCATTTGCATATCTCCCCGACATGTACCTTCATTGCAAGTTTCGTTACGATCCCACAATTATTTCTTGGTGCTCTAATTTTTTTGTCCATGAGTGTATTTGTCGAGGGCCACTTTCAAGCATTTCAGCCAAATTTTTAGACGCTCACAATAGTCTTTTTGTTTTTTTGGGGTTTTTTTTTTGTTTGTTCATTTTAAAGGATTTTAGGAAAAAAATTGGTTCATGCCTAAGTCAATAAATATCCATGAATCATTATGACAAATATGAAAGATAGTCCTATTTTCAATAAGAGTTCTTTCAATTTTTATATTCATATATGTTTCATTGATGAAATTGAGAATTTTTCTTCACTTCTTATCGTGATGGCCATAATATCTGCCGTCACTTATTGATTAACAACCATATTTAAACTTTGTAAATCCCTAAATTTTTAAACATGATAAACAGTATTTACTGAGGACTCTCTTTAACATTTCTTATGATTCAGTAGGTGTTTTATTCCAGTTAAGAGCATAATTTGATGTCCGGTTCCTTTAAAATATCGCACTTAATTTCGATCCAAATGGTCACAATAACATTTTAAGTATGGTATGCGGTGTAAAAGCTATAAAAGTAAATTATAGATATTTTTTAAATATACTAATATTTTAAAATTCTCTAGAGACTTCATTCTTTTCGTTTTACTATTTCTTTCTTTCTCTTTTTTTTTGTAAGTCTGTTATTAATAAATCCATATTGTATTATTGTGACATGTTTAGAGAGTCCCACAAACACCTTTGTAGTACAAGGTGCTTCGATCAAATGCAGGCTAATAGAGTTTTTTTTACATTCATAGATTCAAAAGCACTCTGCTTCAGTTATATTTTTAACTTAAATTTTCTTAAAATCCAGAAAAATTTCTCTTGTTTATATAATTTTACTTTCGATTCTCGATTTTCCTTTTGTTACTATTATATTTGAAATTCTTCCCACGAAAAATGCTGCGATTAGAGAATAGTATAAACCAATAATATTGATGCTGGAATCAATCAAACTACTGAGACATTTTTGTAAATCGCAATTATTATCAAAATATCGGAAATTGCTGTATAAGCTTTAAATTTTGTGAATGGTCTCAATGTTTCCAAGAAATCAATCGTCTAGCATAGCGCAGACCCCCAAAGTTGTATTACACGTCATATATCTATAAATTTATCTATAAATTGTTAGACTTAATAAAATTAAACTTTTCCTTGACGTCTTACTTTTATGGTTTCGATTACAATTTCAACTTTTCCATTTTTCTTGTTCTATAAGAAAGAGTTGCATTTTTATGGATATATTTACATGAAGTTTCACTTTTCTAGCAGCTTAATATGTTTTAGTTGGATGATTTGGTGTTAGTTTTATCTCTAAGTTATTTCCTTTTATACGTAAGCATCGAAAACGGCGCTTTTGTGCCGGACTCGTGAATTAAGTTGTAAGTATCAGAAAAATTGAGTTAGGTTGGGGGAACTGGAGCACTTAGGCCCTTTTGCACAAAAGGGCTAAACTGACCAGGCACTATAGCTTATATAGCCGACTCCGAACGGCTGCAAAAATCAGTACCTATCGTCAGATTCGAACATTCATTAGAAATAAATGAGCTAAAATTATTCAATATTAGTAAAGCTGTGCTTTACAGATAACAAGCCAACTTATGAAGACAAATATGAACATCGAAATGAAAGAATAAGAGCTTACTGAAACAAATAAAACCAACTAAATTGTTTCTCTCGTGCGTGAAAAGCAGTTTCATGAATGATTCACTAGAGATGTCACATACTGGCGACCAAGTTAAATAAACACAAAGGAATGAATGATTGATGATCTAAGTACTTTCTTCATTTAATTCCGTTGGGGGCGGTTCTAATTCTTACGTCTGATATCATTCTGATTATCCTGCTAGTATTTGTAAGCATCTGTGTGTTCTTTACTTGTAAAGTGCCAATACACACTCAATATAGGAATAGGAAGGAATCGCAAAACCACATTCAAAACTGAAGTGATTATTCTAAAGACTAGATCTCGTCAGATGAAAATTTGGCTTACAGTACAGCAACCGCGAAAAAAATTCCGCCACAACCCACCTCTTTTCTTTTTGACGAAGTGGCAGTTAATTGGGGTTAACAAATCTTCATGTGAGGCCCTATCATTTTCCCCAAGATGAGAACTGCGATCTCCGACGAAGATTACACATTCTTCATCTTATCTTATCAGTACAAGCACCGTAATAAAAAAAGAATCAAATCAAAGCTGTAATAACGAGAATCAAGTCTGGCGTAGGAGTGATTTCCATACAAATAAAGGAACTTAAAACAATTACCTTTTAACAGAGTTAAATTAGTAGTATTGATTTCACAAAATTTGGGATTTTTTAATGAAATTCTAGCTAAATTGTATTTTATAGTGTGAAAGTAACGTTAATTAGAATTAATTGCTTTGTCTAAAAAATATTTTGAGTATTAATTATATATATATATATATATATATATATATATATATATATATATATATATATATATATATATATATATATATGTATGTATGTATGTATGTGTGTGTGTGTGTGTGTGTGTGTATGTATGTATGTATGTATGTATGTATGTATGTATGTATGTATGTGTGTGTGTGTGTGTATGTGTGTGTGTGTGTGTGTGTGTGTGTGTGTGTTAGTTAGTTATCCCAGTGTTCCCCTTCTACAGCCCTACACCCCTAAATAAAATTATTCGGTTTACGCCACTGTTCACTACGACATTAGACCCATATAAGTTTAGTCCTATTTACATTTTTATATATAACGTTAACATACATGTTTTTCTGATGACCAGAAAAATACCCTAATAATTGAAAACCTATCTCCTTTCGATACTAGATAAAATCTTAGTTAAAGGTAACAAAGTGAGCTCGATAATATTCTCGCTGTTAACACGTTAGAGGAAAAAATTTAGCAAATTGAGAGTTTATAGACATTCTCAATATCACTGATACTAGATATTTTATCTATGACCCACCCTTAAATGGAATTTAAATTTAACAGGAGTACGCAAAGTTATCCGACTTAAATTTAGATTTTCATCAGACTAAACTAAATTAAGAAATTCAAATATTTTCTATCGGAACTAGCAGCAATATATTCTCATCTGCATGACTGCAGAAAAGAATAAATATCTGAAACCCAGCCATTAATTACTTTTAAATAAATATTTACAATACAGTTCTTCAACTTTTGACTATTTAACATTGTACCATGAAACAAATCATTAAAAATAGCAGAGTCTTTAAACGAATGTTATGAAGCAGGGTAAAATACTGAATCATATGCTATCCATTCTCAGTTGTTTACATAAACACTGCTACAGGATAAAATAAGCATAACTCAGAGGATGATTGTTAATTGTTTGACCTCTTGAATTGTATGCATGATTTTTCGTGACTTACCAAGTAGGTCTATTTGATGAAATCCTTCGCAATTTCACCTTTCCCCTGAAAAAAAAAGAGGGAACTGTCATTGTTTTATAACAGAGGGACTGGCTTCTTAGCTGCATAACATAATAACTGAAGATAAATAATCAAAGTGCCTGATAAAAAAATAAACATAACACTGTGTTGAAAACATAAGATATATTGTGGACCTACTAAAATACATAACATACTACAGATGTAAAAACTCATTTACTCGTCAAGTAGAGAACGTATTGAGTTTAATAAAGTAACATTTGGAACGAAGTTCTTTTACGCGGCTTACAGTAGAGTGAACTGGCAGGAATCGTCACGTAACGAAAAAGTGTTATGCCCCCTTCATAAGAATTTTTTCTCAAGGACTCTGTGGCTGAATGGTTATCGCATCGGACTACGGAGTATCGGACTATCGCACTACGGAGCGAGAGGTCCCTGGTTCAAATCCCCGCACAAGCGCTGGCCGTTTCTATTCCCACTCATTCTGGGAATAGCGCAGTATATATATATATATATATATATATATATATATATATATATATATATATATATATATATATATAATATGTATATATTATTATATATATAAAGATACATATATATATGTATATTTATATATATAATATATATATATATATATATATATATATATACATATATATTACATTGTACAAATCGTTCAAATTTCTGGATATAGATGGCAGTGTAGAAGTAGAATGGTATAATTCCCCACGGTGTGTGGCCAATAACGGATATATTGTAAAGGCTGCAGAGGCAGAGGCGTGACAAAAATACACTAATATAATCAATAGAAATCTACATATTAAATCACGTTTAGAGTTGAAAAAATAATGATAGGAACTTCGTTCCTGACGGGGGTCCCCCGACCGCACAATTTTTATTATTGTTTTTTTTTTTTTTTACAATCCAATAAAAAATATGCTAATGATCACTGATGCATATGGAAGAACTCGTGTAAAGAGTACAATTTCTCGTATTTCTCATAAAATAAAGTAATTTCGTTTCTATCTCTGGAAATTGTAAAGGATCGTACTTCCATTTCTTTTATGAAGTGTCATCATACAAATTTGATACATTTTAATTCTGCATATTTCTTGTAAACCAGTAACCCTGAATCAGACAAGTGTAACTTGTTTAAAACTGAAAATTTGCTCAACTTAACAATGAAAGAGTCCCCTTTAGCTGATATGGAGCTTCAAATGAAATCCGGCACAGTCAGCAAGTGCAACTTCATAATTATATAAACTGAAAACCAAACACGGACAAAAATAACTTTCTTCTAACTGCGCCAATTAAGAGATTTTGGTTTCAAGTACACAGCTCTCAAAAATAGAAAGCCCAGTAGAACACTAGTACTTTGCTGTTCTGAAATTATATATTAGATGCACGAACATATTGGATGAACGAATCTAGTCTGTTCATGCATTACAGTTTTAGGGGATCTCTCATTGTACTAAGGGAAGGCGCTATTCCCCATTCCTGTGTAGCAATCAGTGATAAAATGATCAAAAGTATTTTTTTTCTTTTTTACCACTGAATGACAAGCTTACACACACTTAGATGTCAATAACATTTAAGTTGTACTTAAATAATAAATCCATATTGTCTTCAATATTGAAGGAAAGATTTTAGAACAATTTGCACATCTCTCTCTGCAGAGCTGCTGCTGTAAGCAAACCTCCTTGACACAACTTCTCACATCTATCACATATACCTTTTTTATGCAAGCATAGACGGCTTATTTCATAGACAGCTTTACCTGATGCTACTCAAACGTATCTGAATTTATATCTGTATCAATATAGCAAACTGCATGAATGTCACTAGGAAATCGTAGTGATTCACACAATTTAAGTCAGTGGTGCATTATTGTGAGATTTTTATATGATCAGTCTTAAATTTAAAGTCTAATAAAGTATTTTTGTTAATTTTCATATAAATCCAATTTTAGAAGCTGCAAAAATCAAAATTCACTTGTAGTATTGGATTTTGGTAAACAAATTTTTTTCCTACCTTGTAAAAGCTTAACTCAATGATTCTTTGTAACTAAAAGTGTATATAACATTTTTAAAAATTTTATTTGGTCCCGATTTTAAGCCCTTTTACATTCATATGCCGATAAATATTCTTTCATTGCTGTTACTATGCTCGTTTAAGGTAGTGATATTTTCACCCTGAAACCATTGAACCAGTGATTATGGTGAACCGGTATTGCCACCAATTATCATCTAAATTAGCTTTCTTGCATACCTATATTTCCATTTTCGAATATTCTACACTGATCAAAAAATTTACAAAGGAATTACACACCATACACATTATTTGCCTTATTTCTAATTACGCTGTACGGGGGGGGGGGGTTCTCTACATCAGTGTTAATAATCGCCAGAGGGATTGGGAACAGGGTGAAAAGGTAATCAGTTTAAAGAACAATCTTGAACTACTAACAGTATTCAAGATAAGATTACGGAACAAAAGAACCATGATAATGTAAGTAATTTTACAGTGATTCTTTGATCTCGCCATTTACCTTAAAATAATTAAGATTACCAAAAAAGAGGTTATCACTACTGAACACTGGGATTTATTGAACAGTAAGCATGAAGGTGGAAGACTGGTGACTTTCATGTCCATGGTGGTAAGTTCGCTCTTCAAAGCTTATGAGTCTGATGCTGTCAGAAGCAAGTTTTCCCGTTATCTAACAAAACTACAACGCGCATTCTTCACGACAGACCTCTGAGGGAAACATTCTTTTTCAGCGGCAGATATCTCACTTCATTCTAAGCTTTGCTTGAAATCTATCTATAATTGTTATAAACGGAATAACGAACATGATAGATTCATTTCGACTGTTTGAGGTTCATTAGTTGTTTGCTACTAAGTTTTAAATGTAAAAACGAGTTCATTAAATTTATAACTAGTTTTTAAACTCATAATAAATATTTCCTTTTGTGATATACCGATTGGTAAAAAAATAGAGGGGGAGTACAAGAATAGAAGAAAATTGGATCATGGGGCTTTGGACGATTCCTGTTTACCTGTAATAAAAAAAAATATCTTCAATGTCTCTGACTACTCAACAGTAACAAAATCAGTTTATTTTTTAATACTTCTATTTCAATTAAAAGTCGGTGGGAATTAAAAACACAAGAAGATATTTTTATCAAATGGGACTTAGGGCGAAGTGCGTAGTACTTTTGCGGTATGCGCAGAAACTACAAACAGTGAAATGTCAATTATGAGAAGTACATTTTATTGGCGTTCGTTGCTTATAAGTGGGCTACAAATCAGCCTCGTTTAAAATTTATATATAAACAATCTTCATTTAAAATATATAAGTTTTTGCTATTGGTTGACGAGAAATGTTTACGGAAATAAAATGACTGTTCATTTGTAGACTGAAGATGATTATAAAACTTTTCTTTCAATATCTACACAGGGTTTCTCTTAGAAGCTTTTATCTTCATACATCATCTGCACGGTATTATACTACGGAAACGCCCCTTAGCGCCTCGTACATGACGCCATCTTGAAAGCCGGTGTTTTCAGAGGGTCTGACGCCACCTAGTGTGATATCGCGAGACGATATTTGGCCAAAATAGCTTCTAAATCACTGCAACGATCACCGACCTGTTATCTGATTCATTCAGAGTTCGGGGATCGAAGTGAGCTTGGTGGCCTTTGTTACCTCTCTGTAATATGCTTAGCATCTTTTCCCCTTTCTCGTCGTGGTCTGACTTAACGCCCACTCGATATGGTTGAATAAATAATAGCGGTGAAGAATCTGTTTTTCTTTCGACAACGGAGATGAAACAAAAAACAATTTTAACTTTTCAAAAAGGGTCATAACGAGGAGGCATTGGGGCTTCAAAAAAGATAAGCAACCGATGCTTTGATACAAATGGTTCTACATACGGTTAGTTCTGGTAAAAGAACCACGTAATTTTCAAGCATTAGGAAAAAAAGGAACCAGCTCTGCATCCAAAATAATTTTGCCGTGTTATGTGAAGGACATTCTATACCGTCAAAACTGATTTTAAGTATACGCAGCGAGGTTGCTCAAAGCAGAGGAGGGAGTTTCTAAATAGGCCAAAAGGTTCATATAATTATATGAACTTTTCCAAACATGTTTATAAAAACGTTATAGGTTAGCACATTTTAATAGCAGAAGGTATTAAAAAATAGTTCAAATTAATTTTTTTATTTCTTTACATACGTCATTTTTACAATGATATAAAAATGCCACGTAAAAACTGTTAGGCAAATTGTTTGGGTATTATTTAAAACAAAATTTTAGAATCCTGAAAACTAGAAACATCCCTTAAAGTAAAAACTAGATGAATTTTTAGCTTGAAAGTAACGTTACTTTACCATGTCCTATATTAACCTCAAATTTTGTGAAAGTAATTTCTATGAAACTATAAAAATGTATTAAAATAAGCACTAAAATTGCATTTCTGGCACGTATCTTAAAATTAAGTGTGTATGGCTCTATTTGCGGACGTGTTCAGTATAACACGGAAAAAAAATGTACATAAAACCAAAATTTTCACAGTAAGTCAAAACATTTCTTCTCTTAAGTAGTTATGGTTCAAATCACATACAGGACATTTTTTCCATATGTATTTATTTATGGATCCAGTCTTGGAGTAATGCAATAGTACTTTATTATTACGCCCGAAAATTTATATACATATACACACACGATCATACATTGCATTTTAATTATAATTACCTATATTTTATATTCATAATGTTTATGTAATTATGATTAATATGTAGTTCTTTAATTAAAAGTAACGATCCTACTCTTCCTGTCATTTACATTTACCCAAATTAATGAAAAGATTGCTTAAATATTTAGGACATTTACTGCAAAGAATTCTTCTATAGATTAAAATATTTAGGCTTAAAATGTTTTGGCCTACACTACTGACGACAACATTTTATTCTCACTATTGACTTACTATTAGAGAAAAAAAACTCCCAGTATCTAGTTCCAGGTAGAACTGAATGATCCCAATCGAAAAAAAAAGAGAGAAAACTACGTGAAACTGATAAAAACAAAGTAGCACATAGAGCAGTACCAAATTTGTGCAGAATATACCTTCCACCCTTATGAATAGGTGTACTGGTTCCTGGTAAGTACGAAATATTAGCTGGAGGGATGTCATCTATAGACTTAAAAACGTTTAGTTCAATCCGCTCCTGCTGTGTATCATATGTGATATGATCCTATAGCATGAAGTAATCCAAAGGGCTTATGTTATTGCTTGTTCAAGGAAAATTGAATTTAATAGTTCAGTTTTATTTAAAATGTCTATTTTTAACCGAATACTCTTTGCATTTTGTTTTAACTTATTAAAATTGAAACTTGCTACGAAAGTTAACAAAAATAAGACTTCCTGAAAATACCAGTTTGTTGAATGTCCGTTTCGAGATCAGAAACATCGGTTTCACCCCCAGTCGTGACAGACGGTCGTTGCAAGCATCTTTGAGATATAAACAGCCACACATCTTAGATATCTTTAAAATTTCCCCTTCATTTCTCTGGATAAGAATTGCACCTTCAGAATTTTATCGTTCTGTTGGTTATGTAATTTGTACACCCCAGCGATGTACACTTTTAAAAAATATTTAATTTGTGATTCAAACTACCCATCAAAACAATCTTTCATACCAAATATTGCAAATGTTACCGTCCATTGATGGTATATTCCTCCTTTCCCTAAATTTACTAATTCCTCAGTATTTTTATTTATTTTTTTTTACTTATATACATTTACAAACATTTGAAGTTACTTCAAGAATAAAAAAAATGCTGACACACAAATTATTTCATATCTTCATACATTTTAGTTTAAAAACATTGAATAATCGCAAGTTCAGATCCTGCCTCAAACTTTTCTAAACTCTCTTCTATATGAGCCATTTGCTATTTATAATTCATCCATATCAAATCTAAACACAGCATGTTATGACTAAAACTTTCATCACCTGCACTAGGCTTGTAAGCGTAAGAAAGGAAATTATGTTACGATGTTCATATATATAATATCGTAAGTAAAAAAATAAATAAAATAAAGTAGGCCTTGGTAATGAGAGAAAAGTGCTTTTCATTCTGCCTAGACCTATCAGCACTGCAATTCATCTCTTTGTGTGGTCGTGACTCATTAAAGCCCTATTTTACTGCACAGAGTATAAGACTGTGTTCAGAAGACAAAGAACTGATCAGTAGCTTTACACATGAAATATATTCTTTTTTTCTGCTTTAACTCTTTTAAATGGTTAACTACTGTCTTGATTTATTTGCAAAGAGACTCTTTTTTTCTCGACTTGGCTAAGATTCTAACAAATTATCTGCACTGAATCCTCGTTCTCTAATATGCTGATAAACGAAAATAGAACTGAAATTGCCCAGCTTTTACTGGTTTTAAAACGGTGCATTAATATTTATGAATTTTTAGTGAAAAAATTTGTTGAGGACGTAATGCCTGATATATTTTTGCTACACTGAAAATGACTTTTGCCAAAACTAAATATTTAATTGTTTAAACATTTTAAACTATTTAAAGTAGTTTTTGAATACATTTTGCTCTTACTTAATAAAATAAAGAAGGAAACTTGATAAACAAATCCTTTCCCTCAGTAAAATAAATTAATTAGTTAATATGCGGGAAGAAATGACATTTTTTTTATATATTTTCACAAGAAACAATTCTTCACTACCAAATTTGCCAAAATAACTTTGAAAGATCTGAAAGGTCTAAAAAAAATATCCCAACTCCTATAAAGGAAACCGCCTCTTTAAGTATTTGGTTAATTATTCTCAAGTGTCAGGGAAGTTACCTGAGTGAATGAACAATTGAAAAAAAATCTTGGCGTAATTCAATCCATAATTAAATGGATAATCACCGAGAAAAAAAATTAAATAACCTTTAAGCTGTTAATTAAATTGTGTATGAAAGCGAAAAGATGAGATTTCTTTATCTGAAAGTCACGAATCTAAGGTTTAATTAATCGTTAATTGACTTGAGGTGAACATAGTTCAAAGGAGCGAAGCTTAGGAGCTGATAAACGATGGATCTCAGTTGATTTTATTGCTTTAATCATTGAAAGTAAATTGGGAAGAATATTTTAGATAGCTTAGAAAAATCAACACAAACATATTTTTTATATGGGAGAACGAAAAAAATTTCGATGCGCGTTTCATGTATACATAAGAGAAGTTCAAAAGTATAACTAAATGGCATTTGATAATAAATGCAAAATTTCTACTGATTTCAAAATTTTAAAATCCCTTACCTAGTTATTTATAAGCCTTGAACATTAAAAGTTGTAATTTAGTAAATCTTTGATAATATTTTTATAATTAATTCTTTAACTCGAATGATTGATATCGTGTTAATCCTAGACAATCATTTTTGGGATGTTCATACATAAAAAGAAACTTTTTCTACTAGCAATCTTGAATTTTTATTGTTTTAATATTGGTCGAGCTTCGTCTCCATTAGGATTCTAAAATCCAGCAATATCCACACACACAGGTTTTGCTAAAGAAAGTCAAAGCAAACAAAGTCTAATAACGATGACATACACTTCAGCAATGGACTTTCTTCAATGAGATGAAAACAAATTATGATGAACTTAAATAAATCGAAAAAAGGTTCCAGTTATATAGTCCTTATAAACATGCTGTTTCGTGTTTTATAGTTGATAGACGAAAGAGTATTTGGTGTAAATTTTTTTCAGGGCCTAATGGACAAAATGGTCCAATTTGAATTCATATGTTGTACCAAATGCCACACAAAACAAAATGCTGATTTTACCAATTAACTTCAAATAAAGGAATTTTGTATGACAATGATAAAATTAATTTGCTAAATCAAAAAAACCTGTGAGGAATAGGTTGGGACAAATATTACAACTTGCATTAAAATGCTTTAAATATTTAAGTTAAAATATAATAAATTATAGGTTTAGTACAGAACTTTATCCACTACAAATATAAGCAGAAAAAAAATTATAGTTTTTTTTCATGAGATTATATTTAAAGTATGAAGAGAAAAAATATGAATCATGCAAAATATGGCAAATTGCAGGTGAGAAAGAAAAGCAGCAATCATAGCTTTATTATTCAGAAATTTTTTTTTATGAAAATCCCAAAATTGCTACGTGAAAAATAGCTAAGCCCGGTTTATGTTTAATTTCTGTATGAAATTAAACATAAATGCACAAAAGATCAACGAAGTACTGCTATTAAATAGTGCTTTAAACTTATAACAGCATCTCAAAGAAAGTGAATGCCTCATTTTCTAGTTCAAAATCCCGAGAGTCACAGGTTTCCAGTGCCAAAATATAAGAAGCACGTAGCGGAGCTAGTGAACTTTGATACGCTGTTTTGTGAAAAATATTTTTTTTTAAATTACACAAATTTTATCATTAGTCATTTTTTGTGTAAATGTGTACACTCTTTCCTCACTTGAATTCATTATTATCCCATCTTAATCTTCCAAAGTTTAAGGTTTATATAAAAATAAAAAATGCGCAACATTTTAAGAAGTTTTTTTGTTTGTTTGTTTATTTTGTCTGACCAGTTTGACAAAACAGGATAACATTACATAAATGAAAAGAAAAATAATAACAGGAGTATTTTTCTGTAGTATGTTATAATTAATCTAAATAATGACGGTACATAAGCATGGGATATGCGTAAATTACGTATTATGTATGAACTTTATGAAGTTCGATGTTTAAAATCGCAAACTTAAAAACACCTTTTTCCGCAACTCGCTACTAGCCTTTGGGACAAGTTCATTTATTTATCACAGAAAAATGCCTCATTTCATGATATAAAATGCCTTAATATAACAACCGACCTCCAAAACCATCCAGCTATTTCAGGTATCACATTTTTACACACAATATTTTACTTTGAAGTCTATCTACACGACTAAAATAAACGGTTAATCTGTTCACTTCCTCTTCGTTCCAAAACCATGCTCTCTAGATGGTGATTCTTTTTATTATATTCCAGCGATCATGTTTTTGAATCCGTTTATTAGTATTTTTATTACCTCCGGATGCTACTTAGTTTATTAACCGGCCGCACGTGATGTTAAATAGGCAAATTGCACGCGAGGTTCGTGTAAAATGCCATCTTCACTAGATCTGACGACAGGACGATTTAACTGCGCGGAAATTTCAAGTCATTCGCCGGCTCCCTTACAACGAAACAATGATAAAAATACTGAAGATTTGAAGGAGAGGCCTTTCACTTCTTTAAATGTACCGGAGATCTGGTCTACAAATGACATCTAAAAGTAAGAAAATTAGGTCAGTATATGGCACTTTTTGGTTTGTTGTATGACAATTATAATACAACAGTACTACTTTTACAGGAAAAACTGCTGATTTATCTAACACCTTTCTACTAAAAAAAAAACAGTGAAAGTAAAATACCGATATTAGAATAAACTAGAAAATAACTTTTTGATAACCAAGATTAATTCATGTTCAGATCTCCTCATCAACCGTATTCAGAAGGGTATGCATCGCTTAAGGCTTATGTGTACTAACCCTATTGGATTCGCTCATCTCAATGTTAACCTATGGAGAAAATGTGTCCAAGGATTACCGACTTGGATTTAAAGATTTTTTTTTTTAATTGTACTCCGTAATAGTGAAAGAAATTTAACACCTTGGAGCATTTTTCATTTAAAAAAATGCAAATAATATTTTAAAATTTAAATTATTCGAGGAAAAAAATCTGGTATAGTGTGTTTTAAAAGCTCGTAAATTCCTTTAATGGACGAAATTTATAAAATGAATCCTGTAGAAAGGTGCATAAAAGTTCAGGCTATCTGAAAATACCATTTTTATTGGATTATCAGCATTTATGTAGCTGTAAATAGTAGGCAAATTTTCTCCATGAGTTTAACATTGAGGTGAGCGAATCCAATACTGTTAGTACACAGCAGCCTTATGTTATGTAGTATCTTTACACTGTTTTCTTCATCCCTCACGGAGTGGAGTTATAAAGAAATGATCGTATTTTAATAAAAAGATATTTAAAACTTCTATTACAGGAAAATCAGATTTCTTTTTAAAGGGCAAAAAACTAATAGAGAGATGAGAATTTTACTTACGGCTATAAGCTATACTTCCTACATAACTTCTTTTCCACATTATCAAAATTCGGGCTTTTAAAATCTATTCAATATCTCATATTTTGGTTGGTATTTTAAATGAGTATTTAAAGAAAACTTGCTAGAATTCTATAATTTCCAAAGATATCCCATAATATTTTTCAAATAAAAATATAAATAAAAGGTAAGGAATAGAAAATAATCATTATGCAAAATAGACATGCCTACGATGTAGAAAAATAGGTATTGAAATATTTTTCATAAAAGGTAATATTCCTTTCATATCACGGGAACGCTTCTGAGACTAAAAATATCACACTCTTAAACCAACACTGATATTTAATTCTAAATTTATCCAGAAACATGTTAAGTTTTTCTAGAGTCAATTTCTTTTAAACTTATTCTCTCCTTAAAACCCTTTCAACTTTTTTTATAAATTCTCCAGTAGCGCTTTAAATAAAGTTGCCTCTTTGTTATTTCAAACTTAGTAAGAACTAACATACTGTTTTGACACCTGATGTTGAATAACCTCGTGAGGTTGTGTTTATATTTTAAGTTTTCTCACATACAGGCAAAAAAAAAAGTTTAAGGAGAGAATGAACTAAGCATAGCATGGAATCCCTCAAATGATCTGACTAAATAGGGGTTGATATCTTTCAGGATATAAATAAACCTACACCTAATTTATGCAACTCGTTGGTAAACCCCAAACCACTTCTGTAGCAACTGAAGATTAAGATGTTAAGCATTTAAGTAACCTCTTAATAATTAACTCTCGTGATAATCATTTAGCCGCATGACACGATCAAATAAGATTTCACACCTCCAAAAACCAAGTAAAAGTTATGAAACCAAGTTCCTTAATACTGATTCCTAGATATATCTTTCTATCATATATCGGCTTCTAGAAGGGGCAAATACCTTAGAGCAGCATGTTTACGAATATCTTGGAGGGTAAAGAAATTTTGTAAATTTTTCTCGCAGTGCCACTAAGTTGTAAGAGGCAACATTTTTTTCCATCAAAATGTCTTTGCCAAAAGATTACTTTTTATCTCACATTCTTTCTACTACTTGTAAGTGTAAAATATCTTACTATATTAAAGATTTATTTTGAAAATTATTCTTTATCTGGATTGCAAAATTAACCTTTTTGTATGGCAGTGTTATCTGTCATTGAAAGAGATTTGATAATTTTTTAGTATTTCCAAAAATTTAAAGAGATGTCGATATCAGTTGGTTTCGAGGGGTTATCTATTTTACTCTCTTAAATGGTGATTAAGTATGATGCACTCCTTTTCATAACTAGTCTCTTAGGAGAACTTACCCACCCCTAAAGTGGTTTTCTGCCATATTTCCATACTTGAAATTATCCTTTTCCTCCACTCTCCTTACGGTATAAAAAAGAAACCATACTTCTGGGAGAAAAGTATTAACGTAGAACCACCTCTAATTATAAAAATATTTTGATATTTTTAATATAATACCATGTACTTCATGACTAATGACAAACATCTACTTGTATGTTCCTGTTAAATACATGATATAGGATACACTGCTACTGAAAAAAATAGGTACAAAGAGTATTTAAAAGAAATTTGTCTCTGGAACTCTGCATTTAAAATTTTTATTTCATTAAATATTATATATATACACTACAATACCTCCTTGGATAAGCCCATTTACCGTGTGACGTACGTCTTAACTTCTAAAGTAGTGTGTATAATATCTAAGAAGAACCCGGCTTCATGAAAAAAACAAAAACAGTAAAACTAACTTTTAACAAGCTTTTCTTGAGTCAAGGCCACCCAGGTCCAACCACAACAGTAACGTTAATATGAGTCCGATAGTAAATCATCGCGATCCTCAGGAGTAAAACTGTTTAACAAAACATCTGGTTCTATTCTTAAACATATCATGTACATATTAGGTCACGTCTTTAAGCGTCATAAAAGCAGTGAAACAGCATTTATGAGTTTCGCGATAATCTGCAATTATTATTCATAGAACAATTCAGATTAAAATAGTTTTATATAATTCAGCTCTATATTATAAAGAGGTGCATTTTCCCACTCCAAATATATAAGGCATGTTCAAGGAACCTCTCTATAAAAAGGAAAAGGTCTAAGAAATAACAGTTTAATTACTCTAGTTAACCGATAAGAATTGTATGCAAAAAATCACTGCCTATAGCCCCCTAAGCAATTGAGTAGATTTATTTTTCTCTAAATGAACAACAACTAAAAATATTTTTTATAAGAATAAAGGATAGTCTCGTATGTTAATCATGTGCGGCTAATTTAAAGTCCATGAAACCCGAATTTTGAAATAGGAAACTTAGCGTCCTGTTTATATGTACTTTTTATGTATCCATTTTAAGAAATGCATAGGCATTTCTTTTTACTTATTACAATATACCCCAGACCCTAATATTAAAGAAAAAATGCCTGTTCGCCTAGCCTCATGTCGCTATCTACAAGGTTGAGGCTCTCGGAAAATTTGGCAAGCTCACTCCCTCTCACAGAATTTTTCTCATAGATAAGTCATTGAAAATCATACCAATTTCAATCATATATTAATTTATTGTAGCACATACGACGTTTTTCAAGCATTTTTTCCAGCAGTATACCTTTGTTGGTACACTGTGACTTAAGATTTCCCATTCTATCGATAAATGTTGATTTATTACAATTTTGGGGAACCTCGACCAAGTTTTGCGATAAGAGCTAAAATACCAATATACTCAGTTTAAAGCCTAATCCACACGACTACAAACTGCGTAGGTCAGACCATGGAGCCGAAGCTAAGCGCTCAAGTTGATCGGCTGATCAAGGAAAACCTGTAACCTCTCTACTCTCTGGATCAATGTATACTGTAATCCCTTATCCTCCTCAAGCATCCAATAGCTGATTTTTATGAATAGGACAGATTTTAGTAGATCTGGGTTGCTGTGAAATCAAAAATTCACTCTCAATTTATCATTTTTTAACTTAGAATACCTGCCGTATTCTTTGTATGTTTCAAAACAAGTTAGTCTTTTTTCAAACACATGTTAACAAGTCAATTCATTCGTAACTTAAAAGAAGGAAATGATAATAAACGGGCAAAGCAACAGTCCCACAATCATATACATAGATCAATAGTATAAAAGTTGAAATTTTTTAAAATACCAAGAAAGGAACTACGGAAATTCGATAATCACATACTCGGTAATCCTAATTTTTCTTTTGTGTGTGTTACGTATTACTAAAAAATCATAAACATCCAAGCTGAACCACTTATTACAAAAGTGGGTGATAAACTGGAGAATCTAATTACTTTAAACACACGTCAACATTTTTTAAGAATAGGACAGGGAAAATATTGTCATTTACAAATTAGCAATTACAGATGCAATTTAAATGTCTCTTTCTACATGTTCTTCAACGTACAAGTTTATGAAAAAAATTCCATTCCTATATTTTTCTGTCAGAGACACATGTATGTAAATGCATGAATAGTTTTGTTTCATTAGCTTACCCTCTATTTTTAGTAATGTAGGTGACAAAAATTCCATCATTATGACTAAACAGCACAAAATCTATTTTAAATTATACTAATTTAAAAACAATATAACTTTTTGTCAATCAGTTACGTCTAGACTCAAAAGAAGAAAAATGATTAATACTGTCTAGAAACTTAACTCCTCTGTGAATTATATCTTTTCTGATGTATGCAACGACAGAAAAACTTGAAAGTTGCGCTGAGGAAGAATTTGTAAGCGAGAGGCGATAATTCACTTTATTACTTCTGCCGCCGATGTTCCCTGTGGGGATATCAAATTAACAAATTTATTCACTCAAAGGTGTGAAATCGTTCCTTAATAACTGAAGAAAACGTAATCATAGGTTGTGTGATGAATGATGCGAGAACTCGTGTTATCTGTAAATGACGCTATTCTCTTTTCTTTTATTACCTTTCGTTTCCACCGTTACCAATCTCTCGTTCAGAGGTGTAAAAACATGGACGACTCTTAATTATCCCTCAAATCACTCTTTCGACACCCCTTGTAATAATTTGAAAATACCCATGGCCTGATATTACCACTTCTAGATGAATCCATCTGCTTTAATGAAGAATCTCGCCAGCAGATGGTGTGGTTATTTGTAATAACCTGAATTCCGACCGGCAACAAAAATATGGCGTAATGATCATTCACTGACAATCGTTGAATAAAGAATGACACAAGGTGTTATTTCCTCAGGCTTCAACTACGCGTTTTCAATTACAACCGTGATGTCTTTATTCTCAGAATATAAGTCTATAGTTATAAAATAAATTTCACTAGTTAATCCGGTTTTACTGTATATAACTAGCCTATTAAGAAAACTTTCTGTAAAACCAAGAGACTAAATTTCAGATATTTTTAACTAATGCGGTACAAAATTATAAACGATATTCAATACAATTTTATTACTTCATGCAAAGAAGGATGAACTGATTAAAACCGCTTTATGAGCACTGGAAATCAGAAGAAGTATAAAGGTAAAATTTTCTTAAATACTGAGATCCATGATTTGAATATTATAACTTCTAGAGCTCTAAAAAATGTCAAGACAGCCTGTTAATTGAGCATATATTTTCTGAAAATGATCTCCGTTTTTCTTATAGTATAATTAAAAGTTTTAGTCATTAGATTTGAGTTATTATGATCTATGCACTTGAGCTTTTCAGTAAAAAAATAGCACATCTTAATCTACACTTCTTTAAAAACAAGCGAATGAAAAAAATTATTTTTGAACGGATTCTTGGCCATATTTTTACTAAACAGAAGAACAACAAATAACTTGTACCAAAAGAAACAAAGAAAGTGAAATTTATTGACCGTTACATACTTCATCAAATTATAAGACGATGGAGTTAGTTATTTGTGTTTACGAGTTTTTGAGATGTTATGGTCTTGTTGTACTGAGTATAGCTTGCATTTGTGTTGGAAGTCGTTGCAACCAAAGTGATTTAAAAAATTTTTTGCCAACAATGCATCCTGCCAATTTATATATTTGACGCAATAAGACAGAGGGGCGTTTATCGCCTAAATCGATGTCTTGTATGAACTTTTTTTAATCGACGTTCTTCGGAATCAGAATAAACTTCTATCAATCTCTTCTTTAAAACTTCATACATGTTATTAACAGGAGGAGAAGTAATGATATCACTGACCTGAGATAAAACATCAGTTTCAATTGATGTGACTGTAGTATGATATACTTAGTAGCATCATGAGTAAATCCTGAAGTGATGAATTGTGACTCCACTTGAAAAAAACCATATTAAAGGATTTTGAATCTAGAAATGCGGAACTTACTATAGCTATATGTGACTTACTTCAAGATAATTCAAATTCTGACTACCTTTGTTGAACATTATCATGTCTGGAATCAACACTGTCTGGAATCAGAGCTGTTAAAGGTGTTGGAGAACGATTAAATAGAAATAAATTTATAAGAACATTTTAATTTACTTAAAGTGAATACTTTAATATATTGTTAAAACCATTCAGTTTAAAAACACTTAAACACAAGTTAAAAGCAACATGTCACTAAAGCAAGTAAGCATAACATTTGAAATCATCAGAGGGAAAAGACAGTGTTACCCCATGTCCATCTCTCGATTATCGCAAATGCTTTTAGATATAACGTGAAATGTATTGATCGTAAACTAACTTTTTATTGCTTTGCATTTCTCAAATGTCTTGGTACATATTTATAACAAACCTCTCTTTTTATATAATTTTAGATACTGTGAATCGATTTGCATTATGTGCTTTTAGTGCTGACTATTTATATACCATTACAATGCTGATGTCATGATTTAAAATGCCAAAGATTCTGATACATACATCAATTTAGTGATTTCAATTCAAGAATTATACTACATTTCGTGTTCAATGTCGTCTGAAGGTAATATTTATTCACTATTATTAGCACTGTGAATGTCATTGTGAAATGCGCAATCTTTTCAAAATAAATTGTGTTACTATATGTGATCTGGACGTATGGTTTAAATAAACGTAAGTTATTAAATCTCAACGCAACGGAGATGTACCGTTTCATTTCACTCTTTTAAAAGTTACTAACTTTAAGAAAGTATGGAATTTTGAATACGAGATAGAATCTTTTCCTATCCACATTTACCTTCAGTAAAATTCCTTCAGTTTACGTCTATCTTTTTATAAATTATTTTGCATATGGTCGTTTACCGAAAACTTGCAGACTATTTTTGAGTGATGCTGATTATCTTTCGAGAATAAGTGCTATTCACTAGAACAGTAATTAGAATTACAACTTGTGTTTGTTACTTATTGAATGGTTCAGTTTGAAAGTACGACTGGATTTATGATGTTGAACTAGAAATTTATGTCTCGTCATAATGAATAAAAATTCCTCCCAAACATTTTCTAAAAATTGGCCAATTTAATCTGACGCCAATACCAAGGAATATGGAATGCTTTCTAATAACTCTGGAAAATTTTAGTTTATAAAATATTTATAACTATTGAAGAAATCTGTTGATGCTGGTGGTCACAGATACTTCTAAAGGACGTAAAATTTTAAATAGAAACCTCTTAAATATTCAATAATTCTAGTATTTTTACGGGGGAGGGGGGATTTTGGGCGAGATTTTATAATTCTTTAGGCCCTCGGACTATTAGATACGGTTATCGCACTGCATCCGGATTTCTTCAGCCATACAATCACATCTGAAGCAACGAAGACGTCAAGAAGTGTTAAACCCGTGTACCCCAAACTAGTTGCTATTCTGATAATTAAAGCAGATTTAAGAAACATTTATTTATTAATGTGTTTAATTTTAATAACCATTGTCAAAAGCATAATTTATAAAAAAAAACCTCATATTAATCATCGTAAACCCTCTATTTACGGTCTAGTCAAGCGACACTAACGCGGTTAAGATATACATCAAAAAAGAAAGATTAATTCTGCAACTTCCTCGCAAGAAAATAACAGAATGCGAATTTGTTTTTATTAACAAAACATCAATATCCCCATGATTTCCCATACAAATGTTTCTGTTTTCCCCACAAATTAGTTTGCCCGTTCCCCTAATTTGTAATCACCGCAAATCTCGAAGGCTGCGTTAAATCGTGAATTTCTGTTTAGCTCTAAGGTTAACGTGACGACTGCACTTCATTATCACCTAGCGTGATCGAGTGTTCCAATAAAACAGGTAGATACGCAGCTTTGAAAAATTGCACTGCTGTTGATGGCGCTGATTTGAGTGTGTTTTTCGAAGGGAAAGGTTTAAGACGTCTCTTAGACGTTATTTGCCTAATGATTTCCGCTCCCTCAAAACCGCTCATACTAAAATTCTGCCGAAACTTCCTTAATAACCGTAATAATAAAATCCCTAAAATAGATTTAAAGATACAAAAACTTGATTTATACCTTTAATTTAAACATGATGAGAGGTGAAACACGGCATTATTAGTCAGATGTTAAGAGGGTGTACAACTGTGAAACATTGCTCGGTTGTTTTTCCAATATATGAAACGAATAATGCAGTCATCAAGAAAGCTGAAAAAAAAGTTTTAAGTGACTTAAAATTACATTCAATTTACTAATATAAATGGAACACAATAAAACGGCACATGTGGGGACGATATTTTAAGGAATTCCCCTGTTTTTCACGCCATAATGCGATTTAATTATTAACAATGAGAAGTTTTAAACTGATAAAATTGGACTGAAATAAATTATTATTAAAAGGAGCGAGAGAAACGCAATAATACGGTATAATTTAGAAACACTGCAAGATAATAGATGAGCGCTCAGTAAAGTTATGGATCTCCTGGCATATGTAGCAACTTATGAAAGAGAAACTTTGTTTTTTATGCCTCGAACTATTATAAAAATGAGGGTAGTGTCGGGATGAAATGAGTAGATCATACTGTTAGGATAAAAGTATAGCCACAAAATTAATGCTGGTTTGAAGTATGGTTAATCGTGGATGGAGAGGGTGACCCCTTCAGAGTTAGATTCTATATTTTGCCTCACTCCAGATGTGTTAAATAAAATCAAAAATACTTTTTCCATCAAAAACGCACTTCCCTATTCCTTCAGAATATCTGACACCACGCATTGAAAGAAATGTCAAAATTTAGTCAACCCTGGAATTTGTTTCCTGTATGCAAAGGGAAAACAACATTTTTCTTTCTTTGCTAGAGTCAGATGAGATAATGTAGGAGAAATATATTGCTCTCAATTTTTGACATGTATAGTTTATAAAGTTGTATACAATTTTTTGATAACCAAACATGTTCTTATTTATTATTATGGATGTTTTATGTAAGTGGCTTTAAGTTTCCTGTAAAATATTGTCTGGTAAGTCTGTTTTCGCAACTCGTTTTATTTGATAGAATTATATTCTGTTGACTTGATGTAAAAAACTTCTTTTACTCCCTCAATCATAATGTACTCGTATCTCAATGACTCGAACTGTTTAAATTTTCTACGTTTAAACATAACTAAGAAAATTGGCGTACATTAAGTTTGTACTCGTATAATCAGCTGTAGACTCTTTAGAAGCAAAATTTCTCAGTTAATTTAAATTGTAATTTTAAAATTTGGATATTTTGTGGGGCGAAAGTTTATATCGGTTAGGAATTTTACATCAATTACCTCTATTTCATCGTCATCTAATTACTACACTAGTTTAACAGAATGTTAAAGTGAACTTGTTTATCCTTCGGCATTAAACTGACTCCTGTAATTTTCATTCGAAAATTCGAAGCACTGACAAGCGAACTGATCTCACGGGACGTAAAAAAGTCCAAACTTTAGTTTGGCCCCCAAATTATATGACTTTTACAAAAATTGAACAACGCATCGGGAGACACTTACTTAACTAAACTGACAAATAGGGACTTAATCTTGGGGCTTACTCATAGTTCGCCGTGCGAAAATGACGTCATCGTGACGCATATTTTTAATCGTTTGTAATGCTCATTGGTAGATTTTTACAAATATACGTTCTGATGACTCTATTGTTGCTTAGCGAAATTATCGAGGGGCCATAGAAATAGAAAACTCAAATTTCCAAGCTTGCAAAGAAAAACTGTTAGTAAGATGAATAAAGACCATAAAAATTCTTATAGGCCACTGGAGATTCACTTTAAAAGAAATTTCAAGAAACTCTTGATATGTCCATAGCAAGGGCGAAACGTGAAAGGCTATTGGGTACACTGGAGGTGCATATATTTGCTTATTTGAAACTATTTACCACGAGACAGCAAGATTTTCTCCCAAGACGAAACGTCAATTCGCGTGTCCATGTCATCACATGCAGGGTTGCAGGACAAAAAAAGTGTTTCTTTCGGATCGACCTGATGAAGAGTTTCGGCTTATATCCATTTGAGAATGTCTGCGATGATTAGGTAGCCCCGTTTATGTTGAAAATAAGCAGTATAGTACGTGCAAGGGGATGCAAGAAGCTGTCTTATACTTGGTAAATTTAATACATTTTTAGCCATTTAATATATAAATAAGTATATATACCAACATGATGGACCAAGTCTTTAAGTTGAATGAAAAAACAGTTTAGATTACTTATCAGTTACATCAGCGGTTCCCAACCGGTGGGTCGCGGAAGGGTTACAGGTGGGTCGCGACTCGATTCTAAAACTATTTAAATGATCTTTGTGTACTTTTATAATTATAGTTTTTATCTTCCTAGGAACACTTGTTAGTGAGTATGAAATCACTTGTTGCATATATTGCAAACATATATCTATTGTTAAATGAATAACTGTTTTGCTACAAAGTGTTTATATTTTGTCAACCATTTTCAAATCAGAACACAAATTGTTTATCAATAATCAATCTGTATCTTCAGAAAAGCATATATATATATATACATATATATATATATATATATATTTGATGGTAAATTATATATACATAAGGAAGGGATACGATACAAATAAGGTTTTTACTCCACCATGGACCGATGGACCATGGAGGTATTCCGATAAGGAAAGGTGGGTCGCCAGCTGAAAAAGGTTACGAACCACTGAGTTACATATTTTAAATATTTCGAGGCGCATAATATTTTGTCCCTATCAAACTTAATTGATAGGACTAATTTATTTGTCTATTTGTCTGATTTTGTACCTTACAGTTTATTGTTCCTGAATAAAAGTATGCTCTAAAATATTTTTTGTGATATTTCGAGATTCCATGTAAGTGATGTCTCATCAATCAGGACTGTGATAGTTTTTTGTCTTTGAGTTTATTCTCCTTTCAGATCATGTAGTATGAGTGCGTGAGTGACGAAGCTACCATAAACTTAAAATCCGCCAGAGGTAAAAAAATTCACTGCTGTACACAACAAATAGTTATAGCTACGGTGCACCGTAAAATTTACTCAACACATATTTGTATATAAACATAATTTAATTTGCCGACCTTGGGGAAATAGGAGAATGTTTGCCATATATGCCCTTATTTTTAAAGGGTACTTTATTTTTCATGTGTTTGTTATGTAAAAATATTGTTTAGTAAGGATTGATAACCATTGCTTATAGGGAGAACCATTAAATGTTAAATTATTACTTACGGAGAAAATTATGTCTTATGGTGAGCTGCGATCATCTTTTATACGTACATAGGACCAAACAGCCCGAGATGATGTGACCAACCACGTGACTCGATCCTAAAGACTTAGAACCAAAAATGTCAAGTGAGGAGAAACAGCTAATTGGGTGGCATCACGTGAGAACAGTCGGCAGAAAACTTAAGATTCTTCTCTCAAGGTTTATTTATTTCGGAGAATGCGATGTGAGAGAGATCTGCCTGGATTGCCGCAGCTTGGATTGTTCTCTAATAAGGTGGGAAACTGTTTTTCACTTTATCAGTGAAGTTCAACACCTTATCAGGGAAAACGTTCTACCACAATTCCCCAAAACGCAAAGAAAGCAAAATAAAGTTGCTCCCTCATGGGCATATATTTAAGTTCTCTATACATTTTTTTATTTAATTATTATTTTTTTCGTAGAGAGAGAGAGCGGGGGAGGGAGAGTACAACAGGGTATGACACCTAGACACTGCTTTGCAGCTGAAACTCTTCTAGATTAGAAAGATCATGTGCTTTTACAAATCATTCGTCTCTGTCCCGCTTCTCTAAAAGGAATTTTACTGTCAAGGTCAATGTAAGGTGGATAACCTATTAGAAAAGCTCTTGAGCAAATCACCTTGGTGTAACGGCTTAATGAGCCCATACAAACACACAGAAAGTGCCAAGATGTAGTATTTTATTGGAAAGATTCTTAAATGTGAGAAAGCCAAGGTGACAACGAATTACGAGGGTCGTTTTATAAGTTCCTACAAAACCCGACAGATGGCTTCACTGCACTGAAATTGTAGGCGCTCTCCCATTTAGCATGCTCCAAAGGCACGCATGTCAAAAATTGTAAGAAAAAATCAACGCTTAGTCTGTGATTATAGTCTGTGTCATTTTAGTATGTAAACAATTGTCATTACTCACACAAAGGAGAATAACAAGTTTTTATTGTTGATATATATATGTATGTATATATATATATATATATATTGTGACGTCACGACAAGTAGTAAGGCTATTCTCTCTGAGGCATTTTGAAGAAATTTCACAACTATTGATCCATACCAAGAAAGACAGAGTTCTAATTAACAAACAAAGGCCAAATTTTTAAAACAAAAAATCAACAATTTATTAACAAAAAAATTAAACATTAGACATTTTCGACATATTCACTTAATTTACGTGCAGATTTACAGTGCGCGCTCCAGGACCCATTCCGGCCCAAACAAACAGGAGCCTCACAAAATCACAACCGCTCGGGTCGATGTAATACGCCGCTCTCTCTCGAAAAAAAAAAAACTCCAAGCCTCTCCTCTCGGCTGGCAATTCAGGGTCCGTCTTCTTGGAATGTCTGGATTTTTAGCCGGGGGGGGGGGGACAAGTAATCGTTTTTTAATCCTCCACGTGTTCAAAATCGGAGGGAACCGGCAAAACTGACCCGATAACACGCAGCTGTGTTTCTCGTCCTCTCTGAGTTCTTTGGAAAAATAACCTCATCTTTCCAGTACGCTACAATATATATATATATATATATATATATATATATATATATATATATATATATTTATATTTATATATTTATATTTTTATATAAGCAGTCCAGTCACACTAATGTGACCACCTGTCAAAATCCAGAATAACCACCTTTCGCAGAGTGGACCACTACGAGACGTGCAGGAAGAGAGTCAGTTAGGTTCCTGAAGGTGTTCACTGGGATGTTGAGCCATGCCGACTCCAGTGCCGTGGCCAGCTACGCTAGGTTACGCGGGTGAGGATCCATGGTGCGAACAACCCGATCGAGGTGGTCCCATAGATTCTCGATTGGGTTCAAGTCCGGGGAATTTGCTGGCCAAGGGAGTACGGTAAACTCATCCTGGTGCTCTTCGAACCACGCACGTACACTGCGAGCTTTATGACTCGTCGCATTGTCCTGCTGGGAGATGCCACCATCCTGAGGAAAAACAATTCGCATGTAGGGGTGAACATGGTGCGCAAAGATAGATGCATACTTGTGTCGATCCATCGTGCCTTCCACAATGATGAGTGAACCCAGAGAATACCACGAAAACAAAATAGGGGGAGAAACTAACTCCAGGCTTGATAAATATTATGGCGAGTCTGTACCTTCGATTAGAATGACTTACAAGTGGTTTGTTGATTTTCGTTGCGGTCAAATGAGCGCAAAAGATGCGTAATGCCCTTGGGTCGGCAAAACTGTTAGAATTACGCTATGAAATCGTTCCCCACCCTCCGTATGACCCAGATTTGACCCTCTAGGACTTATACTTGTTCCCAAATATGAAAAAAATTCTTTCAGGGCAAAAATTTACATCAAAGTACAAAGTATTTAGTGATACGAACGCTAATTTTGAAGACTTGGACAAATTTTACTTTATGGAGGGGACAAAAAAAAAGCTTGAAAATCGTTGAACCAAATGTATCGACCTAATAGAAGATTATGCAGAAAACTAAACATTGTTTTCATTATTTTTCAGTGACTTATCAAACGATCCTCGTATATGGTTTAAAGAGGTACAGAGGCCATAGACGAGGGGTCGGCAACGCGGTGCCCGCGAAACAATTTTAGGGTGCCCGCCGTTCAAATTTTGAACATTTTTCAATTCCTACTATTAGTTCACACTCTCTCTATATATATCTTCAATCGTTAATAAAAGTACTTTTTATTCATCCACTCAAGTTCAAATACATTTTTTTAAACTTGTAGTGGATGACACTTGATGTTAATACAGTTTTTTCAAATATTAATTCATTAATTAAATTTAATTAATCAATTTTAGTTTTAGACCTAGAGCGTCTATTGCTCTTGAATAGTAATTTCCCTCTTGTTACTGTGTAAACGGTAGCACTGCGGTATCGCGGGCTTCTCCCGTCCTGTAGGTTGCGAGATCGAATCCCCAACCTGACAAAGTTTTTCTCTCTCTTTCCCCCCCCCCCCCTCCTAATCTTGCACAGTAGGCAAGGTTCTGGCAGGCAATCCTTTTTTTCAATTCCTACTGTTAGTTCACACTCAAATTTTTCTTTTTGACCTAAGTAGGAATTGACTTTAAATTTTTTTTTATATATTACTTGTTAGATATTTGAACAACAAACGCTCGTACTTGTAAGGAATAATTGTAGAAAAAAAAAATTAAAAATCGCAATACGTAAAAATCAAAAAATGAGCAGCCTGATCTCTAGACAGCGTCGTTTTCCCCTTGCTTCTATAAGTACGATAAATGCATTAAAAGATAAATTGTCGCTCTGGAAATCGCATATTGAGAAGGATAATTTATCATATTTCCCAAATTTAAAATTAGAAAATGATTGAGATGAAAATGCTACCACCTATTAGCCGTCAAACATTTTGATTCCTTATTGGAAGAATTTGATACCAAGAATTTATGCTTGTGAATCTTTGTTTTCTAATATGAAATACTTAAAATCAAGCCCCACTGACACTTATTTGGACCAATGCCTGAGAACTGGGAATTAAACTTATGTGCCACATTACAACGAGTTGGCCGCAAATTTGCAATGTCAAATATTGCATTATGAATTTTAAGACTATTTTGTTTAAATTAAAATTTGAATTTATGTATTAAAAAATTTATGTCGCATTAATATTTTCAAGTTTAAATATTAACCCCCCCCCCCTTCCTCCTTTTCACCCAGGGGTGCCCGCCGAACTCCCGCATTTCTGAAATATGCCCCCCTAGTTAAAAAGGTTGCCGACCCCTTCCATAGACCTCTCTATAGAATCTGTTATTGTGGTCAAAACACCTTTCAAACTAACCATTAGTTAAAAGTAATAAATCGGAGTTGAGATTTTAAAATATAAAACCATAAGACTGAAATTAGACTTTTGCAATTTGAAGGAAATATTCACGTTGTGTCGCAAGAGATGGCAGCTGTTAGGGGTGGGGATGAAGTATACGGCTGACAGACTGAGCGATAGCCTAAGTCTGACTAGTATTAAAAAAGTATGTAGCACTGCACTGAAAGTACTTTGAAAGGAAAACGAGTTAAATTGTGATAAATACAATTAAGCCTGTAACATTAGTCTCCTTATGCCACACCTCAAAATATGACAGATAACATAAAGGCATAAAATACATTGAAATTGTTTAAACAGGCATTTGGTCGTCCTTAAAAGAAATTTAATTTTGTCTCTCAAATAAAATCTGATTGATTTTTTTTCACAACTCTGGGAGAAAAATAAGATGAAATATTGCATCTCTTTTTCTTCATCAAAAAAGAGAGCAATACAAATGACAAGAAAAAACTGTAGTTATATTTTTATATTATTTGATGAAAGATTCAGCGAACAATAGAATATGTATTAAAGACATATCGCGCTTTGACAAGCATTCACTCTTAAAAACTAATGGAAGAAACCCAAACATTCAAACAGCTAATCGTATTCAGTGTTCTTGGTCTGATATGACCTTCAAAATATGAAAAAGTAGCTCCTCAGAAGCATAATACCCCATTAGTTCTTGAAAGGAATTTTAAAAAACAATTAAGTAGAAATGACAGCATTAGAGCCCATCGTTCATTTCACGAATACGGAGGCTTTCTGATTCTATGTCCTTTTGACGTTACAAGAGCTTTAGAAACTAACGTGACGCATGAAGACAGATTAAGGAGCTGTATCCAATTAACTTTCAACTCGACTCCCTCCCACTTTTGTTCTCTGCCCTTTAGTAAATCTTTTACGCTGTCACTTGGTATTACAAGTTTAATTTAGATTTCAGCCCCATACTAGATTCGTTTGGTGCATATTGACATTCGCAGTTCAGATAGTGCTCACTATATTCTAACTGTTGAAATAGAATTCGAGAAACTTCCTCTGGGACTGATAAAACTCAACTGAGAATAGAAACTCCGACGTCACTGAAAGAGAAGAGGGAAGTGGGGAGAATAAAAATGACAGCGTAGGTGTGCTAAGTGGGAAGATGCCTTCCACGGAGGTAATTTCGAATAGGAAGTGAGCATTACACAGAACGAATTTTGACAGTGTTCGAATTTTTGATTTGGTTTGGAGAGCTACGATCATTTTTTTCGAATTTTTGACTTGATCGAATATATACTGAGTAGCGAGTAAGATGTCTTAATATCCCTGTATAACTCTACAATAGGCTGCAATGGATTAGTTTCCCGTTTAGAACGTTATAAAATTTAGTACATTTCTTGACATTTAAAATTTACAAGTATTCAATAAAGGTACTGAGTTTAAGGTTAGCTAAACCTTACAAGTTTGTCTTAGGTTTTAGTGTGTAGTCAAATATTATATGACTGACATTTACCTTTGATAAATTTCCTCTTATAAAAGAGAGGGGGGACCATAATGTCAATTATACTTTGGTATGCAGATTGTTAGGTCTTCCTAAATAGTGGTATAAACCATTGTTTCACTCTTTTTGACGGGGAGGAGTTTAAACCTTCATATACATTGGTTATCAAAAATTAAGGGAAAGTCACAAGAATAGCGATTACTCAAAAGTTACGTGTAGAATTTAATGAAACTTATACATATTATACAACACATAGGTAGGTATAAAATAGCATAAAAAGAAATCGCCAGACAATTATGGTGTTATAGAAACTAGTATATGTATACAATGAACAAATCGGATGTGTCAGTTTGGTATAGGAAAAGTTCCTTTAATATGGCGTAGGATCTCCCCGAGAAGCAGTACAGCACATACAACGATGTGTGATGCTGTCAATTATGCAGTCTATGAGTTGGGTAGGAAGTGAGAGCCTTCCTCTTGCAAAGCAGTTGAAAGCGTGGCTAGGGTCCTAGGAGAAGGACTGGGAGCAACTATACGTCGTCCTAAAGCGTTCAAACATGCTCGATAGGATTCAGGTCCGGTGATCGATCTGGCCACTCCCTGCGCAGAATTGTTTCCTGCTAAAGATAAGCATCCACGATGCGAGTCCTGTGCGGTCTCGCGTTATCGTCCTGTAGCGCGTTACCGTCCTGTAGGGATCTGCAGATGGAGCTTGCAGGCGGAGTTGCGGTTCTATTCCTTCGTGACAAATATCGGTCATCGGCACTCGTCGTAGCGTATGGCTGTCCTTGGCTGAACCTTGTGGATGCCGAATCCGGGGTTAGAAATTGTTGCCAAAGTCTATGAACCACAGACGGACTCACATTTAGCCATCTGGCTACTTCTGTCTGACTTTGCTCTGCCTCTTGTCTCCCAATAGCTCGCCATCGCAGTTCTTCGGTCAAATGATGCCTGGAGGTCATTGTTACAATTTGGCTCTGCCAGATGTCTAATCTCAACCTCGCAGCGGCAATTGTAGCCTTTCTCTGAGACATGCACTTTTATGCTCCTCGCAAACGACGTATTCCGACTGCAGCGCCACTATTTTGCATAATGTAATATTGTTCAGAACCTTTTACTTGACAACCTATTCTAATTTAAAACAGATTGGCCTAGTTTTGAACGTGTTATCCGTTTTTTTGTGATTTTTCCTTAATTTTTGATAACTAGTGTAGTTTAACATCTAGCCTGATACATTTCAGGAAAAATTACTAGAGAAAATATATATAAAAGCAGTTTCTTTCGGGTATGTTTGTCAATGCTAGGTACTTGTGAATCAATACGTTCGCACTAGAATCGTTCGTTGCTTTCAACCAACACAACCCCCTGGTACCAATTAATTTTGACCAAGCTCCAGGAGGCGACATCTGGGAGGATCGGAGATTCTCCCACACTCTCTGACCTCATAGAAAGATTTTCCGGTTTACAGATTTAACGTGCCCATATGCGGCCTAGACACGAATTCTTTAGAGCATTCAGATTGGAAAATTTCAAAATGTTTAAATTAAGTTTGTTTCTACTATCTCCCAATCCTATTTAGAGCTTAGAATTTATTCATTTATTGTTTTTATCTCTCTCTCATAGATCACAATGTCTCTTTACAAACTTGTTAGGGGGATAACTCTCACCTTTAAAGTAAGAAACGAATAGATTTTAAAATTTACTGCCGGTGGAAAAAAATTAGTAAAAAAGATATTTCTCTAGAATTATAGACATGAAGTCAATTTCATAGCAAAGCAATATAATCTAAACATTTATTTATAACAAGTTAGTCATACGAAGGTACTATTTTTAACAAAGCAGGTATTCTGATGAACATACAGGCAAACAGAGCCTCAGAAGTAACATTGGAATGAAAATAATAGTTGATATATGCTAATAAATATCTTAGGTTTAATTTAATATTTATTTTTCTTCATTCAATTGTTAAATAGACAGGTGTTACAACCATAAATTTGCACATATATTTATAGTCAACTATCAATTAATATATTACAGAGTATGTCTTTTTAAGTCATTTTCAAGAAAGGCATTTTTTTCTTTTCTTTTAATCCCCTTTTAGCTAAGAAAAGCCCCAATACAAGTCTTTGCACACCTCAACCTATAAAACAACTATCATTTCAAGAAAACATTAGATAAATTAGTTTAAATCAAAGTTAAAATAATAGCAAGAAGTTTATGAGCATCACAAAACAGTCTGAATAATTTGTACTGAATTATTACTTGTAATTGCTAAAAAAACTTGAGATATTTATTCGGATATTTTATATTTTTAAGTTTATTTTATTTTCAAGTAACAAGCATATTTGAAATAAAGTCTTTAACATTTCTTGTACAGATAATTCGTAATACTTTTGAATAATTGTGAGAGCATCTTAGATAAAAAAAAAATTCATCTTTGTTGTATAAATCGAATCTAGGGAATATCGTTCAAGTTTTCATAGTTAAAGTACTTCTTGATTGTGTCAAACAAATTAATATTTAAGAAAATAAAACTTTTTGTGAATGCACTTTATAGAGTCAAGTAAACTTTCGATATATTGAAGATAGACGCAGTTTCTTCTCCGAAAACCCTCTTCGGGTGGAAAAGCATCATATGTCGGGCATCGCCTGTAAATATGAGAGTTATCTAGTTTGAAATTAAATGAGGGAAAATTTATTGCTTAAATTTGACTTTATGGGCGATGATGCCTAACTTTGTGGAAACGAGATTTATTTCAAAGATGAAATCGATTTCGTGTTAGGTTGAGTAATTTTTAAAAAAAATATCGACTAAACATTGAAAATATTATTAAAGCAAAAAACCTAAAGAGTCCTATTAATGTACACACTATAAATACTTTAATATAGTGCACTAAATTAATGCCACTTTATCTGCTACTTCACTGGGAATATGTTTTAATTTTCTACCATCGTCATTATTTCAAATCTTTAAACATTACGCTAAAATTTTTGAAATTGTATCAACTCTTGATTAAATAATGAATACAGCAAATAAAACAGATTATTTATGTATATTCTGACACTCAACTTCAAATATATCCATCTTCCATTATTCTCATCCTTCCTGTAGGTTCCGTTCCTTTACCTACAGTCCTATAATTTGTGAGTTGCAATAAACATTGGCATCCTACCATATTATGGTTAATTTTGTAGCAGATGTGTTATAAAACTAAGCGCAAATTACATCGATCCACCAAAGCAAGAGTGTATATATATGTAAGCAAAAAAGCATCTTTATGTCATGGAACTCGATAATGATGCTTAATATATCTATATCGAGATGTTTCTTCCGTTCTAGGATGGTAATTGATGCCCAGAGAACACTCAGAACAAAATAAAATGCAAAATTATTTGAAAATGCGAAATTCCTGTAAGGTCAGGTTTTCCCTAGATAACTAATCATGTAGAAACAAAACCACTCGTTTATCGAACTTATAAATTTAGCCCTTTTTAATCGTATGCTTATTTAACTTTCTTATTTTAGATCAGAGCTCTTAGCATTAGATATAATCACTTAAAAAATAAAATTACGTTTCCGAATGCTATTTAGCAAGATATCGAGGCGTTAATAGTTACATCCTGCCATCCTTCACTTACGAAACCTTTATTTGCATAATTATGGTCTACATCCAAATGTAGAGTTTGTTGTCACGTCATTCTGGCTACATTTTCCTGTTCAGACGCTGGCTGCTGTCCTTCAGCTGGTTATTTAAACATTATATTTTTTAGTACATTAAAACTCATGAATGCCTGTAGATAAGAAAGAGAAGATTTTTCCTGAGAGTTATTGAATGATTGCTGGGTGAAAGTTACAGCGTGAGCGTTGTTTGAAATATCTAACAATTGTGAACATTCTATGAATTTCCAAGGTTTTGCCCAATATGGCCATCACCGTTGTAAGCGGTGATCGCTCTGAGGAACCTGGGCCACACTGCAATGGCTGTACTGATGGTGTGTCTCGTGCGGTAGGCTTTCCTAATGTGTAACTGCACAAAACTCCTCCTCTTAAGATGTCTTTCTCAGATGGTTTCTTCCCTATGGAGCAGATCTCTAATAACGTCCATACACGTTGTTTCATATCCCGAACTTTCTGTGTTTCGAACAAATTAAAGCACTATAACGTTTACTGAATACGATAATAAAACTAGATATCAGTTTACAACACTTTAGAGAGATGGGCGTGGTGGCCCAGTTGGCAAAGGCAGAGAGCCGGTGATCTTAACCACTGGTTCGATGCCCGTCGCCGACAAATCCCCCACCGTGTACACTAATGGCGGCTGGTGCACGAAAAATCTGTCGTGGCTGCAATGTCCTCCAAGTGTTCAAATTTACCTCTGGAGGTGCGGGGTCAAGTGTACCGGTCTCGTCACTTGATTCAGTTCTAAATTATGGGACCGGCTTGTAGGGGGTAATACTGGCCTCCTATACGGTGCCCCCTTAAATGAGTGGCCAGCAGTCTTGCGGTGTACATACAGGCGAATGTCTAGCGACAAGTGCCTCCGCGTTCGGAAAAAAAAAAACTTTAGAGAAATAGTATGTTTGTGTGTCTGTGACATATTCTCCTAAACTTGTAATAATTTAAGTTTAGATTTACTTTTTTGAAACTTTATAAATATAAATTATTATTTACAATTCACATTAAAAAATAGGTAATTTCCGCAATTATTTTACTATAATATCCCAAGTATTCATCAAAATACACTGGTATTAAACGTACTTCTATGGAAATGCTATTTAAACTCAATAGTAGTGTTACATATTAATCAACCAATTAGTTATTGTAATATGATTTTCAATTGACTTAAAATGCTATGGCATCGCATGCATCTCAAACATTACAATAAATCGACTAAATATCATTAAATTGATGTATAAATTTACAACCTTTCAAGAAAAAAAAAATGCTTTATACATGTATTTATTCCTTAAGGTTTATTTGCACATAAGTTGGTGTAATTTATTTCATTGAATTTAATTACTTTTATAAATTTTTAAATCTCATGAAGTTTATTTTTTAGCTTAAATGCAATTGTTTTTTAAGCTTGATGTGTGAACTGTAATTTAATAATTCAAGCTATTTGAAGTAAACGACGTGGTAAAACAATGCTACTGCCTTTGAAAAGGAATGATTAGATTAAACCTGAATTCGTCATTAATCAATTCCAGCCTACAATGTTATTTCAGATAAATATATTATTAATTTCCACCTTCTGTTAGACGAGGGTGGGTAGTTCAGGTAAGGCCATTTTAGGGTGTGCTCTTTCCTCCGTGTGAAACCTGCCACGATAAAAAAAAATAACCTTGATACAATGTTTACTAATATCTTGCTTAAATGCGTTCTATCCTAATTACTAGTTTTTTATTCAGTAAATATTGTTTGTAACAACTCCACTAGTTAATTTTTTGTACGTTCATAGATTTCAGAATTATATACCAAGTTTACATGAATAAAACATAACACTAAAAAACTAGAATGAACCCTTGGGTATTACAAGCCCATTACAAGCCCTATTAGGTATTACAAGCACTATTTTTTATGTAATTCAGGGATATTCGTTTGACGAAACTTTTGAAGAAAAAAATCAGCTAGTTATTGTTATTTCTACCAAAAATTTAATCACTAGTTAAAATAAATCAGTAATCTAGTAATCTTTAATCTAGTTAAAATAAATCGATAAACAGTCTAGTAATTCTAGTAAGTCTAGTAATTCTAGTAGTTTAGTAAGTCTAGTAATTCTTTAATCTAGTTAAAATAAATCAATAATCAAATAAACTAGTTTTGGGTACCCTAATTACTAGATTTTTATTCAGTAATTATTGTTTGTAACAACTCCACTAGTTAATCTTTTGTACATTCATGGATTTTGGAATTATATACCAAGTTTAAATCAGTAAAACATAACACTAAAAAACTAGAATGAACCCTTGGGTATGTATTACAAGCCTATTACGAGTCCTATTTTTTATGCAATTCAGGGATTTTCATTTGACGAAACTTTTAAAGAAAAAAATTAGCGAGTTAGTTTTATTTCTACCAATAATTTAATAACTAGTTAAAATAGCATCAATATTTTGGCAAAAATTAAGTTTATTTCCCATAATTCGGGGTACAACAGTTACAAAAATCACTATTTTTTTTAAATAATTACTGAGTTTATTTACCTGTAACTCCTGTTCTATAACCTCACGAAAGAAATTCACTATTAATTTTAAAAAGCGATGATTTTTTCAGCCAAAATTAAGCGAACTAAAAATATGAAGAAAAAACTCTTAAAGGATGTACAAAAGTAGCAAATATGATTCATTTGATTCATTCTTTACAATATCTATACATTAGTACTTTAATTCAATTCTATTTGCCAATATTCCGTTTTCTTGCCTATATGTTTCCCTGACTAATTTTAACCCATCCTTTATGCATAGATAGGCCTCTCCAGCAAGCCCAACAGCCATAGACTAAGGTCTCGCCCTTTACTATGAGCTCCTCAGCATTGCATAAAGAAACAGTTCTCTGGATGTGACTAAGTTCCAATAGCAATAAACTATTGGAACTAATTCTGATCCTTTTTTTACTGACAACTACAAATAACTGTGAGTATAACCTGCAGTGTAAAGAACAAGGTTTTATTCAAGAATTGGGGTGCCACATTTAGGCAGCTCAAAGATAAAATTGCATAGATCACACCTCAGAGGGGTTCCTTCCATAAAAAGGATCCTGTCCAGCGTGTCCAACAGCCCTGCAACAAGGTTTCGCTCTTATTAAGGACCCCGCATCAGGAAAAGTACGTTAACCTTTAGCTTACGGGGCCCATTTTTCCCATTTCCCTCTTTAGAACGAGAAATTTCATTTTCCGTGCCCGAATTTCCTTTGTAAGAATGGCCATTAAGGGGATTATATATATATATATATATATATATATATATATATATATATATATATATATATATATATATATATATATATATATATATATATATATATATATATATATACATACATACATACACTCAAGAGCCAAAACATTATGACCACCTGTCAATAACGAGTTGGCCCACCTTTGGCGCGCAACACAGCTTCAACCCGCCTTGGCATGGATGCCACAAGTCCTTGGTAGATGGCCGGAGACAGATTGTACCAGATGTTTAAGCAACGGTCACGCAAATCAGAGATATTGCGAACTGGTGGTCTGAACTCTGAGCTGCCGTCCCATGACATCCCAAATGTGTTCTATCGGATTGAGATCCGGTGAGTTAGGCGGCCAGGACATTAACTGGATTTCAGCATCATGTTCCTGGAACCACTCCAACACAATTTTAGCCTTGTGACACGGGGCGTTGTCCTGTTGGAACATTCCATTTCCAGCTGGAAAAACAGAGGCCATGTAAAGGTGAAACTGGTCCGCAATGATGTTCAGATACCCTGTAGCATTCATGGTCTGCTCTACCACAACCACGGGTCCCAGAGACGCCCAAGAGAACGTCCCCCAAAGCATAATACCGCCACCACCGGCCTGTTTATGATCTACTGTACATTGAGGGAGCAACAGTTCGCCTGGAAGACGGCGTATCCTGACACGGCCATCGGCGTGATGAATGACAAACCGTGATTCATCTGACCAGGCAACTCTCTCCCACTGATCCATGGACCAGTCGCGATGTTCCCGGGCCCAGCGCCAGCGCAGTTGGCGATGACGCTTGGTCAGCAAAGGCACACGAGTGGGACGTTTGCTGCGTAGCCCCATATCCAACAGTGTCCGCTGAACAGTGTGCTGCGATACTATTCTACTTGGCCTTGCATTGTATTGGGCGGTCAGCTGAGCCACTGTCTGGCTCCGGTTATGCTTCACCATGCGAGACAGTCTCCGACGACCTTTTTCTTTGATAGCGTGTGGACGTCCAACACCATGTCGTCTGCTGCTGGTTTCACCGTCATTCATCCACTTTGCATAAGTACTAACAACTGTAGGTCACGAATAACCCACGAGTAGTGCAGTTTCGGAAATACTTGTTCCGAGCCTTCGAGCCATTACAATCTGCCCTCTATCAAAGTCGCTTAGATCCGCAGCCTTTCCCATCACACACAGAAGTAAGTGAAAGAATGATTCTTCAGACTCTCCAGCCGCAGTTAAATACCACTTCCACCTGATCACGTGCCTTCCACGTCATCCAGGCGAATTCATTGCAAAATGTAGGGGTGGTCATAATGTTTTGGCTCTTGAGTGTGTGTGTATATATATATATATATATATATATATATATATATATATACATACATACATACATACATATATATACATGCATACATACATACATATATATATATATATATATATATATATATATATATATATATATATATATATATATATATATATATATATATATATATATATATATTCATTCTTGGGATTCATGCTATCCCACCACATAAGGAAAAGGTTAAAAGCGACAATTCCAAAAGCCAGTAAAAAAATTAGAGAAATTAAACTTCTGAAATCTAGTCGCCTCTAGTGCACTTGCTAGATATGCCATGCTGAAAAGCCTAAAACAGCAAAACCAGAGTTCATCTCGTTTCCTTTCAGTTTTTGTCGGATGTTATAAAAATATTTCTTTACATAAGATACCTCATTTGAAAAAAAAAACCATGTCTCATATTAAAGTGAATTGAGGACAGGACTCTTTGTGCACATAAAACGTCTCAAGAAGAAATTTCTGTTTAATCCCACCGTCAAAACTATTCTAATTTTGCTTACTTGTTGACGAATCGTGACCAGTGCTGTATGGTGGGAATCTAATTTGTACAGTTCACGATCCCAGGCCTTTAAACTGTGACAACGCATATACTCTAATATTTAAGTGGTTAAGTTTTAAATGGTTTCTTTTGATTTTTATGCATGCTGTAAATTAGGACTACATCTTCCATGTCTCTTACATTGTTTTGGGTTAAAAAAATAAATTAAGTCATAAGGTGCAGTGGACAGGACTATTCAGTTTTATTTTCTCTAGGAAGGAGTGACAATGGAGCACAATTCTGTTTTACCACTTTGTCGTTATAACTAAATTTATCTACATTAAGAACTAGTAAACTCAATAAATCATTTAATGATGTTCTATTTACAAACGCTCTCTAATTAGCATCTAACTCGGGTCCATAGAAATTGTAATTTAACTACTAAAATCATTGAATTCTATATTCCATGATACCCAATTGATGCATTGTTGTAAAATCTCCGAGTATGCTTCTACGTTAGACTAGTCCAACCAATTACTTTGAGCAGAGTATCTCCAACTACAGCTCTCTCTCTCTCTCTCTCTCTCTCTCTCTCTCTCTCTCTCTCTCTCTCTCCGAATAGTTGCAAAAATATCCACCTTTCTGGATTCGATACCTTGATGCATCAGACTGGAGTGTTTAGAAAAATAGAACTTTTAATAACGCCAGTGAAGAATACATTCCAAATTTTCCCAATGGTTACTTTCTGAAGAAAAATCCAAACTTATGTCCTGCAGGGCAAAAATGTTTAAACAGTGTTTGCGCAAGACTTCATCATGAAGCCTTAATGAAGACGGAATATCTAATCAGCCGTACAGGTCATCGATCCAAGATCAATGGAAAATGCCACTACCTAGACCAAGAGATCGAATCTCAAAATCTACAGTAATAGTCTGATACATAAGCCAAGTTCCTCTTAGTTCATTTAGCAAGTGACGTAATATACCAACCACTTCTCACAAAAGTTTTCTAATTTGTTTGGTAATCGTACTCAAATCATTTCTCCATCTTTCATAATATGAATTTTCTCATTTTCCATGATTCTCTATTTTCTATTTTCATATTAAGAACCTTGATCTCTCATGAATAAAATAAGAATAATTAATATAAATAAGCATTACCCTTTTCAATCAATATTTTAAGAATCCAGTGCTCTGTTTTATAGTTTTTAGAGAAACCACCTTGGTTGTTCATTAACCCTGTAGTACCTCAGTAGCAGTAAGAATATTCTGCCATGTGATTTCCTTAACTATAAGAAAGAAATATTGCACTATGGTCAGTTAAAATGCACAATGTAACATTTTTATATCATTAAAAGTATCTAAAAGCTAGAGACAGGAAGCTCTCCTTTTTTAATAGGTTTCATGTGAAGGAACTGTAAGTATAGTAACTATATAAAAAGTTCCCACGTTTTCAATCTTGCTACATGCGACAATAGAAAATCCTACTATCCATTGAGTTCTAGACAAATGATAAACAATAAATTTACGAATTCCAGTTCAGTTCCCATTTCGTAATCAGATGCGCTAAAGATTTCAATAATTTCAACTTTTGAATCGAAGGGATTCCGCGATATCTGAATCGGAATATGCAGTGTCATTTTAATTGGCCCTTGCCACACCCATCTCTTTTTGATGAACCGCTCCCAAGCCTTTAAAATAAAATCACCACACCCGATTTAGGGGGAAAAAATTTCCTATAAAAACTGATCAGCCCCTAATGCCTTTAGATTCCGCATGTTATTAGACAAAAGGTAATTTTTTTTCACTATAAACCTGTCAAAATACATTGGGCATTATTAAATAGCTAACTTCAGATTATATAATCGATCATCTTATATGTCCATTTTACTATTAGGACCTAATCAATTTTAGTTCAGCTAATGATGTCAAAAATAACAAACAAAGAACGTTTGCCCATTTTTAATACAAAATTGTGCAATCTAATCAGATTATTAGCTATTTGTCAACTGCCATCTTTCAGGAACTGAGAGTATCAGTGTGGGCAAATTGGAAATGGAACAGAATTCGATTCCTATTCCGCAGTTACCAGCTACGAGTTAATTTATCAGTTTAATGAGACAAGTCAAGAGTGTTTCTCTTTCAAAGAGCTGCAGTTAATGCTCTATAGGGTGTGAAGTGCGCATCTCATCTACGGGTTAATGGAAGTAATTCCGGAGCCATGTCAGGGAGGTGGGAAATGACACAAGTAAAAAAATAACTACGTTACTCATCTTATTATGAACTCTCCACCCCCAGGATTTAAGCCACCGTTCAAATAATCTACAAAAAAGAATTTCTTGTTTGTGTCACAGTATTATGAATGACGTTGACCATAATTGAACGCTATAAAAAGAAATTAACACTCCTTGAATACAGTCACGAGTGGAATGATGCTTTATTGTACTTATCGGTATCTTGATAACGAGAAGAAATGACTTTAAACTCAAACTCAGGTCACGAATTTTAAATACCGATACCTTTAAACAATAATTTTGAGAGCGCTTTAAATGGTAAACTAAAAAATGATATACTATGAATATGTGTGAAAATAAATTATGTTTACCATTATAGAGCCAGTAAAAAAGCAGCATGATTCTTATACATTTCTGAGAGAGTGCATGGAATAAACATCATTTACACCTCATAGATCATAGATAAATAAGGTAAATTGTGACACTATTAGTAATATTGTTCTTATTTGAGAAACAAAGGCTTCTTTCTCTATATGGAAGCCATCAAATTAATAATTTCAAAAACCTTCATTGCAAATTATAAACATATGAACCTTAACTAACAACATTTATATCTTACGAAGGTATTTAGAAAAAATAAACCTTTCACATGTTTATTGGTCATGTCAATACTTTTGTCTTTTAATAAATAAGCTCTGAAATGAAGCTCAAACTCTTGAGACTCAGCAACTGGAATGTAGGATTTACATCTCTGCTTTACATTGTACCTGAGGGATATATACAAATTTCCTTCGTACTATATCAAAGTGTACTAAACATAAAGAAAAAAACATGTTTTACAAAATATGCTTAACTTACTTTACGGACAGTCTGTGTTGTTTGACTATAAGTTGTAAATTGCTCTGTACATCGTTAAAAAGAGAAACAATAGTAACTTTGCCAAATTCCTTAAATTGCAATTCTGATTAGCATATATCATCTTAGCTAAAAAGTTAAAATCTTTACATCGGAACTTTTAGATTTTTATTGCTAGAACTTCCAGGTATATTATGTTTTTTCCAATTATAACTATCACTTACAGATCAATAAATCAATGTAAGACTTTTCCAACGTTAAAATTGGGCAAAAATAGAATTTCGAAAATGCAAACCAGATCTTATCATGAATTCTTCTGCAGCACAAATAAGAACCCTATGTGTAGATACTAATATTATTACTAGTTCAATAGAACTTTTTTAAAGTGAATAACTTACTATGGTCCGTTACAAGAATCTCTCGAGTAAAAGTATGGTTTTTTGTTCCTAACTATCATGTTGTTTGACTGAAACAAAGAGAAACACACTCCTCATTTTTTTCCACTCTTTCAGTTCTGATCTCGTTAGTGCAGTAAATGCCAAGCACTTGACAGGAGCCTATGTTTACCAATTCTATCACAGTTTCGTAGACAATAGAGAACTAGGCAGGAGAAACGTTATAATGAAGAATCGACACTTATTCAAACGCAGCTCTTTAACTTAAAGTACCTTTTTATTCGTCAGGGGAAAAAAACAAAATCATAAGCATATTCAAAATATGAAGTTAGGAATCTAGGTATTTTTCTCCTATTCTTTTGCTCATTATTAGTGCAAGGTTTTCAGATGCTAAACACAACTTTTAGCTTCTTTTGTCCTTCTTTACAGTTAAATAATGAGATATTTTAGGATTTCGCTTGAATATCCTTTATAACACATTATTAGAAAATAAACCCAAAAAGTGAACTATGCATTTTTTTATTTATTTATTTATTTATATTTTTTTTTTGCTCTTTTACTACCCATGTAGTTAACTGCTTCAACCAGTTTACAACTGTGGAGAATTATTCTGCGAAACAGTTGAGGCGGATTCATTTTGTCTAGCTTGGCTTTAAGGTTTCGGCTAATAACCAGTGAATTATATCAGAAATTAATATAATGAGTACCATATACATCATCCTATCATTCCTTTTTTGATACACGCATATATACAATATACAATGGTTTAATGGCTTATTTAGACATAACAGCATTGACTTCAAAGTGCACGATTGCATATTTACCGTATTATACGAAGCAAATAATGAAATTTCTACCTAAATTATAACTAAAAGGATAAATTAAACATAAACCTGTTACATGTACTGGAAAAGTGCTTGAACTATGTTTCGAATTAAGCTGTTGGTTTTCCCCCACATGCAAGTCCAATGATTTTCAATTAATAGTAAGAATTTTCTCCATCCCTTATACATATAAACGGATCTTCGCGTATTCCTAACTAATATTTAATTGTCCCAACCCAACCTTTGATTCTCTTCTTCAGACGACAGACACCATGCCAAACAGGCTTGCATGTTTATATACCATTTGTATAATTTTAAATCACATAAGAGTAATAAGTTAATATAATGTACATCTTAAAAAAAACATACATACATTCATTCATTCACTAAAATAAATTCGCTGTACAACGAGATCATCTCTCACAACACAATCATCAATATTTTTCTCTAAATGAAAACAAAATACGGCCAAAGAAGGAATTGAACCCGCAGATTTAACCATTTCCAACCTATGCTCTATCCACTGAACCACCGTGCAAGATCAACCAAACATTCTTCCCTACAAAATTAAAACAAGGAGCTTAATATCCCAATTGAAAATTGGTCATTATCCAATATTATCTTACAGACATCCTTCGACCGCAAGTTACGGGTCACACAACTCGAGAATATAATAAGCAGTCCACCAATTGGTTAAATGCACTGAGAATCCATATTTTGAGGCCAAAATATTTATAATCTCGGGCAGTGACATGAAGCAAATGTAAAATTCCTTTTGTAGAAGTATAGGGATTTCTAAATTATAAATCTCCATAGATATTTTTTTGTTTGGAGCGCTACGGTGAATTTTGCTACACGAGGGTTTATTAGACTGGAACCTACTGCTTATAATCGATTCCGAGCAGATACAAACGTCCATGCCAAGAGTGGGATTCGAACACACAGACTTTGGTACCGAATGCCAGTGCCCTAGCTATTCGGCCATCGTCCGGCTCTTCATAGATATGGAAATATCTGCTCCCGTAGAGAGAAGATGACCGTATTTACTTAATCTATCTTTTAAAAAAATCATGATAAATGAAATCGCGTTAATTTTGACAAATCAGTATAATATTGGTACTGAGTATATACTACTGATTTTCTAGTCATGTTAACTTCTTTGTAGAAAAAAAGTTCAGTATTTTCAAATAGCTTAAAGAATGACCGATGCTATCTAGATTTCTCCTAAGCTGTTCGATGAATAAATATATGAATCTTCTTTCAAGGTGAAAAGTAGCAAAAATATCTTAAATTTAATTCACAATACACTTTCCTATTAAATAATTAAGGTTGTTTCGTTTCACCTGGCTACATAATGGCAAATAGTTTTTTTGAAGATAAAACAAAATGGGAAGGATATGTATGCGATGAAATAAATTCCTCGAGTTTGAAAACACGTAAGAATCTAACTTTTGTCCTAAAGCAATTTTTTGATAATTTTGAAACAACTACTAAGTTGCTCGATCACACTCCCCTCACAGAAAATATGTGAAAAACATCCGGCGAAACCTCAGATCTCATATATAACTAAACCCAAGCAGAGGGCTTGTCATAAATTTCCTAATTCTCCGACAAGCGAAACTAGCTAAAATGAAGTTACAACATTCTTACGACTTCCCCAGATCAATTAGAACTCCATAAAACATCAAATATATATCCTCTCGTATCTGCGGCCCATCTGCTATTTGACATTTTAATTGTAAACGTCGAATTATTTACAAAGTTGAATTTTTCTTCCTTTTAGTTAATCGCGATGATTGCCGTGCTGTTTAATCTGGGCTCATCATGGAATTATTGGAACAAGTTAAGTGATTAGCGCAAGCCGTTCGACATAATTATTATCTATCTCTGTCATGAGATTGTTAAGCTATGTCTTTTTCTTTCGGAGGTAGGACGGTCAGATTTGAAATATAAGGGTGATGCTGCACAGGTCAATGAGATTTAGGATTAATTGCTGAGTCCCGCTGCGTTTTTACTTTCAGGGGGACCGAATAAATGCTTACAAATATTCGATATAGTTCCGAATCGAAAATATTTACCTGTTCAATTTTAGCAACTATTGAGGAGTTTAAAAGCAATAGTAGGACGTTAGAATCTGGTTATTCCTTTAAATGTCATGAATCAAGATATTCGGAAATTTGTCACGAAATATTATCACGAAATTTGATGGATTGATACAGTTAATGAAAGTTAATGAACTACCTTCCAAAACGTGTCTTTTTAAATAGAATAAATTAATATTTTTTCTTCAATATGTTTAAAATCGCACACCCGTCGTATTCGCATGTGACCCATCATTATTTATCTGTCCGAGGCATGGTTATGCATTGAAGAAGTGTCTTGTTGAATAAATCGTTAAGTATGAGACATCCTTCAGTTTTTATTTTCAAAGGTTCAGCTTGCATCCTAAAATCTAGAATGCAAATTGGATAAAATCTCGTATAGTGAATAAAATACCTGCTGCTAATCACCAGTAAAAGGTGTTTTGGATCTCATTTCAGTATTTCACTCATGGCTTATAAAAGTATTTCCCTTTTAAAGTACTACTTTTACAATTAAAACAGCATTAAAAAAAACACAGTGGTCGAATTATAGACACTTCCCGATTACGATCCTATTACAAAATTTGACCCTTTTTTTAATAGTGCTTCAATTTTACAGTCTTAGACTCTTTACTGATCACATGAGGTTATCTTTAAAGTAATTATCTGATAGGGGGCTGTTTTATAATAAATTTCATTTTGAAACACCTGTATTGTCTCAAATTTGTAAGTAGTAAACATAATAGCCATGAAATACCTCTGAGAAACTTACTAAATTTGAAAATGAAAACTCCTTGTTGATAACCAAAAATCCCCTGAAATATTTAATAAGTGCGTAATTAACTGATAACAGAAAATTATAAATGGAGGATATTCCTTTTAATTTTTACCTGGATAATTTAATGCCCCAAAATATTTTTTAATAATACAGAAGAATTTTTTAATGCACAAATAACTCCCAAACTCGTAATTATTTTCCCTTTGACCTCTTTCAGTCTTTCTCTAGGTCATTATTTATGTATCTAATTTTATTTTTATCGCCGTCATGCGTCAGTTACGGCGGCTGATACCCAAACAGTGCTTGTTGGCGCATTTTGCGCGTGCAAGTAAATGACGGGGCTCGATTCAAAGTCAGCCGATCTTCAAACATAACAGTCCTTTGTATGCAGATTGATCTGGAGGTATTTAAATTCGCTCCAAAGCTGTTCGATTCAGCCCCTGGAGAAATTATCTGATTAGTCAAATAAAAGCGAGGTGAAAATAAACCCAATTAAGACTGTTCTCCAACTTTTTACTGTATCCACAAAGATGTCAGATCTACACTTATAACTGCGATGCAGCCTCAGACCGGAATTGAACCGTTGAGTAGGTAAATGGCATCTCTTCGTCAGCTTGAAAAAATAAATCGAATCTTGTCAACTCTTTGGTCTTATTGAAAACCTGCATCTACCAGACTGAAAACGCGATACATTTTCCCATTATGATATAGAAAATTTATCACTCAAAAGAAAAAGTTTTAGCAAAATATTAATGAAATTTACCCAGTTGCTGAATACAAATTCGCTCTCATAAATTGCAAATTAAATAAGACAGAATTCCGAGCCTGAATCCTGGACTCTAGAAATAATCAATGAATTCTTCATTCCACTTCCAAATGGTTGTCCATCTATATCGATGGGTCTACAAAACATGCAATGCAAGATGAATGTGTATCGTCATCGACAAACTCAAGGTGCATTGGTGTTGGAAAATTGGCCACAAAGTATGATGGCGAGATCTCTGCAGACAAACTTCCTGGCCTCGAAATATTTCAAAAACTATCTGAAAAGATGCGATCATCTTTATTGATTCTAGAGCAGCAAACACTGACTAGCTGTGAACCTGCATTTGTAGAAGACTGTCATGTGAGAATTAGTATGATCCGGCCAGCCAGAAAGGTACACCTAAAGGTAAAGTGGATCACAATTTTGTATCCTTTGCAGAATGAATAAAATTTTGTATCCTTTGATTTAAAAAAATATCAGAGCAATGAAATTCATACACTGATGCTTATCTATAAATTCTCCTTTTTTATCAGAGTTGTAGTTTTAAAGCAGTGAGACAATCATTGTTTGAAAAAGTGGGACATTATTTCCTTCAGATATCTAAAAAAATTACTGAAATCAATATAGTATCTCGGAGAATTTACCGGCAAGGTAACCTGAAAATGCCCATCTCGATACTGCTTTTTTTATTTCTTGGTTGTGAGCTAATTTTTTTTTTCTGTGTTAAATTTAAGTTGCGTCAATCATACATTTTTCTTTACAAGTTTAGGTATATATAAGTATTTTGAGGTAAAATAACTACTGTAAATTAACTTTGCAGGAAGTCATAAAACTTTCACCCACTTCAGTCAAATTACCAATTAACTTAAAAATTATAAATGCATTTATCGTAAAATAATAATAGGGATTAACTTAAGTTCTTTTAAAAGCATTTTATTTTACACTTTCTGACTGTAACACACATTAGATACTTAAAATGATTACCGAATATTATTTTTATTTTGTTCCGACTATTTATAATATTAAAACAAGGCTTAAATAGGTGGTCTGAAATTGGCATGAATGGGCTTCACTAGCGTGGTCATGGAACAGTCATTGACTCTGTTTTTCTCTAGTTACGAATCCATTAGTTTGATGCAGTGGTCACAAATCCGAGACAAACAATAATTTCTAAAAATTAAAATTATTTCGGTATAGTATTTTGGTGAGAGTTTTAACTATCGACCTTTCCTCAAAAACGTAGTTTTGAGAGCACAGGTTTCTTACTAATCTAAAAGGCGTCGTTACAGTTAAAAAGTATTTTTCGTTATAATTTTTGGCCCTAGTTACTAATTAAATTTTCAAAAAATACGAGTTTACATCCATAACTACTTTGTGTTCTCAGATTTACTGATTAAGTTATCCAATGTTTTTTGCGACGTGCGACACAAATTCTAAAATCAATTTCATTCTGAATTTCGATAGCTTTAAACACGCTTAAACAGAATCAAATGAAGTTTAACCTGCTTATAGTCACCATTGAAGGGTACATCTTAGTTAACATTGTGGTAAACTTTCCCCTTCCTGCATATAGGAGTCAAAAGTTGTTCCTGAATTTCGTAAATTATTTAACTCTCTCTCTTTTCTGCGACAGACTATCAACAAACTAATGTAATCAATAAATGCCTTTATTAAACGTACTATTTATTTAATTTTAATACTTCACTCTCCGCTGCTATTCTAACTATATTTCAATATAAAAGCAAAGGTTTATGTAATTGTAAGAAAGAGAACACTTATGAATGGCATTATTCGTTTAAATTTTTCTCACTCTAGCGCTTGTCTTCCGACAGACTATCAACACAGTAATGTAATCAATAAATGCCTTTATTAAACGTACTATTTATTTAATTTTAATACTTCACTCTCCGCTGCTATTCTAACTATATTTCAATATAAAAGCAAAGGTTTATGTAATGGTAAGAAAGAAAACACTTATGAATGGCATTATTCGTTTAAATTTTTCTCACTCTAGCGCTTGTCTTCCGACAGACTATCAACAAAGTAATGTAATCAATAAATGCCTTTATTAAACGTACTATTTATTTAATTTTAATACTTCACTCTCCGCTGCTATTCTAACTATATTTCAATATAAAAGCAAAGGTTTATGTAATGGTAAGAAAGAAAACACTTATGAATGGCATTATTCGTTTAAATTTTTCTCACTCTAGCGCTTGTCTTCCGACAGACTATCAACAAAGTAATGTAATCAATAAATGCCTTTATTAAACGTACTATTTATTTAATTTTAATACTTCACTCTCCGCTGCTATTCTAACTATATTTCAATATAAAAGCAAAGGTTTATGTAATGGTAAGAAAGAAAACACTTATGAATGGCATTATTCGTTTAAATTTTTCTCACTCTAGCGCTTGTCTTCCGACAGACTATCAACAAAGTAATGTAATCAATAAATGCCTTTATTAAACGTACTATTTATTTAATTTTAATACTTCACTCTCCGCTGCTATTCTAACTATATTTCAATATAAAAGCAAAGGTTTATGTAATGGTAAGAAAGAAAACACTTATGAATGGCATTATTCGTTTAAATTTTTCTCACTCTAGCGCTTGTCTTCCGACAGAGAAAACTGTATATTTGTATTATCTGGTAGCAGTTCTAGAGGAAAACAACTCTTTGTTTAAGAGCCCCTTCCCTTCATTTTATCTTTTCCGCTGCAATACGTTTAAATGATAGCAGGGTTTCTATTATTTCTATTTCAAAATATTCAATGCATTATGCATATTTTAAATTATTTTTCGAATATTCATATAGACATCGTAAGAGAATTTTGTTACCGTCCATAACTCAATTCGTAAATATGAACCGCTTTCGTGCCCAAATCAGAAAATATAAATGTAAACCGAGACACATGCACCTACACTTGTAAGCAATTACCAAAACATTATAACCTTTTGTTCCCCTGAAACAAAGTAAAGTCATAAATATATTTAAGTATTTCTCCATAAACAAATTAAAGGCAATCTCGTCTGAAATGAAGACGGCACGTCGGACGTCTAGTGCTTTAACACCACTTCTCAGCTGGTCAGATACGCTGTTAACCCACACGGTGTCCCATTATTTAAAAGAGCCGATGCCCATGGGCCCCAATCAGCCCCCCACCGGGACGTAAATTGCGGAACCGCCATCTTGTTCCGCGGTAGAGTCCGCGCGGAAGAAAAAAAAGCAGAAAAAGACACGATCGCCCCCCGCAGAGACTTCCAGCAGTGGCTCGCCTACTTAACAACCTGAACACAACGGGAAAGACATTAAATAGGGGCGAGGCACAAATTACGCATTATAATGCAGTTACTTTTTTTATGGTTGTTAATGTAGTTTCTTTTGTGAACAAGGACATCGCTCAGGTGGGATTCAGAGGGATGTGACAGCAAATCATATTCCTTCAAAAGGTAGATCAATAGATCTCATTGTTAAATCGTAAGGAAATACCCGTTATAACTAATACTTATTTCAAATGAAATGACATTTCATTTGATGATACTTTGAGGACACAGAACACACGCTAAATGGCGTGAATTTCTTTCACACCACCTTTGAACCTGTAAAATTCAAAAGGATTATTCTTATTTTGGTACTCGAACAAGATAACTTATCGTACGTAAAAATTATATGTCGTGTTAGAGACAGATCATCAAAGATGAATTTTAAGAGAGGAAAAAAAAAGTTATAATGACGGGGGGGAAAGCACAAGTAAGCAGAGGATTAGTAGACCATTCAAAGAAAAGCTTTATATAGATAAGAGCACTCTTATCTGTTTCGAAAAATCAAAAATAAGTAACATTAAATTAGCAAAATTTACTATTACAACCAAGTATTAAGCCCTAATTCAGCAATTTTGTTGTTTGAGAAATTTTTTTCAATATTTTAATATTTTAACATAAAATGATCATTTTTTAAAAATTTTAGCATTGTTTTTAACTGCCCATATAGTATAGGGGTTTATCCACACAATGGACTCGGGTTCGAACTCTGGATCAGGCATGGACTTTCTTGTGCTGTTCACTTTTACGGTTCTATTATGCATAATAAATAAGCCAACAAAATCGCCACCCGATGGGGGAATGTCCTCCAGAGGCAAAGTGCCTGCCGCGTTAGACAAAAGAAAAAAATTCAGTTATTTTTATTCCATTAATTTACACTTATGTCTCTAGTACATGTTATTCGAACCCATACAAGAGGCTTACAGTCAAAATGGTATCTTGTATCTGTACTTAAAGGGACAAGGTAGATTTAACTGGCATCCGATTTCAATGAAAGGCTGAAAATAAATAAATAAATAAATAATTTTAAAAAAATTTAATATAAATAAATAAATAAATACAAAATAAATAAACAAATAAAATAAAAAGATTTGTGCATATGGCACAGCAGAAATTCTTACACCAAACACTTTCAACCTGTTGAGTCTTTTCCCTTACTACTTCACTGACACTCTACACACACACTGCGTGGGCCCAAAATATACTTGCCCTTTGTAGTATCTTTTCCCTCATAAATACTCTTTGGAAAACACCCTAAGTCTCCGCTGTAAAGTTTATGTTTATTGTTCTCCCGTCGGAACGTACAAAAATAAGTTGGAAATGCAAAATCCGTTTTTAAATACTAGAAAAATGCTATTGTGTTTAATTCCAACAGGAGAAGATAAAAGATCATTGCCCGACATTGATGAATTAGTTTACTAATCAAAGATTTTATTTAACATTTAGGCGGTAAAGCTTGGTTGAAAGGAAATATATATTAATTTTTTAGACATTAGAATTGTCTGGTTAAACAACTAATTCAGAAATTAGAGCTTTCTAGTTCAACCCTGATAATTAAAATTTCTGGTTTTTCCAAATACTCTTTCCAAAGTTTGTTGCTTGTATTGATGTTTTGAAATGACAAATTACAATACTTCCAGATACGGTTTTAACTTCTATAATTCAAGTCCTTTGAAAACCGCTTCTTGACTGGGAACCGAACTCGGGATCTCTTATTGATCAGACAGGCATGCTAATTCGTTACATTACTAAGGAACTCTTTTATGGAATCTGGAAGATTGTCATGTTTTTATAAGACATTTCCAATAAAAAATAGAAAAGTATTTTTAGATTTTTTCAGAAATCAGGACATCGTTACATTACTAAAGAACTCTTTTATGGAATCTGGAAGATTGTCATTTTTTTCCAAGACATTTCCAATAAAAGATAAAAAAGTATTTTTAGATTTTTTCAGAAATCAGGACATCGTTACATTACTAAAGAACTCTTTTATGGAATCTGGAAGATTGTCATTTTTCTTAAGACATTTCCAATAAAAGATAAAAAATATTTTTAGATTTTTTCAGAAATCAGGACATCGTTACATTACTAAAGAACTCTTTTATGGAATCTGGCAGATTGTCATTTTTTCCAAGACATTTCCAATAAAAGATAAAAAAATATTTTTAGATTTTTTCAGAAATCAGGACATCGTTACGTTACTAAAGAACTCTTTTATGGAATCTGGCAGATTGTCATGTTTTTATAAGACATTTCCAATAAAAAATAAAAAAGTATTTTTAGATTTTTTCAGAAATCAGGACATCGTTACATTACTAAAGAACTCTTTTATGGAATCTGGAAGATTGTCATTTTTTTATAAGGCATTTCCAATAAAAGATAAAAAAGTATTTTTAGAATTTTTCAGAAACCAGGACATCGTTACATTACTAAAGAACTCTTTTATGGAATCTGGAAGATTGTCATTTTTTTTCAAGACATTTCCAATAAAAGATAAAAAAATATTTTTAGATTTTTTCAGAAATCAGGACATCGTTACATTACTAAAGAACTCTTTTATGGAATCTGGAAGATTGTCATTTTTTTATAAGACATTTCCAATAAAAGATAAAAAAGTATTTTTAGAATTTTTCAGAAACCAGGCCATCGTTACATTACTAAAGAACTCTTTTATGGAATCTGGAAGATTGTCATTTTTTTTCAAGACATTTCCAATAAAAGATAAAAAAATATTTTTAGATTTTTTCAGAAATCAGGACATCGTTACATTACTAAAGAACTCTTTTATGGAATCTGGAAGATTGTCATTTTTCTTAAGACATTTCCAATAAAAGATAAAAAATATTTTTAGATTTTTTCAGAAATCAGGACATCGTTACATTACTAAAGAACTCTTTTATGGAATCTGGCAGATTGTCATTTTTTCCAAGACATTTCCAATAAAAGATAAAAAAATATTTTTAGATTTTTTCAGAAATCAGGACATCGTTACGTTACTAAAGAACTCTTTTATGGAATCTGGCAGATTGTCATTTTTTTTCAAGACATTTCCAATAAAAGATAAAAAAATATTTTTAGATTTTTTTCAGAAATCAGGACATCGTTACATTACTAAAGAACTCTTTTATGGAATCTGGCAGATTGTCATTTTATTTCCAAGACATTTCCAATAAAATAAAATAAAAAATATTTTTAGATTTTTTCAGAAATCAGGACATCGTTACATTACTAAAGAACTCTTTTATGGAATCTGGAAGATTGTCATTTTTTTTTCAAGACATTTTCAATAAAAGTTAAAGAAGTATTTTTAGATTTTTTCAGAAATCAGTCGTGAAAGGAAGAATTATACCAAATAAGATTTTTTTTTTCCTCTAACGCGACAGGCTCTTATCAAAGTCGTCCATTCCACATCTCGAATTTGTTGGCTGATTTATTATGGTAGCATCATATAAGAGAACTAACATCATTCCCAAGACGGTTCAGCACAAGAGTGCTCATGCCCGACCCCACTCCGCGGCAGCTCGTGACCGTAACCGCTATACGATGTAAAAGACTACCTGTTAAATTTTAACATTCGAATTCAAATCCATTTAGAATGTTTGCTGTATAAAAAATTTAGAATGTTTGCCGTACTAAATGAAAGTTAAATGAAAATGACTTCAAATATCTTTTAATTATAAAATAAGGAGAAAATGTATGTCCGTAATTTTTTTCTTTTGATTTAATCTTTCAAATAGCCATTTTATATTTTGCATAAAAATTTAGGGAATTTTAACTCAACTAACTCTTTTTATTTTTTTCTAATGAATACCAAAACTGCATTTCCATATTTTTCCCTTTCCATTTTACCATGTTTTTATTAACTCGCTTTCTTGTTTGTGGAGCAAAAATCTTACAGTCGATTTTTAACTAACTTCCCGACTAGCTAGACATTTGAAACTTTTAGAATAGCTCAGAACACGATGACAATGCATTCTTTTAATACTTTTAGCCATCTTTAAGCAGAATTGAATTCATTTTCAGTTAATTTTGTTGTTTGAAAATTTCTTATAATTGCTCTCTTTATTACTCATTTGATCATTTTCTTTAAGGTTGATGGGATCATTAATAAAAAAATTTAAAAAAGTATTTATTAATACATAGAATTGTCAAGTTTATATGATTCAACAGAAAATTTAAAAACGTGGTTTATAAAAAGTTCTTTTTATCTTGTAATTATTTAACATTCAGTGCTTTTATTTTATGAGTTCTTGAATTTTAATTCAGCTATTCTTGTCACCAACTTATCCCGTTTAAAGATTCCTGACATTGTATCGAAACCTTAATTTGTAATCGGTGTTTTCCTAAACCAGAGTTAGAAACATCTGCTCTTCTCTTAATTGCATGACATTTATTTTCCTTCTTTCACTTCCTATCAGAAGTTGTTTTTTATTTTTACGGATGCTCTAAAAAGAGAGAGTGAGTTGCAATTTTCGCACGTTCATCTAATTTTAACTAAGAAATTATGCGTTTCAGGGTTGTTGTGTAGCCTTACCCTTGACAAGTTTAGAAGCACGCAAGTTTAATGACCAGTTTTGCATGCATTATTTATACAGTATTTATTCGTTTTCAACCTAAGATAGTCCTTTATTACCTCTTATATTTCCTGATATTTGCAGAACATAGTATTTAAAGGCATCGCATGTATTCTACACTTTGAGTTGTTAATTTTATTATCTCTCCAGCAGAACATACAGCGTTTAGAAATCAAATCAAAAATGGATATATGCAAATAAAAATACCACGTTTCGTGCCCAGTTGCGGATAAAAGAAAAAAAGAAAAGCAAGCAATAATAAAAGGTACACATGTCACAAAATTATAACACATAAGTAAAATATTATGACGGAATGCGCTTAAATTAAAATTAATTTTTGGATTTTACGATGTGTGGGATAGTTTATCTTTTTAAAATTATCGAGGTTTAAAGTTTGCGTGTAGGGAAAAAAATAAGCGTTCTTATAATAACTGCCTGATAAGCAGGAAGTTTAGAAATATAATTTAGCAACCCCGAAAATCACAGAGTTCAGTCTGGAACCATCCATACTTAGCAGATTTCATTGGATAAGCTTCAGACATGGAGCTCAATATGGCCTAGTTATGCAACTAAGTCAAGAATTTCGCCAACTTTAGTGGCCCTTTAAAACCCGAGTAATAACCTACTACCCATTGTAGTTTTTAGTTTTGGCCTATCCTTGTAAAACTTAATTTCACAACCTATAGCATATCTCAGACTTACTCTCAGCCTCTAGACACCGCTCCACAATCATGTATCGCTTCAAATCCATTTTAGTTGTGCCTTCCCTTTCACGACTGTTCTACTGATCATGTCATGTCTTTACATCTCTTGTTTCATTTATGTGTGAATATGGTCGATTTATAATTCTAAGGGACAGATATTTTACCTCTAAATGATTGACATAATGCTTTAGCTGATACTGATCCAGTAAAATATAAATTATCGCGCAGCCCACATGGTGTAGTGGTTAGCGTTCTGGGCTGTCACGGAGTGGGCTTGGGTTCAAATCCCGAATAAGGCTTGATCGTTTCCAGTAATGCTGGCTTACCTATATGAAGCGTCCATAGTAAATCGCGGTGAATAGCAAAAGGTGAATGTCTCGCGACAAAGTGCCACCGCATTAGGGAAGAATATATATATGATCGCCGAGAACTAATTCTCTTTGAAGAAGCTGTTGTTTGGAAATCAAGCACCGAAACTGTAATCCTGGTTTAGTGTGTGAGCCCACGGGGAAGAACTTTAAATAAAACTATTTATCCAGAAAATATAAAAAAAAAAATGATATCGCCCAATTGTTATAAGACCATATCAGGTCTTCATCCACTTTAGCTGGTATACGCACGTTTGAGTATTTCCAAACTAACACATATTTACTAATTGTTTCTTAGGGTTCGAATTTACGCAGTCAACATATTTACAGTTGTCTAAAGTTTACTGGAATTTGGTCAGTCGAAAAAAAAATTACACTTCAAGATAATTTTTTAAGAAAATTTTACAATGGTTTGGTTTCGGAGTGATAGTCATTCTCAGTTACACAAGAGCTAAACAAACAAAAGAAATTTTCGAAATAATTATCGCACGTTTATTTAAATCCCTTGCCGCGATAAGTTAGCCTGTCCTGTTTAATAACGTATAAAATAGCACCTAAATGTAATTATGGCCATTTATACAAAAAGTTTTCACCGTAAACTTCTTGCATCATGTAATAGTTTTTTCAAGGTTAGAATGTTTACCAATTTACAGAGGAGACTATTCATTTAAACAATTATTTCAAACAAGAACACTTGATTTATTTTTATTTAAAGATCACTTTGCAATTGACCTTTTTTTTAAAAAAAATATAAAGAACAATCGTGGAATTAAATCGGAGCAAAAGATGTTTGAACATTTACTATAAAATATATTTAATGCCATGCATTACCCCATTTTTTCACTAGATTCCTAATCCTAGTCAAATGATCCATTATGCAATTTTCAATATTTTTGAGGCCGTAATATATTTCTTTAAATGAGTAAAGCTTTATTATCCGCATGAGCGAACACAGTACTTCTTATCGATCGGAACATAAAATATGATCCAAAAACCATACATTTGATGACATTAAAATCAATATCATGAAACATATCAACCAATTTTACTACTATTAGTTTTACGGCAAGTGCAAAACGAGATAAGAACCTGAAAGAGAGATTTTATCAGCTAAGAATTACACATTCACGGCACGCTTATCAAATGCTATGATTTATGGAGGGAAAAACGCAATCTAAATCTCAGATACTATCTAGCGGTAGACATAATTTTTACCACGCTTTTTCTAAATTTTTTTGTTTATGGGGAAAAAAGAATTTGACTGAAAAATAATATAAGTTCATGAGGCTTATTATCCATGAAATATTTCTTCAAATCTTCATAAACTTCTTTGAATAAGAGCGGGGTAATATTTTGACAATATATTGACACTACACTTGCCTTGGTATATTCTCGGCAGCTATACAAATGTTTAAATTTATATGCGATTACAACACGAATTATTCTTAGTTGTGAGCTTCATAGGCAAATATCGGGACAAGCTACAATAAAAATTTATTTGAGAAACATTGTAGTTTTTATTTGTGCTAAAATATATGTAAAAATTAAACAGTTGTTACTTAAAGATATTATTAGCCGATCCACTAAGACTAATAAAAAAAAATTATGAAACTGAGGTTGAAATTCTATGAAGACACCCCATATAACATAACGTTTAATGACAATATTCTCCACCGTTATTAATTTTCAACGGGTTGCTTTCATATTTAATTGGTTACATTAATCTCTTTTATAAGCAAATAGTTACGATTGAATTTTTCTAGGAAAGCATAAATATTAATCTCCATTTGCGTCACCATTTTCTTACTTATTTTGGTAATTTTTTCTGGATTTAAATGCATTTGCCTCTCTAATTTAGTTCTTGAAAAGTAGTCGAAAAAGTGTTTAGAGCATGGGTGTCCACCCTTTTGGCTTGCCTGGGCTACACTGGGGGAAGCGGAATTGTCTGGGACCGTACATAAAGTGTGTAATGTAATAAATGTATACAGGGTGAATCTGAACAAGTGGGCAAAACTTTACGGGGTGATAGAACGCAGCTATACGAGCAATATTCGTCATAGAATGTATGGTCGGAACGCAAACGGTGAGTAGTTAAAAGGTAGTTTTCCACTGTCACATTTAAAGAAGTAACACAAGAATGAGAGGAGATAGTGAAGAAACATTTTATTAACAGGAATGTAATTGATTTACATGGTCAAAGAAATTGCTCAAAAGAGCTTTCAAAAGAGCTTTTGTAATGCAGGCTTCACACCTGCGGGATAGGGACTGACGCACTTTTGCGAAGACACCAGGCATTTCCTGAATATCGCCGGCAACAACGGCGATCCTGGCGACTAGTTCCATACTGACTTCAATGGAGTATTCGTAGATTAGGCTTTTCATATGTTCCCACAGGAAAAAGTCCAAACACGAGAGATCCGGCGATCTTGGTGGCCAAGCTATGGGGCCACTTCGACCAATCCATCGCCCTGGGAATGTTGCATCTAAATTGTTCCGCACATCCAAGCTGAAGTGTGCAGGCGTACCATCGTGCTGGAACCACATTCTCGACCTGATGGGGGTTGGAATCGGACGCAGCAGCTCCGGCAACACCTCTCGTAGGAATGTGTGATACGATTCGCCGTCCAAACCGTGTGGCAGGAGGTATGGGCCAATCAAATGGTCATGGAGGATCCCTGCCCAAGCATTTACGGAAAACCACCTCTGGAACGAATGAGGACGTGTGGCTTTTATACCATTTACAGCGCCACCTAGCGCCTCGCTGTTTGCGTTCCGCACATACTTTCTATGACGAATATTGCTCGTGTAAATGCGTTCTATCACCTCGTAAAGTTTTGCCCACTTGTTCAGATTCACCCTGTATAAGTAACAAAACATTCTTTACTTATTTTTATTTTATACTACAACATAAAAAATAGAGGGCAACATAAACATAAAACTAGCGGAATGTTTGATCTTGTTTATGGAAAACTATTGCATCAATGTCTGGTTCGATGAAAGTGGTTGTAATTCTCAGAAATTTCTGAAAGTTTTATCAAGTTAACGATCTTGCGGGGCCGCATTACTAGCTTTCAAGGGCTGCGCGTTGGCACACCAAGTTTACAGCATAACTATGTCATAATGCAAAAAATTAAAGACGTCGATACACCAAAAATCTTTAGTTAACCGATTCCTTGCGTTGGAAACCTTGGTGGGCCCAGAACTTCAGAGTCGGGAAAAAGAAATGGTGTAAGATTATCATTTATACACTCGGCAATGTCTTATTACCAAGAGAAAACAGAGGGCTAACGCTAAGAAAGTTTCACAAGTATTAAGAGGAAAAAGTATTAAGAGATTAAACGAAATGATTTAGAACACAGAAGAAAAAAGCTCTAAATGATAATTTAAATTAATGGTCCAAATATATATATATATATATATATATATATATATATATATATATATATGTGTGTGTGTGTGTGTGTGTATGTATATATGTATGTATGTATATATGTATGTATGTATATAGTATGTATGTATATATGTATGTATGTATATATGTATGTATATATGTATGTATGTATATATGTATGTATGTATGTATGTATATGTGTGTGTGTGTATGTGTGTGTAAGTAAGTAATAAAAAAAATTGTGCGGTCGGGGGACCCCGTCAGGAACGAATTTCCTTACGTTATTTTTTCAACTGTAAACGTGATTTAATATGTAGATTTCTATTGATTATATTAGTGTAGTTTTGTCATGCCAAAAAGCGTAGCCCTCTTTTATTCAACCAACCAACCAACTCTCTCTCTCTCTCTCTATTTTATTAAAGTTAAAAATTTTAATATATAAATTATTTTTATTAAAATTAAAAATTTTAATTTATAAATTAATTATTTTGATTTAGATGTTACCTAGCATAATTTTTAATCGGATTAATTTTATTATTTAATCACCAACAAAAATAAATTAATGACACAATATAAATCCCGTGTGAATTAAAATAATAACAAACAAAAAATAAGTTTAAACAGAAAGACGCGATTCCATAGGGACGGTATAAAATCTTTCAAGTAAAGCATTTACAACTGGTCGAAGTTTATATAAACGATCATGCTGAGGGTCATCATGTGGTGGTTGTTTACTGTTATCATTAAAATGTAGAAATTCTCTTATCTTTTCAAAGCGTTTTAATGACATACATTCTTTTATTACATCATTGCCTATGGCAGGTGACCAATATGCCCTAGTGTTTGGTACATGTACAATGGACATCATTATAGAAATACCAATGTATTGTTTAATTTCTAAATTCGTTACATTGACACACTTTTCTGGGTTTTTTTGCACACTGAATAAATTTGTTTCTTGAACTATACGCTCAATCAAATCTTCTGTAAAAAGATAACTAAAAAAATGTAGAGGTGTGTTTAAATTCATAATTTCAGGACAGAGATTCTCGTCACCTCGGAATAAAATTTGATCATCATTTAGAAGTAAATTAGTTTTCTTCCATTTGATTGCAGGCTTTGTTTTCCCTGTATTATTTCTATTAGTTTTTGGCCTGTTCCCACCAGATCAAGAACATCGCTATTATCAAGTAATGACACCTCATCTTCCGAATCACTACTACCATCAAAAATTTCATCACAAACTTTGTTTGGTTTATAATTAGGATCACCTGTGCTACCATCGCTTTCTGAATCAGATCCATCTTCACTATGATCACTCCACGATCTGTTCATAAGTTCCTCAATTTCTTTCTGTGTTAAAAACTTTCTTCCCGCCATTTCCTAAAAAAAATGGCGTAAGCACACCATGTATAATTTTTGATACATAAAATTGAAAATATACTTGAATTTTTTATAAAAGATTAAAGAAGTATTTTATTAATATTTATAAAAGCTACGTACCTCTAAAATATATTTATAAAACTTTCAAAGATGTAAACTGACTTTAAAATAGTGAAAATATAGCAAATACTAAGGCAGATCTGGTATGAATTGAACGGCTATATTTTACTGAGATCGCAATTGTATTCCTGCTGCCATATATCCTACGAAAATGTAACTAACAGTGATTAAAAGCTTTGCTATGATGTTTCAAAATTAATACAAGGTGCACAAGTAGATAAAAAATACTGCTTTTGAATAGAAGGGGGGAAATGACTTGGTATCGGAATTTATATGTATCAATTTTGATAGAGTGTTCAGTGAAGGGTTAAAATTGCACGTAGCGCTTGTGCGGGGATTTGAACCAGGGACCTCTCGCTCCGAAGTCGGATGCCCTAACCATTCAGCCATGGAGCCCTTGAGAGAAAGCTCTTATGAAGGGGACATAACGCTTTTTCGTTACGTGACGATTCCTGCCAGTTCACTCTACTGTAAGCCGTGTAAAAGAACTTCGTTCCAATAACGCCCCACCATTATTAATTGCCTTTGAAAAGCTAACATGCATTCTTAGTTCCTTTCAACCTCAATAAAGCACAGCCCCTATTTCAAATTGGGACCTAGGAATAAACGAACTAACCAACTATTCTATTCCCTTAACCGGTAGCCATTAGTATTGTTTGTGTATGTCCTGCTGTAAAGGTACCTGAAATGTCTGCAGAATAATCCGGAATAAAATAATGTGCACCTTATCAGTGTTGTGCGGCCCCTTCAATGCCTCCCCTGTACGTTTATTACAGCGACCACTACAACCTGTGTGGAAATACATCCCCTGTACCGTTAAAGTTAAAGTTGTTTCATTAAGTGAGTCGGTAGGACAAGTGCTACTCCGCTGGGATATCCTCCAGGAAAGTTTAAAGTCTGCGCGTTTCAAAGTTGTGTCTCTGTAGAGCGTGTTTCAAAATCTGTGAATTGGCTCATCTTAGTGATTGCGTTCTTCACCTCCGACTTGTTTTTGACCTCCGTCTAATTTCCCGTGTGAACCACTATGTTTTTCGTCCCAGATCGTCTACAACGGGTGTGCTTCAAACTTCGGTGCCTCCGCAAAAATTTGTGCATTCCGTTCTTTTAAAAGAATCTTGTGCCAAAATGTATCTCTCGTAATTCCAACTAATGTGTTCTCTATTGCTCCTTGTTGTGTTCTAACGAGAAGAAAAATGTTTGTTCCTGAGTCAACAACTTATTCCGGCTTTTCGATTTGCCGAAAAATATGTAATCATTTGTGGCATATCACCAAATTAAATTCGTTTTCTGCCGTATTATAATAAAAATAAATAAGTAAAAATTTCATTGACAATTTGTCTTACCTTTAATTTTTGTTGATTAGACCGAATTAATTAAAAAATTTTATAATATCATATGAAAAATTGTATGTAATGTTTAAATATTGGGATGTTAATAATGCTGATACTCTGATACAATTAGATCAAATTTTAACTAAATTTAATAATGATTTTGCTTAATATAAATTTGATATGGTTAGTCTTATGGCTTCGGTAAACATAAATCGCGTACATGTTGAAATTGCTTTCATTTATTTTTATCATGATGTACTTTTGTTTTCTCGTCAGTTATAAATTTGCGTTTTGATTTCAAATGATAAATAATTGAATTATAATTTAAGTTTTGTGTGTTTAAATTTCAATACTATCCACATAAATATTTGTCTTTGTAATATATTTTAGAAATTATAAGTGTTTAAGAATTTGTTTTATTATATTGAAGTATTACAGTATGGTTTTGAATCCTCGTGAATATATTATGTTGAAAGTTAGTTAAGAATTTAAGTGTGTAAGAGATTTTCTGGTGTAAATAGTAAAAATTCAAGGCCCAGTTGTCTATTTTTTTTTAGAAACGGAGCGTTCTTCTAATACCTACTAGGGTCCCATAGGCCACGAATGCTTTTTAACATCATCCGTCTGCTAATAAATGGATTGCCCACTCCAGGAAATTCTCAGAATAGAAAGAATAGAGAATAAGTAAATAGAAAAAAGAAATGTTATTAAGAGATGTGTTTTAAAATATTGAAGAAAAATAAGAATATGTTGAGGTTATATAACAGAGATATTCAAACCAAAATGCTAGTATTAGGAGAATAAAAAGAAAATAATTTATGTGTTACTTAATTGGAGTTCGTGTTGGCATAAGAAATTAAAGATAATAAGTATTGAGAAAAGAATTTGTTTATTTGTGTTATCATTTTATAGAATGGTATTTTTGTGGATAGTATATTGTTTTAGATATTGAATATTGAACATTAAAATTAAATTATTGCAATTAATAGGGAATACTGAAGTTTTATTTGCATATGGGGATTGTTATTCTGTAAAACACGTACCCGTGAACCCGTGTGTTAGAAAACCCAAAAATTGTTAAACCAAAGATGAAAATCAAAACTAAATTGGATCATATTCCTCTGACTTCTGAAGACGATTATGAAAATTTCTAGATTGTCAATACAGAGAAGATGAGTTTAATTCTTTGTTGCATAATGACTCACACATATTTTCTAAAGACAGATATGATATAAGTTTAATTAGGATAGAACACCATCGTAATATACTAACGTCTGAGCTTCATATTTCCCTAAGACCATATTATAATTCTAAGAGAAGATGAGAGTTATGATGTTACAACCTAAATTTTTCCACTTCTGATTTTCAGTTATTATTGTGAATTATAATTTCGAATATTGAATTAGTTGTATTAAGGGTTTTTATTTTGATATCTGAGTTATCATTTTGATATCTTAGTTATTTGAATGTCTGAGTTATTTATAATTTGAAATGTTCTATATTTTTTCCATGTTATAAAAATTTTGAAAACTTCATGTTCAATATTGATATCTGAGGATTTTAAAAAGAAATTAGCAACTATTTTTCCAGTTTATACAATGTGTTTTTCAATTAATGTTGTTTATTGTGTTTTTTAAATAATATTTCAAGGACAGTATGCGGATTGCAGATAGAGAAAATAATATTTCAACAAAATTATCCCTTAAATTGTAAACTTCTCTTCTAAATTTAATAAGCTGTTCTCACCTGAAGGAAAGCCTTGCTTGAGGAGACTGGGCCCGGGTCCCTCTCGCAAGTCTGTTTCCGGAAGGGGTAGGATATTGTAATAATAACGCCCCACCATTATTAATTGTCTTTGAAAAGCTAACGCGTATTCTTAATTTCTTTCAACCTCAATAAAGCACAGCCCCTATTTCAAATTGTGACCTAGGAATAAACGAATTCACTAACTATTCTATTCCCTTAACCGCCACACGCGAAACATTAAAATTATTTTTAGACATGAGTCAGCGTCACGCGTCTATCTCGCCCCACCGCGCTTGTTCGGCAAGTCTTGCGACGTTGAGTCATACCTTCACGTAGTCAAGCCGGATGTTCAATTCTAACCATTTTGAAGAATTTTGAACTCCTAGCACCCCCATAGTATAAAAACGTTGAGCAGCGATTTTCGCCCTTTCCTTCATTGCTTTTCTCTCTTGCCTTCTGGCTCGCGCTCTCTTAATCTTCTGTCCCTTGTCTGCGTACTGCTTCCAACTATACTATGATGTAAACGTCTTTTTACTGCCCCGGCAGATTCCAGTAGCCACTAGTATTGTTTGTGTGTGTCCTGCTGTAAAGGTACCTGAAATGTCTGCAGAATAATACGGTATAAAATAATGTGCACCTCATCAGTGTTGTGCGGCCCCTTCAATGCCTCCCCTGAGTGTTTATTACAGCGACCACGACTACCTGAGTGTGAATACATCACCTGTACCGTTAAAGTTAAGGCCGTTACATTACACATACACACACACACACATACATATATATATATATATATATATATATATATATATATATATATATATATCATACCCCATATATGTATCCTAAGAACCAACGCCTAAGATGTGCGAATTTAACAATTTCATTTATCCACATATCAGTGTCAATAATCCCTATAAGTAAATTAATATTCTTTTCCGACGCGGTAGGCATTTGTCTCGAGGATATTCGCTTACCCTTTCAGAGATTTTGTTTTCCACTTTATGATTGGAAGACTGTATAGGTAAACTAAGCTTCTTGAAGGGACAGCACAGAATCCATGTCTTACTCTATCCCACACACAAAGTTAACCACTATAACATATGGGTGGCTCGAGCAAATAAAATATAGCCACAATATTCCTGACGATATATAAAGTACGATTATATAAAGTACAATTAATGGAAAGGTATTTTTATAAGCTTAATATGTAATAATTTATCCCCATCATATCAAACTGATCCATAAACAAGAGATCCCTAGAGTAGAAAAGAAAAATGTTTCTAGATAATATAAGAAATTTCTATTTTCTAACGTCATGCATACGATCTCTGAGGACTAAGGCCGTCTGCACACGGAGCAACTCAAAAGAAACTGATAACTGACTCCAATCACAAACCAGTCCGTGATGAGTCGTAACCTATGTAATTGAATGGAGCCACGCACACGGCGCAACTGGTTACAAACCCGTCCGACGGGTTAGCTGGGCTGACAAGGTGTTCTCTCTCTATTGTACCCAGTTACTCCCTCTGAACCGAGTGGTATTTTTCACTCGGGGAAGCATATGTATTTCTGTTCTCATTCCTAGCTCTATGCTTTTTAAGGTATTCCTAGTTACGGTCTCTTTAACTGCCTTAGAACAATGGCCACCAACCTTTGTGCCCCTGTGGGTGTTGACTGCTCTCAGAAGAATTTGTCACCAAATACAATATTGTTAATACTCTTCAATGGTCACGCCCTCAGTCGTCTTTTGCTGTTAATGCATTAAGTGAGCAACCATTCCCTTGTACCATTACGAGTTACCTGATTTTGGGCGGGGATAAAATTAACTTTATTCGCAAAGTATATAAATAAATAGTTCAAAAATATCAATTGAGAGATAGATTAACACTTGCTCTAATTGTTGTTGTCCCTGACCTTTTTAATCAATTTCGCTGCGTTTAGTTATTATAATCAAACTCATTTTTATCCCTGAGTTTATTCTTCAATAAGTAATCAGAAAGCGATTAATCTTTTTAATAGCTTAATGACTATTAAAATATTTTGCATGTGAGTAGGTGTCGAAACTGGACTGAAAGGAAAAACTTGTGTATCCAGGTTTGGAAAAATTAACTCGAACTTTTGTTTTTCGAATGCATGAAATGATTACGGGCTACAAATTTAGAAAGTGTCATTTTATAATAGCAAATTTTAAAAACCCCAGTGCTTTTTATTATACGTTTTTATATTCAGAAAAATGAGTACCCATATAGTGTAGTGGTTAGCGTTCTGAACTGCCATGCAATGGGCTTGGGTTCAAATCTGAAATAAGGCTTGGTCGTTTCCGTGTCGTCTCATCATAGGGAGCAATGCTGGCTCACTTATAAGGTGCTCCCATAATAAAGTAGCCAATAAAATAGCGGTGAATAACAAAAGGTGAATGTCTCACGACAAAGTGTCACCGCATTAGGGAAGAATGTCTAACGACAAGTGCCTCCGCGTTAGACAAAAAAATCAGAAAATTTTAGGGTTTTTGAATTTAAAATGCATTTATATGTATCCTTTGGTGTGGTCACAAATTATTTAATTGCTCACCTTATGTTTAGAGCAATTCTATTTTCACGTCGTGTAAAGTGAGTAATGACAATTTTCCCTCAAAGATATGATTAAATATAACTGCATATAGCTGTAAATTGACATCGTAAGGCAACACAACGTGTAGAATAAATATTACCACTTTCTGTTTACCAATATAGCTTATTGGAGTCCACACCCACGATTTGTGGAACCTGATTTAACTTTTAAAGATGTTCATGCCTAGCTACATCTACAGTAGTTAAGCAGCTTATGTCATTTCACATACACAAATAAAATTCTATCCATCTCGTTACGATCTATGTAATTACTTCGCGTTTAATGCAAACAAAACCACGAGAAAAACTAAAAGTAGGTGCGGCAAATTGTGATTGTCAGGCTTAATCGAAATTCCCGGCAAACAAATTCCCTGGGGCAACAAAACTTCTCATTTTCTCCTATTTCGTTGAGGGACAGAATTGGGAAACCTGATATACTGAACGGAGCTCAATTAGAACATTAATTAAACTAATGGGCCCCTTACTCTGCTTAATAAATTTCCCCGCGTAGAAACAAGCTTGAGGTTGCCAGATGCACTTTGTTTCATACACCAAAACGAAAAGGGTTTTAATTGCCGTGCACTGCAGACGATAAAACGAGGAACAAAGAATAAAAAAAAGATGGCGGACAAAGCGCTGCTGGCTGAAACGTGTTGACATGGTAATAGACTAGATTAATGAAAGCAATCTTTTGTCCGATCGATTTAGAGCAATGTATCATATGTGGCGATGTTAATCAAGCCGAAGATTAAACTTCGCACTATAAAAGACTCATAAATTACTGAAAACTCCTGCATTGTGTGGTGAGCCTAGTGAGTTTTTTTTTCTTACTTTTTGCCTGCCGATCGCTGCCATGGATGGCAAGCTGGTGTTTAGCTACGGCGGCTTTAAAAGTAATAAAAACAAATGATCTCAAACTGAATCGAAATCAATTTGTTTCCACGCCTTTGCATTTGTTTCAGTTTGATTCCGAATAATAATGAGTAAAATTCTGCTCGAATGAAAAGGAAGGCGTGGTATTTATATTTGCATCACAGTTTATGCTATTTTTGGGAGTAGATATCTTTATCATTATTCTGCAGTAATTACTGTGAACTTTAAAGGAAATGATTTGTCGGAAAGCGAAAAACTTCAATTTAGATTCACGAGGGTATAAAACATACCAATATAAACTCTATTACTTTAATAGCGGAGAAGTTTACGAATATAGGAAATTTTTGTCATTAATTACAGACAAGGGTCCTTTGGAAGTGTATAAATTACATTTCTTATGTTTGGGGAATTAACAACTTTTCCTAATATTTAGGGATTACCATTTCGTAATTTTTTATCCATACTCTCAAAATACTTTAAATTTTAATATTTTTCCTTAAAAAATTTCAAAATAATTTTTTACGAAAAATACATTTAAGTCAAAAAATGCGTCATTGTTTCATCTCAAAACTTTTAGTTTTTACTAATTTCCACTATCGATATCAGTCAGGCGACGGAGAACAAATGGTAGGTGACCGAAGGGGAGTATCTTCTACAGAGCACTTACTGAAGGAATGTTAATTTTGTTTGTGCGTAACAGGAAAATGAAAATGTAAAACTTAACTCACTGATATTGTTATGGCTGAAGAAGTCAAACTACCGACCAGCTCAGCCTTGACATTCCAAGTGTAACGCTCTTATTTTCTTTTTTCTAGAAAATGTTAAGGTGCTATGAAAGTTCAGTTGTAAGAAGGACCGTACAACTTTTTCCAATTTAGTTTCATGCAGCTTTGAGCATTGCCCTTAAATTGGAATGATATGTCGGTTTCTTTCTTTGTCTCTTAGACATTTATTGTAAGAATAAAAGTCATGTGTATTCCCATATGCCACCTAATTTTCCCCTCCACCGTAAAACCTACAAAACAACATGTATAAAACACTCAGATAAAAATTTTGTTGGTCTTACAGTCAAAAGTAATACCTCCATTAAGAATTTCATTAAATATTGCAAAATGTATGTTTGTTACGATTTGGGAATACTCTTTACGAAACATGGATATATATATAAAATAAAAAGGAGATATAATAAAATATATTTTAATTATCATTTCTCTCCAAAAATCTTTTGAAAGAAGAGAATGGTTGAGAGAAAGCTGCCATTTCTCTAGAAACCCGTAGGCTATTTGTTGTGAACCTGCATAGTAATTTCTGATTTATAGCTGAGGGCTCGGAATGATACAATATTAACACACACGCCTTATAGTCCAATTACTTAGAGCTCCGTGCAAAACCTACGAATCTGTTCGATGAGTAAATTGTTGCGATTCGAAACACCTCTGATCTGCAGGCTATCATCCCTATTTTTTATCATGTCGGTCATTGTCAGATCCCGCTCGCAAACGGCTCTCGAATTGTTTCCAGTATGCCCCTGGCAAAAGCGGGGAAACAGAACTGGGTAATAAGAGGGTAGGCAAGTAATTAGGCAAATTCGAATTCGGTTTTTTCTTTCCGAAGTGATAAATGTGTCAGGTCTCACAACTGAACTTGCAATGACATGGAATTAGAAGGTCTCTCATTACCACCTCAGACGCAGTTTCAAAATTTGGGCAACTTTACACCCTGGACACGTACGTTCCTTCTTCCCCCTAATAGCGCTCGAGATCGCCAAACGCTGCAAACGCATCAACAATTCTAATAACCCTAAAACGCTCTGGGAAACAATAGCTGATGGCTTCAATTTTCGTAAATGAATTCTTTCTTTGTTCGTGATGGCTACCGTGCGATGCTGTGTTCTCGCGCGGTCACATTATCTTCCATTAACTTTCATCATACAGAAATATGAATTGCCCTTTCGTCAGCTTCTAATGCTGTTAGCGCCGGTCATCTTTGCGAATTAATCCGATGGATGTTATGTAATGCGATTGATGGAACCCTCTGTGAAAACGTGTTAGGTGTGAGTAATCGTACCTCAAAGCCCATTATGCGGACCATTATTTCTTACAGTCAGGGGTGTGAACTGAAATAAACTATTTTAATGTTAGAACCATGGATTGATCGATCTCTTTGGATTGTTTCTCTAACTGCTGCGATTCAAATCCCAGGAGAAGATATTACGGGAAATTTCCTGGGTAATCGGACTAGTAATTGAACAAATACATTTTTCCCTTTCAATTGTGCTCCAACCTAATTAATCATATATAACCATTTTATTGATTTCTTTTTCTGCTTTTCGAATGGAACGTCAAGTTAATTTATTTCCAAAATTTAACGTTGGGCGAGAATATTAGCTTTCACGAGTGCGTTGGAACAGATGTGGGGCAGCATTATATATTCTGACACTCGTATTTTGTATTCAGCACATTGATGCAATGGTATGTTCTTGAAAATATATTAGAGCCTTTTAAAAAATAGGAAAGCAAATGCTTTCGTTTTTCATAAACACTTAAATATCAGTAGTGAAATGAAATGTTGAAGAAACTTCTATGTAATGAATATCGATTACTTTAAATGTGCCGAAAAAATTCATTCAACTTTATCACTGTTTATTGTCTCTGTCTGTAAAATAACCAGTAGAAAACTAAACTTCCAATACTTTGAAAAATATTTAAATTATAGGATAACAGATATATAAGTTTAGAATACTTACAAAAATTAATCATCGCTTAAACCTGTCATTTAAATATTTAACATGCTTTATCAGTCTAACAAGTTCACAATAAAATAAAGTAATTTGATTCTTTTAGCATTTTAATCATCGATATAATGCATACACTTCCCTACAATAATGGACCGGACAATAAGATGTGATGGTATATGGGAAAGAATACATGCTTTAATAGGGGAATGGTCTCCCACATGATGCAATTACACTAGCAACCCTTCTGGGCATACTTTCAACAAGGCTTTGATACACAGCTATGGGTATTTTGGTCCATTCCTTCTGCAAGAATGTCGCCAGCTCAGCTGTAGATTTCGGACGTGGTTCCCTGGTCCGTAAGCGTCGCTCTAACTCGTCCCACAAATGTTCCATGGGTTTTATGTCGGGACTCTGAGCATGCCAGAGAAGACGTTTTACATCCATATTTTGATACCACTGCTTGACAGAGGCTGCAACATGACATGGAGCGTTGTCGTTCTGGAAGTAACATTCGTCCATTTCATAAAACTGCCAGAGTGTAGGAAGAACCTGATTGTCCAAAATGTTCATGTAGGCGTCGGCGTTCAATTTATCAGGGACAACATGCAAAGGTCCCAGGCCATACCACGAAATAAACCCCCAAACAAGTACACCACAACCACCGAATTTCAGAGTTGGAACGATGCACTCGGGTAACATACGTTTGCCTGGCATTCGCCAAACCCAAACAAGCCCATCCGACTGGAACAGCGTGTAGCGTGACTCGTCGTTCCATAAAACAGTTTTCCAGTGGTCCACAGTTCAGTTGCATCGTTCAAAACACAAAGTGAGTCTGCCGGCTTTGTTGGATGGGGTGATGTTTGGTTTGTGGGCGGCAACACATCAGTAGATATCAAGGGCGTGCAGTTCTTTCTGCAAAGTATTGGGATGCACCGTAACCAGCTGAAACTCACTGTTGATGATTTGGAAGGGTTTCTTGCGGTTCTTACGAACCTCACGCTACAGGACACGCCGATCCCGTTCGTTTAGTTTACGGGGACGACCAACGTGTGTAGTTCGTGTCTCAACTCCCGTAGTCTTCTTCACGACATTACCAACAGTTGACCGTGGCTGTGATAATTCTATCGCAGTTGCGCGAATAGACTTTCCAATAATGTGACAACCAACTATAACAAATCTTTCAAAGTCACTAAGTTCCTTTCGTTTCGACATGTTGTTACAATTTCACACAGAACTAACGACGTTACCACTTCGAGTATCGTATTTAACCTTAACAGGTCAAGTGCGAGCACTGGATTTGCATAAAATCCAACATGTAGTCGGATTTTATACAAATCCGCTGGCGTCCGGTCCATTATTGTAGGGTAGAGTATTTCAAAAATTAAAACTATGTGAGTATTCACACACTGGTAGCAGAATGGAAAAAGTTGTGCAAAGTATATGGATCCGGTTTTATAAACAGGATTCCTCCTACTTGATAAGAGATCCCAAGTCATTGGCAGAACTTAATATTCATTAAAAAACTTATTTAATAAAGGAAGATGGATTTTACGAAAATTGCTCAATGCTGTTCACTGATAAGGCTACTAACATTTAGATTGCATTAGTTTGCTCCAAATCTAATAAAACGCCCTATTAATAATAACTGAACACTGAAATAACGAAATTTCAAAATGAATGAGCCAAAAGAAGAATTCTACTACAAAATCTAAGAACCATGCACAGCACAGGAAATACTTCGTCTTTCTGCTACAGAAAGACAGCAAGCCTGTAAATTTCGGGAAAGAAACCTTTCAGTTCAAACTGTTCAGTGGTGCCGAGGGATTTTGACCAAGGATGGCAAAGAGATCTTCGGAAAGGGGGAGATTTAAGTAATAAAAGCTAGTTGGGTGGATTAAACGAATAACTTGTCCCATACCTAATTATCTGAAAAAAAACCTTACACAAGAAAGTAGACTTGGTGAGGCTAACTAAAATGCCTTTATTTTTCTTATTTTTCATAAAAACATAGTAAAAAGGGGGATCGATTTGATCCAATAACTTGGAAGAAAAATATTTACAAAACTTAACCATTAAACAAAAAAAGAATACAGATAAGCGTGTCATGAACGGGTGAAAATTAACCTACTTTAATTTTGAAAACACCTACTTTAACTTAATGGTAAAGGTTGGAATAGGTACAGGAAGAAAGAATGGATACAAGCTTAATGGCTCGACAATACGTCGCAAACACATCTAAATATCAAACTTGCTGCGAAAACAGCTACTAACACAATGGCTGAAAGCCCCAACTTACTCGCAGAATAGTTACTGCTTAAACAAAAACCCCACTCGCTGAAAAAATACGTACATCTTAAATACTTGTATTTACTTGAACAAACCCCATTGGCTGTGACGCGAGAGCTTCGTAATTCCAGTCCTGCCTTCAAAGTTGAAAAATCTGCATATTTATTTTAAACCATCCGTTCACGACACGTTTTTAAATGTCGCGTTTTTGGATTAAGAGAGAACAAATACTACATTCTACTGAGTGTAAATTAACTGTATTAAAAATTTTAAAAATCCGTTGTACGTATCCCAAGAATTTAAAGAAACTAACCTAATATTTTACACATCGACCATACCTTTAATGAGTACTGATTCTGAGGAGTTACTCATTGATCGCATCCGTTTCGAATCAGAGGAGCATCGGCACAGTGCATGCAATTATAATATTTTCCGCTCGAAACATTTAAGAAATTACTAGGAACTTTCATTGAAACTGAACGAAAATGTGCTGCATAAGGAACTCTTCAAAATTCCTTTAACATCGGCACAACCACTCATAATGGAGAGGAATTAATGGTTAACTAATATCAAAATAACAGCAATGCATAATTTCATAAATGGAAATTATTAATTTTAGAAAGGTAATACTGAGACAGAAAATTCAATTTATCTGAATCTTGCCTTACAGACATTCATGTTTTTTAATGCCATAATGACACATTGTGAACAGAATTTGAGATATCATCCTCCAATTTTTAGATAAGTAGGATATTTTAGACAAAACCTTTTTACTTCATTGCTTAACTCTAGATCAGAAGAATGAAACTGAGTTTCACTGTAATTCTCCAGTAGTACTTTAAGAGTATATTTTCCTGAATTAAATTTTAGATGCTTAAAAAACTCCATTTTAATTATTGATTCCGAGTAACTTATTACTTACTTATTACTTATATATTTACTATATTATTTTTATTTTTCAAAAATGTTGCTAACAAAGTGAATTACAAGTACAGAAATAGTTTTTGAAACATTAAATGAAAGATAAGAAACCAAACATATTAATATAGATATGTTTAAGTTTAATGCCAATAAAAAATACAGTAGTTATATATATATATATATATATATATATATATATATATATTTAATTTTTAAACATATTTTTAAAGCATGTGTAATGATAAGTGGTCAGCGGAAAAGTGATGCGTAGCCAAAGTGGTGCGTGAACCATTTACGTTAACCAGGTTTATTCTCGAAGGAAACGCACACTAGGGAAGCTACTTCTAAATTTTTGAACCCGCACAAACTAATTTTGTTAGGTCTATCAAATTTAAATGAGACTTTTGTAATAGCAGCGACCATTTTAAAACTCATTGTTGAGACAACAGTGAAAAGTTGTCTGAGGTGTCTAGAATCGCTAGGCATCTGTCAGATATTCAAGTGTTTGTTTTTCTGTACCAACAACTGTAAGTAAGCGAAAGTGCATAGTTGTTGTTCTTTCTATGGTCCTTAGAACTGACGACTATGTCAGACCCCATCCCGGTGTACATATGAAGATAAGACAGGAAATAGAAACATATACACACAACACACAGAAGAATTTTTATTTGCAAACAATGGCACCGGCGATGGACAGTGGATTGCAGCTCCCCTTTCTAGACAGGGCTCCTTTTGCAGGCGGAAGACTGACGAGATTCCCATATTACAACCAAGTCGTATGCGGGAATCGAACCCTCGCCCCTAACTTGGCAGGTTGGTGCCTTAACCACTTAGCCACTAGGTGAGACGCATTATTGTAAAATTTTCATTGAATGAAAATGTTAAACTCATTGAAATTTTGCGTAGATTACTGGCACAGTTCAGCAATAACACGCTATCGAAGTCGCAAAATTTGAAAATTGCAGAAAATGTTTCATGGTGGGCCGAGAAATCGAAAATTTGTGTCATTCTTTTCGACCAAGAACCAGCGTTATTGTTGAGAAAATTTAAAAAATTAGTAACCTTATTCGCAACGACCGGCGAATAACAGTTCATGACATTAGGGAAAATAAACCAAGATAAGCTTTGAAAGTGTGTAAACCATGATAAAGAACAAGAGAAAATTTTGAAAAATCATTGCAAGATAGGTGCCTTGAAAAAGACGCTCGAGACCTTGCGCTCACCCATTCCCTCATTTTCCGATGAATGGGCTTTGAGGGCCGCTGGCCGAGGGTTGGACACACTTGCTCTATCATCTGCACCTATAGTAAGCACCGTAAGTAAGAACCTTTAGTCTGCGCCTTGAGTTTAAGTAACCATGCTAAAATCCAATAATATGGACGTTTATAAATGTCTTTTAAATTAAAGACATTTCTGCACTAAGTACATTGCTAAATTACTTCACTAATTTAAAATGATTAAAGTTGATTGATAAAGAAAATATAAAAATCGTGTTGGAAGAAAAACAATACACCCTGCTCAATAAGCTATTTTAATATATCACCATCGGTTTGAGACTAGATGTGATAAATTATTTATTCTCAAGCTGTTCAAATTATATTTCGGCGAAAAGTTTGCTAAGCGTATATATATATAATATGTATATATGTTATGCTAAAAATATATTCCTCCTTTCTTAACGTTATTAAACTCACTCCCGAACTTAATTTGACCAATTAATGTCTAATTTCACTAACTTCTGCTAAACTCACAATAACTTTTATATCTACCCTCAGGGGCGCTTCGTGATAAAATAGCCAGCTTTGCAGTTTAGACAACAGAGACATGTGGTGGCCTTCTGGTACAGCGCGCTGACTTTCAGTGCTGAGGGTGCTCGGATCGAATCCGGCGTGGAGCCACTAAAATGCCTCCGTTTGTGTCGTCCCTTCATAGGGGTAATGCTGGTTCGCTTATATGGTGCACATATAATAAACTGGCTAGCAAAACTGCGGTGTATTGTAGTAGAATGTCTTCACGACAAGTGCCTCCGTATTGGTTTAAAAAAAAAAGTTTAGACTACAGAGCAGTGTCCTTATATGGTTAGTATGGAGAGTCTTATATGGTAATTACCCCTTATAGAGTATGAAATTTGGAGAATAAGAGCAATCCTGAACACTATGAAAGTTCCATTTCAAGAATGTAGGGGGTGTTACGTGACGTATAATTGCCCTTCTACATTTACACTCTTCAGATAAACTTCGGGATCACTCGAGTAGAGTAGAACCCAAATCTCTCTCTGCCAGAATGGCGTAATAAATGTGCTGTTCAATATGTTAACTGTGTGTTTTATTGAGTTTCAACAACCCATGCCACCTACGACAACAACTTAAGATGAGTTTCCAAACTTTAATTTTTGAATCAATCACACACACACACATATATATATATATATATATATATATATATATATATATATATATATATATATATATATATATATATATATATATATATACATACAGTGGGACCTCGATCGATCGCTCCCCGGATCATCGTTTTCCCGTATGTGTCGTTTACTTCATTCAGTCTCGATGATAAAATTTCTTTGTTACATTCCCGAATTTATCGTTCAGCGCAATAGGTCCCAATAAAAACGAAAGATCTAGGTTTCACTATATATATATATATATATATATATATACAGTGGCGCACCCAGGATTTTTTCTTGGGAGAGGGGGCCGAGATGAATGGATAAAAATATTTATAATGCATGGGGGGGGGCCGAGATGAACGAATGAAAATATTTATAATGCAAAATCAATATTTCTACTTCTTTGGGGGGGGGGGGCAGGACCCCCTACGCCCCCTGAGTGCGCCACTATATATATATATATATATATATATATATATATATATATATATGTGTGTGTGTGTGTGTGTGTGTGTGTGTGTGTGTGTGTATTTCGTTTAACAGTAAAAAATATTAAACAGTGCCATCATTTCATTATAAATTTTGTAATATGTTTAGCAGCAAATAAGACTAACGATCATATACAGCTCATATTCAAAATATTAGAATAATTATACTTTTTTACAAATTGAAAATATCCTTTGGTAATTTAATGTCTTTTAATGCAAATATGCAAATGATATTTTTATTAAGAACTTATTGTTGATTAAACTTATTTATTATCTTAAAATTAATATCATTTTTGAAAAGATTAATTGAAAAAAAAATTATTTTGAAAAGTCAAATTATTAGAATATTTATTCAAGTGGTTCAAAATATTAGAATATTTCACATTAATTCTCCTTTAATTATCACCAATTCATAACTGGTGGCATCATTGATTAAATTCAGATGATTTTACTTAAAATAAGTATTCTTTTTGCAGTTTGTTTGCTTTTTTGTCTTAAAATGGGTCGTGTGAGTGATATTCCTGAGTCTATTAAACTTCGTATGGTTGATTTGTATCGGCACGGTAAAAATCAATGTTATATAATGAATTATTTGCATTGTTCGCAATCAAGCGTTAGTAAAATACTAACACAATATTAAAAAAATGGAAAATTTCAAAATAATCGCTGAAATGGTGGCCGAAAACCAAAAGCATCTGCTAGAGATGACAGGAAACTGAAGAGTATAGTTAAGAAAAACCGTTTTAAAAGTGTGCGATTCTTGCACCGAAAATGGAAAGAAGAAGCAGTTGAAGTTTCTAAATCGACAACATTAAGACGTCTCCATAAATTTAAGTTTGAATCTCATGTACCGAAAACAAAACCTCTCATGACTGCAAAATAAAAGCGTATAAGATTGAATTGGTGTAAATCAAGACGTTTATGGAGCGAAGAAGATAGGAAAAAAATATTATTTAGTGATAAAAGTATGTTTTGTGTTTCATATGGTAGTCAAGGTATTCGAGTTTGGAGAATGAAGCAAGAAGCATTTGATAAAGAATGCCTTAAACGTTCGGTAAAATTTGCTGCTAGTCTCATGGTTTGGGGTTGCATGAGTGCAGAAGGACCTGGAAAGTTATGCATCGTCTACAAAAAGGTTAACTCTCAGATATATCAAGAAATTTTGGAATATTACATGATTCCATCATCAGAAGATTTTTTTGAAGATGATGTCATCTTTCAAAAAGATTTAGCGTCACCACATACCTCGGTGTCAACTAAGAATTGGTTCCGCCAACGAAAAATTAAGGTACTTCCTTGGCCACCAAACTCACCAGACATTAATCCCATCGAAAACTTATGGGGTATAACGAAGAAAAAACTCCAAGAAAATCCTCCTTCAAGTAAAACTGAGTTAGTGGCCCGTATAAAGTCTATTTGTGCTAATATTGATAGAAATATTTGTAAACACCTTGTATATAGTATGCAAGATCGATTGTACATTAAAGCTAAAGGGGATGCTACAAAATATTAACTACTATTTACTTCATATTCATAAGGTAATATTTTTGCATAAAATAAAATATTCTAATATTTTGAACCAATCTAAATTTTATTCTAATATTTTGATGTGTTTCAGAAAGCTGTTGTATACCTAATTTTTTGTATTTTATATTTTGTAAATGTTAAAATCTTATGTAAACATTCAGATTTAATTTATAAGAAATTTAATTGAATTTACTTAGTATCAAAAATAAATAAATGGAAAATAATTTCTTTCTTATTACTTTTTCTCAATTATTCTAATATTTTGAATCTGAGCTGTATTATAGCCCAGTAATTCCTAGATACACTCTGTCACAAAAAAATATATGCACCCAGCAGAAATCGAGCTACTATCACGAAACATGGCACGAATGTAGTCTAGTAAGAGATATGCAAATGATTAAAATTTCGACGCCAGTGAAACAAGGGTAACCGCTCTATGCGCATGTGAGATGCGCAGCTGGGAAAGTTTAAAAGCATGATTGCTCGTGCCATATGGTTATTCAAACAAATCTTTCGACTTGGATGGACGGTATTGTGACTAGAGGTGCCTCTGAGACGTAACCGGAGACAGTACAAACAATTGTCGGACTTAGTGTGGGGGCGTATAGTAGGCCTCATAGAAATAGGTTGGTCGAACAAGCGTATCGGCCACCACCTCCGTCAGAGTGATATGGTAGTTGTTCAGTGTTGGCAACAATGGATCACGGAAGAGATAGTCTACCGTCGCGGAGGATCAGGGCGTCCCAGGAACACAAATGCGCGCGAAGATCGAGCAATCATAAGAGCGGCGTCCGCACTTATGATTGCTCGATCTTACTTATGATTGCTCGATCTTACTTATGATCGTACTTATGATTGCTCGCGAAGGCCACGTCCGCACCAACAACGTTGCTAGAATCGGTTCGACGCCATTTACTACCTTCCAGACATCCGGTGGTATCAGGGGAAACCATTCGGAGACGACTGGCTGACGCAGGTATAAGGAGCCGACGTTTTTAAGATGCCTACCACTGACCCCACATCATAGGCAGTGTCGATTGGATTTTTGCCGACCTCGGGCAAGCTGGAGTGTGACCGACTGGAGGCGTGTGATCTTCAGCGATGAATCCCGATTCAGTCTCGATGCTGAGGACCAGCGCATACGCGTGTGGAGGCGGCCAGGCCACGCGTCCGATCCGGCATTTGTTGTCGAGAGGCATACGGCGATTACACGAGGTATGACAGTGTGGTGAGCGATTTGTTGGGACACACGATCACCTCTAGTCGTCCTTCAACGCACTTTCACGGCATGTTTTTTTTTTTTTTTTGGTTTGGGTCCTATTTTGCTACAGGATGGCTAATTAGACTGGGACCTACTGTTTAAAGCCGATTCCGAACGGCTACAAATGTACATACCAAGGTTGGAACTCGAACCAGCAGACTTTGGTACAGAATGCCAGCGCCCTAGCCATTCGGCCATCACCTGGCGAATAACGGTGAGAGTGCAATAACAATGATAACATATAAGGGCACTTTCTCCCTCCATCAGATGGCAGTGAATAACCCTCGAATGCCCAACTCTCAGACGCGTGATGATGACGTCTTGTTTCCTGGGGTATAATGTAGTCCAAAAAGAGATGGAGGGTTTTATATTGTAAAGTTTGTTACCGACTTCAAAATCCTATTGTGAGCGTCACTTGTCTAAAATAAAATCATTGATGACATGTTTAGGATTAGACAAAGGGATAGTGGGATTTAAAACAATATTCAGGTTTTTAGCTGATGTCCGCAAGCCCATCTCCAGAGATAGCTACGTGAGCTGGATCTAACAAAACAGATAACAGTAGTAACGACATTATAATCTATAATAACGAGTAAGGACACTGGAAACCAGGCTATGACTAATGTTATCAGATTGAAAGCTTTCCAGAACACTTAAAGAGTCTGAGTAAATGATAAAATTTGTATTGTTATAATGCGAGGTAAAATCAAGGGCATCCATAATGGCCAAAATTTCAGAAGTAAAAACAGAGCAGGATGAGGGAAGTTTAAAACTATATATCGCACCCCGACAAGAAAAGTGACACAAGTCAAAAAATGGCAATTTTGAGGTTATGTCATTGAAAAATATGTATGAAGTGTTCCATCATGCATGAAAAGCGACACATCTCACAATTTGTTCGCCTGAGAGCAGTCGTATTAGTTTTATTGCAATGCTAGTTCAAGCTGCATAGGATTCTTTAAGTTGATTTTTCTCAAATGCTGCATTTTTGAGAGTTTTCACTTTTCTTGCCGGGGTGCGATATTGTCGAGATACAAAGAAAGGCACTTACCGATGGAATGCGTTGCCGTAGAAGCATCTGTATAAACATCAAAACTTTAGAAAACTCATTTCAGAGTCATTCTCAGTCATTCAAACTTATTCAAGAGTCAGAATGAGGTTTAGTAAAATTGCAAAAAGGTTTGATGCATGAAATAAAGTTTTTCTTCCAAGGCGGAGTGTCGAATAAGGTGCGCGTACAGACATTTCCATCTTCAAGATAAGTCTTTTTGATTAAGGTACGCACGTGTAGCCCGAAATAAGGGATACAATATGGACGATTTTCATACAGGCGATCGTACTGTTTGTCCAAAAAAGTATCCCGCAAAGGATTCAAAGGATGAGATAAGATACGAAAAAAAACAGTTCATTGAAAGTTGATGGTGGATATGACACAAAGGTAGTTCGTGGAAATTCACATTAGAGGTTTTGAATGGGCGAAGTGCAGAAGGCACCAGAATATATACGAAGTGCACTGTGGTGCACAGTGTCGAGTTTACGAAGAACAAATTGGTGGGCTGGGCCACGTGACGCACAGGTGTAGTCAAGCTTTGAACGATTTTGCCTAACGGTAAAGGGGCAATGTTGATGGGTGACCGGCACCCAAAGACATATTCGATAACACTTTTAGACTATTGAGCGATTTCTCACATTTTTTGCGGAGCTGCAAAACGTGTGGAAGACAAGTCAAAAACGTCGCCTAAAAACCACACAGAATCAATAACATTTATTTTTTGATCTCCTATAAAAATTTCGGAATTTGGATGGATCCCACATCTGCTACGAAGTCGCACACACGATGTGGACTTTAGTCGATGTGCCCCTATGTTTTGTCCGATGAAAAAGTAAAATCATTCTTCTCACTCCATGCAGTGATTCGTCTGCTAGCAGTCTGAAGTTGGCACTCAATGAAGCGCATGTCTTTCCCTTCACAGCCGATCTGTAGGTCAGCAACTAAGAGCAGACTTGCATAACTCGAAATACGATGAGAGCCATATTTTTTTATGAATAGTTGCTGCGTGCCGCAAGAAAAAAAGATACAGGGGAAAACGAAAAATGTTTTATCTTACAAAAAATTTATTACTGACTATTTTAAAATTAAAAATAAATATTAATATTCATTCTTATAATCCCTTTCGTAATATCATATATCTAAAAATAATATTCCAGAATTTTTTGATTTTCAATACAATGCGTCTTCACAAAAGGCCACAGAGTGAGTGCTGGCGGGCAGTATGTTGTGTAGGCCTGATATAGAGGCTTCCCCGCACGGAGGATGGTAACTGTTGAAGAATGCTGTTTATTTCCATTACGAAGAGAGTGAAGCTGAGAACACTTCCTTGGGGAACCCCTTTTTCTTAAATAAAAGTGTTGGATAAAACTGTGCCAATACGATCTTGGTAATGCCAGGTGATAAAAAAATTCTATATAACAATTGGGAGATTTCCACGAAACTCCAGGTCAAAGAGGTCTCAGAGTATACTGTAGTGCCGTGTAATTTTATCATAGTTTTTTCCATTTTAAAGAAAATGGAGACTAAATGATTTTTTAGGGGATAAGCTCTTCTAATGTCCGATTCCATGGCAATAATATCGTCCGTGGTCGATCTGCTTTTTCTGAAACCGCTCTGGGCTGGAACAATGAGGTTTCTCGTTTCCAAAACATAAACTAGGCGAGAATTGATCATCCTTTCTAAAAGTTTACAAAGGCAGCTACTTATGGCAATGGACTGATAATTATTGGGATTTGTAGCATCTTTTGCATACTTAGGAAAAGGGATGGTAATAGTAGTTCGGTGCAAGGCCGTAAGAAAAGCATTTTCTTCACATATTCTATAATGTGTGTATAAAAGGTTAGTTAGTGAGGGGGTGAAAGATGTTTGACCATATTTTTCCATTAGGTCGGAGAGAAGTATTCTGCGGACTATGAAGGCTGCGAATTGTTTCAGATTCTGTAAATGAATTATTATAAGAAAGTGTACTTGTTGTGTTAAAGTTGATAGTTCGGCGCTCAGACTTTTGTTTATATTTCAGAGAGGAGTATCTGTAAGAAACGGCAGATGAGTTGGAAGCAAGAGCAGTGTCTATCGCATTTGCTATTTCTGTAATGTCTGATATTGTTCTGTCATCATTAATCATGAAAGAGGTTGGTAGATGTATAAACCGACTGCCCTTTTAGCTTTTTTAACAAATGTTCGAAGGAGTGTTGTAAGATAGAATGGAAACGTATTTCACCCACGACTCCCTTTGGTTTTGTTGACACACTCTCTTAGCGTATTATTTTTGCCTCTTTTAAAGCCACAAGATTTTAAGTGGTTGGGTATCTAAAGAATATACCCTAGACCTTTTTTTTCTTGGCATACCGGCATTGATTAATCCACCACGATTTCCCATTTTTACGATAAACAGGGGAGGTTTTAGGTATAGCGACATCAGCTACGTCAATTATATCACTAGTAATGTTTTGGATGGCATTAATTGTGTTGTCCTGTACCATTTGCTCAATGATAATTCCAAGTGAGGTAAAAACACAGATCTGGAACTAAAAAGCTGTTTGATTATTTTCGACTAATTTCCATGTATTTTGGTGTGTTGAATACGAACAAAAATTTGAAAAAAAATCATAGACGTCAGGATTTAACACAAAATGCAAAATTCTCTTCAAATTTAGCAAATTTTTCTCAATTTTTGGTACCTTTTTATCTTGAGGTTTTTAACTAAATTTAAAGTCGAAATCACTATTAATTAATTCACATCAGTACATTTAAGATATACAATGCCAATAAACATAACTTTCAAAGAAAAGAACGTCCAGAGTGAGCTAATAGAAACCAGAATCAACATGTTGCAAGCTGACCGCGCATGTTCTAATACTTGGAGATCAAGATAAAGTTTGGACGCCTCATAAATTGTGAAAACGGTGTGTTGAGGACCTCCGAAATTGGTTCAAGGGATTCGTATGGTATGGCGAGAGCAAAAGAACCAAAGTGAGGACTATTACTTTTGTTCATGAGATATGAAAGGGTATAATTCCAAATGGAAGCATTCCATTTCATATCCCAATCTCCCCTTAGCAATTCGTCCCATCCCCTATGGCACAGATATACCAGTACCTAAACCCCCTGTTTCCTTGGAAGAGATACCTAGCTCCAATGAAGGTGAAGTCATACCTGAACCAGATGACGAATAAAGATCTGCCTTTGAAGATGATACAAGACCAATTTTTTTTCCCAGGAAGCGATGAATGATTTGGTAATAGACTTGTGTCAGCTTATGAATGATTAATGATTTGGTAATAGATGGTCTTTGGTCAGCGACATCTTCCCAAAGATGTCGCTGAGTAACTCAGTTCAAGGCTCAAAATCAGGAATTTATTGTTGCCAGGAGTGTCTTTTTCATGGTTCAGACATCGTGAAAAGGAGTTCGTTCCTTACTTTGCCCAGGAAGACAAGTTGGTTTATTGCATCAATGTCGAAGGTTTGATGGGTCAATTCAAAATCCAATGGCGTCTTTTCATAGATTCTTCAAAAAGAAGTCTCAAAGCAGTTTTACTCCACAACGGAAGTTTTTACGCTTCCATCCCTGTAGGTCATTCCGTACACTTGAAGGAAACCTACGAGAACTTGGAATTGGTTCTTCGTAAACTTAAATGTGAAGACCATGGTTGACATGTGAGTGGGTATTTATAGATCTTGGGCATGCTGCTCGGGCAACAAGCTGTATATACCAAATACCCTTGTTTTCTGTGTCTATGGGACAGTCGAGACCGACAAAATCACTGGACCAAGAAGAGTTAGCAGCCGAGGGTGCTCATAGTCGGTCAAAAAAATGTCTGAGAAACTTTGGTACCTACACATAAAGTTCTTCTACCACCTCTCCATATAAAATTGGGGTTGATGAAGGAATTCGGGAAATCACTTCCAAGGGAGGGAGAATGATTCAAATATTTGGTTACCAAGTTTCCAAGCCTCTTGAAGGCAAAATTGAAGGAAGGCGTGTTCGTTGGACCAGGCATTGGAGGGCTTATACTTGATCAAGAGTTTATCAATACCATGACGGATTCTCAAAAAGAAGGGTGCACCGCAATACTCTTAGGCCGTCCGCACACGGAGCGACTCAAAGGAAACTCAACTGGTTAGTGACTGAAATTGCTTATCGGTTGCAAACTCGTTAGTGATGCGGCTCCGCACACGAGCCGACTCAAAAGTGATTCAAATCAATAGTTTGCGACCTGTCATGGAAGGAAGAACATCATTATTCCGGGCATTATTTTTAGTTAAATTATTATAAGAAATTAATTTATTTTAAAAAATCGTCACAATAGATTGTCTTTGATCAATCGTTTAAAAATGGACTGTATATATGGGCGCACATATTCCATACAACAAAAAACGTTAGAATTCCATTTCATCGCTAGGCAGAAGTCACGTGACTCGTGTTCGTCATTTGGCAGCTTGCCAAAGGAGCGGCTTGCCAAAGGACTCGACACGTTGAGTTGCCTGCGACTGATTACAAACGCGTTGCTGACGGGTTTGTAACCAGTTGCGCCGTGTGCGTGGCTCCATTCAATTACATAGGTTACGACTCATCACGGACTGGTTTATGATTGGAGTCGGTTATCAGTTTCTTTTGAGTTGCTCCGTGTGCGGACGGCCTTACACTGCAAAATATATTATTTGAAACTTATATAGGCATCGTTTTATTTAATTAGAGTGGCAGGTTTGTTGTAAACAATCCCACACTTTGGTTTCCTTCTGAGCAAATCTGATGAAGAGTTGCCTCCGGGAAAAGGCTGTAAACTCTTGAAACTAAGTAATTTGTTTCTTGAAGGAACTTTAACTGGAGTTACTTTTTAAATAACCCTGGTTTGGTTTGGAGAGTTACGGCTAATTTTTTCTACACGAGAGCTAATTAAATCGGGAACTACTGCTCAAACATCCATGCCAAGAGTGGGACTCGAACGCACAGACTCTGGTACCGAATGCCAGCGGTCTAGCCATTCGGCCATCATCGGGGAAAAACCCTGATCATCCCCTCCACATGACTAATTTTTCACGTAACAAATTACTCAATAGCAATGTGTAGGGCATCTCCATATTAGTCTCGTAACTGGTATTTTCCCCGTGTTTTACATAAAGTATTCATATTAAAATAATTTTGCAAGCATATATTCATTGAATTTTCTTTCTCATTATATGCTTAGTTATCAAGTAGGTAACAAAAAATGTAAGAAAATTACCGTTTGAGGAAATTCGAAATTTAGAGCAATCACTGTGTATCACCGTAAACCAGTTGAAGAAACAATATTAGGAGATAGATTAAGTTTGCTGCCAATCAAATTAAATATAGCTCTCGTAATCTGTCGTATTCAGAAAAATAACTTTTACGCGAATGATATTGGCAGCTTCAGTACGAAAGTTAAAATTGAAATACTGTAAGCACATTACTAACCGCTCGGGACAATTTCTTATTTTGCTTGGAATATATGCGTTAAATGTATTTGAGAACTTTTCAAAAACTTTTCTGCTTTAAACGTTATCACACTTCTAAAAGTCACTAAATTGAGTAGCACCTTTATTTTCATGCATTTCGTGTAAGATGTATGACACATACAATCGGAATAATAGATAACCATAAAAGTTCTTGTTAACTTGCTTGCTTTATGGAAGCATAAGTTTTTTAAAATATTCTCGGTGGCTAGCGTATAGTAAGGTGCATTTCATCAAGAATTTCCAACAATACTGATTCTACGAAATGAATTGGAGGAGCAAATATAAATAATAAATAAAAATAATAAATGTGAGGTAATTCTCCTGTAGTAACTTCTCACAAATACAAGCTTGTGTTGCAAAAGAGGATCGTAACACCCAAAGTAACACACACCGTTGGCCCAACCGCATATTTCCGTTACATCGTTGTGGAATGGTTACCGTTGGCAGAAATTTCAGAAATTCAGATGGGCCAACTGCAAAATGTGTATGTTGGGCCAACAATTACAAAATGTGGTTGGCCCAACTGTAATTGAGAGCTGTTGGGCCAACAATTACAAAATGTGGTTGGTCCAACTGTAACTGAGAACTGTTGGGCCAACAGTTACAAAATGTGGTTGGCCCAACTGCAAATGAAAGCTATAGGGCCAACAGTTACAAAGCGCCTACTGTTGCCCTACAAATCCAACCGTTGGGCCAACCTCGCGCCAACGTCCAAATCCTGCAAATCCAATAGTTGGGCCAACTGAACGCCAACCATTGGGCCAACCTCGTGCCAACGGCCAAATCCAACCGTTGGCCAACCATGCCCGAAAATGGTTGGCTAACGACTTACCAACGGTTTTGTGTTACTTGGAACCCTGAACCAACCAACCACATATTTTTTTAAATTCCTACTAATAAAGCTGACTTTTGACATGCATATCATGAAGTAAATTTTCAGTGATATATCTGAACAGCAATCTGTATGATTAAGAGATCTGTATGATTAATCATCGCATAGTGGTTTCCTCCGAAAGATTCCACAACGTGGACTCGGGTTCATCCCCTGGCTAAGACATGGATGTTTCTGTCCCCTCAAAGCGAGTAATGTTGGTTTATACATATGGTATTCCCACACTAGTGTAACTACCAAAAACCTCAGTGTGAATTGGCTAATACCCACAGGATATGTGCCTACCACATTGGAAAAAAAATCATTAAAATTTCCTTACTTTCTGCTTTTCAACAAAAATACGCCTTATAGTAATAGTTACTATTACTACTACATTATGTATAGTAACTATTACTACTACATCTACTATAATAGTTACATCTCATATTTTTTTGCTTTAAAGGAAAACAATAGATGAATATGAGTCAGCATACACATTTTAGTGAAAACCTGAGTTTTGACCGACCTGAGTGAGATCTCATGATCACAACAGCCAACACGTTTCAGCTATCAAGTTCCAAAAATAAGCACCAAAAATGAGACTTTCGAACTTCATCTAATTCAAAATCATATATACTTTAGCTGAAAATACTTTTCTGTACCACAACTAAAAAATACAAATCAAAACTTCATAATTTTCAATTTTTTGTAAACATTGATGGGCTTTAAGTACTTTAACTCAGGTTAACACTCACCACTGTCTAACCTTTGCAAGTGATTTACAATTAAAATCTTCTGACACGTGTGAAGTTCAGCCACTCGTCGCGAACTGCAGCAGATGTTTTTAATCGGATAATGCAGAGAGAAAATCAAAAATTAAAGCGGAAATGTAATGTACGAATGAACTTGATCAAAAGGATATAATACAAACCCGCACTAAAATATTTATTCGTGTGAAGAGCGATTAGTAAGACAGGGAGCTTTTAGGTGGCAAATTTTCAACAGTGTTTTTGCGTGCTTGAGTGGGTAATTAACATATCATTACATCGAAGCTTTTAGCACAAGTCAAACAGTAACTGTATGACATCATCATCGATAAAACGAATCTAAAGAACGATCTATGGAAAATACGGTTTTAAATTCCTCACATACTAATATTTTAATTTAGACTATCTAGCAGATGAATGTGAGGATAGAGTTAGTTAAAACATGTAAGCCCGGGGCTACATTTTTTTAACATCAATAACTGTCCTCCTCTGAACTTTCCCCGTTTAACGAATAAAAGCAACAATAAATTAAAATAATAAAAGCGGGTATAACATGTTAGGTTATCATTAGGTCTTAGTTTTGAAACTTCACAAAAAGTATTTAAGTTAACTTTGTTTCTAATTGATAATTTTATTATCACTAAGCATTCTACGTAAAATTTCCTATCTGGTGCTTGCACTATAGTCCTGAAGTTTTCTTTAATTGTACATAACTAATGATCAAACTGTTAGTAGATTTTAATTTCATCTCTAAGTTATAAATATTGCTCTCTTCGCCGAAAAATTCTGCACCATTTCGGAATTCTAGTGCAGAATACCATACTTTTCGGACCATAAAAAGCACAGAACGCAGAGTCCGACTTTGACCCAGTGGGGCCCTGGGCAAAGCAGACTTTGGGGCCCCCCTCCAAGGACAGATCCAAAAGGGGGGGCATGTGCTCCCCCCAGGACCAGATTTCCACATGAACATGTGGGACACTCACCCAGGCCCCCATAAATTGGGACCAGAAATTCAAAATATTTTCGACCAGCAAGTCAAAAATTTGAAAATAATAATAGTAATAATAATAATAATAATAATAATAATAGTAAGTGCTAATTAATTAATTTACTTCTTAATGTTAATAAATAAATTCATGAAATTTTCTTTTGCAATTCAAAATAGATCACAGTCTAGAGTTATTACAACACCCCCCCCCCAAAAAAAAAAGAAATTATAATAATTAAATAAATAAATAAATAAATAAACCAGAAAGGCTTACGAATGTACGTATGCTTTTACTATAGTGGGTGCACTGTGCCCCACCCAAGATTTTTTACTGAATCCACCACTGCCCTCCTTTACTGTATTGACCAAGAACCGAAGTCGATGTCAAGCCCATATCCAGAATTATTTTCTGAAAATGATGGTAGAGGGTGCAAAGTGTAGACTGGAAGAGAGGCTTTTTTAAATATAAAGACAGAAAGCAGAAGCAAAATTTCATTACACACAAATGATAAATAAAATATGGGAAAGATCCAAATATTGGACTCTGTCCTCTTTTCACATCACATCACACTTTTTTTAGTGTGTGTGGAGAGCAATACCTATATAATCCTATACCCTCGATACGGACTTCATTTTGCAACTGAATTTGAAAAAACATCTATAAACAAACTTTGGGAGTGATGTTAACAATCAAATGATCAGTATTTGAATCATTTTCAGCATTTGTGTTGCTATAAACTAATCTAATATTGTTAAAATTAATGGAAATATCTTTTGCAAAAGTAGCCAAACAAAATCGAAACTTTTGTAATTAAATATGTCAACATCTTTGACTGTTTCCATCATTATACTTTCAACCATATTAATGTGAATATAAATTTTTGATAAAACTATACTAACCAAAAAAAAAAAAGAGAAATTATGGTCATTAAGACAGAAAATACGGAAACTGTTTTTAATTTGCTTACATATAGGAAATTTTCAAAAATATGTACAACTTAATACTAAATTAGGCGGCCCCATGATTTTGGGGGTCCTGGGCAAGTGCCCCACTTGCCCATGCGGAAATCTCGGCCTGCCAGGACGTTAAGAAGCACCTCAAATTTATGGTAGGAGTTTTAGAAAAGAATATTTTGTATTTTGTTAGGTATATAATGATACTTTCAATTTCTTACTTAATAAAAATAAAAAAATGTATAATAAATATAATAAATAATATATGTATGTATATACACTAGTTATCAAAAATTAAGGAAAAATCACAAAAAGAGGGATAACACTTTCAAGACTAGGCCAATCAGTTTAAAATTTGAATATGTTGTTAAGTAAAAGGTGCTGAACAATACTACATAACGCAAAATAGTGGCGCTGCAGTCGGAATACGTCATTTGCGAGGAGCATAAAAGTACATGTCTCAGAGCAAGGGGACAATTGTCGCTGCGAGGCTGAGATTAGACATCTGGCATAGCTAAATTGTAACAATGACCTCCAGGCGTCATTTGATCGAAGAACTGCGATGGCGAGCTATTGGGAGACTAGAGGCAGGGCAAAGTCAGACAGAAGTGACCAGATGGCTAAATGGGAGTCCGTCTGTGGTTCATAGACTTTGGCAACAATTTCTAATCACGGATTCGGCATCCAGGAGGTTCAGCCAAGGACGGCCATACGCTACGACGAATGCCTATGACCGATATTTGTCATTATGCGCAAGAAGGAATAGAACCGCAACTCTGCCTGAACTCCTTCTGAATAGATCCTCCCTCGCTGCAAACTCCGGAAGGTTGGTATCAACGTCAACCGTGCGTAGAAAGCTTCACGAAGGTGGTCTTTTTGCGAGGCGACCAGCCATTTGCGTCCCGCTCATGTCACGCCATAGGCGGGAACGTTTGCAGTAGGCACGTCAACATGTCCACTGGACGCGAGATAATGGAGGGCTGTTCTCTTTACGGATGAGTCCAGGTTTAGCCTCCAAAGCGATAGTAGGTGTATTTTGATTTGGAGAGAACCTGGAACTCGTTTTCATCCATCACACATCCGTGAAAGAGATGCATACGGATCAGGCAGTGTCTGCGTTTGGGGTGGTATCTCTTTGGGTGGACGCACAGACCACCATGTCTTTCCCCGTGGAAATAGGAATGCTCACACCTGTAGAGATGATATCCTGGATGCTTATGTGCGCCCTTATGCCGGGGCAATAGGTGATACTTTCGTGCTACAGGACGATAACGCGAGACCGCACAGTGCTCGCATCGTGGATGCTTATCTTGAGTAGGAAGCAATTCAGCACATGGAGCGGCCAGCTCGATCACCGGACCTGAATCCTATCCAGTATGTTTCGGACTCTTTAGGACGATGTGTAGCTGCTCCCAATCCTCGTCCTAGGACCCTAGCCCCGCTTTCTACTGCTTTGCAAGAGCAATGGCTCTCGCTCCCTACCGAACTCATAGACCGCATAATTGACAGCATCACACATCGTTGTATGTGCTGTATTGTTTCTCGGGGGAATCATACGCCATATTAAATGTACTTTCCCTATACCAAACTGACACATCCGATTTGTTCCTTGTATATATATGCTAGTTTCTATAACACCATAATTGTCTGGCGATTTCTTTTTATGCTATTTTATACCTACCTATGTGTTGTATAATGTGTATAAGTTTCATTAAATTCTAAGCGTAACTTTTTGAGTAATCGCTATTTTTGTGCCTTTTCCTTAATTTTTGATAACCAGTATGTATATATATATATATATATATATATATATATAAAATATTCATTTTATTTTAATGTTACCTTCGGACCATGAGATGAGCCTCAATTTTAAGTCAATTTTTTTATGTAAAAAGGTACGTCTTATGGTCCAAAAAATATGGTACTTGAAATGTATTGAAAGAAATATATTTAAAGGGGTGAGCAGACTTTCCCTCGCTTCCCGCACCTCTAAATATTCAAGCAGAGTGACTGGTACGTTTGATCACGTTGTTGAAATTCTTAAGTGTCCAGCTCTCCACAGCTTGAGGAAATTGGAATTAGACTTATGGGAATTAATCGATAAACATACAGAACATAGAAGGATACTCGAAGCAGAAACAGTGATGAAAGCACCTCTTAAACTGGTACTTGTTGAATTTGTCTTTTTCTAACTGTGTGTTTGCTACTTAAAAGTTTCTTTTGACAGTTTTGTTTTATTTGGTAGTAAATTACTGTCTGAGTTAAATAAATACTTAAGTTTAAACGATCGAGGATGGGACTTGTGTGGGCCATATTTAAGTAAATATTTATGTTTTCTGTAGGATTTTCTCTAGATGGGGAGAAAGATAAGTAGTAGCTCCTCTATATAAAAGGTCGATGAGATGTGCCCCATAGACATTTTTCAATGTTCCATTAATGAAAATTGTATAGAAATCTCGTGGTATACTTTTAGGGTGAAAGACGATTGGAGTATCCGTAGCTATGCGATCGGGTGGGGTTCTAAAAGTATCGTGTAAATTTGTCACTTCTGTTTTGAAATCATTTGGGTTCTATTCTTTATTCTTTACATTTTTGACAACCTTCTTTTAATTCTTTTGTTAAAGGGTTGCTATTTGTGGTGAAATTTAAAATATTAAATATGGAAAAATTCCATGTATTGTCATTATAAAATATACATGTCTAATGATGGTTTTTTGTTTAAGTAATTTGATTGAAACTATATGGGTGATTTCGTTTAGTTTGTTTGGTTTGAAGCGCTACGTCAAGTTTTGCTACACGAGAGCTAAGTAGACCGGGACCTACTGTTTAAAGATGGTTCCGAACAACTGCAAACGTACATGCCAAGGGTGGTACTGAAACCCACAGACTTTGGTGCCGAAATGCCAGCGCCCTAGCCATTCGGCCATCGTGGCCCATATGGGTGAATAGTATTGTAATAGTTCATATTATATATATATATATATATATATATATATATATATATATATATGTACGTACATATATATATAATATATATAAGGGTCTATCTGGGAGATGTTTCTGAATGTCTGTGATAAAAATTGTAATATTATCAAAAGAGTTTGCTTATTGTTTAATCCTTATTTATGCTGTCTTCTTAATTGTTTTTAATGTTAGATCTATACACGTTTATCATAATGTTAAAAAAATGTTCATTTTATACCTTCAGTTTGCATGCTTAAAAAACTTAAAGTAAAACAAATAAAACCTTATTTATATTTCCAAAGAAGATCTTACACAACTAAAAATTGTGATCGTTATTTGATTATTACATTTTTATTTTTATCACACCATATTTCAATTAACATGTGAATTTTATGAAACTGAAATTTACATAGACCCAAGAATTTTACACAAACAGAGCTACTTTATAACTAAAATCATTGATTAAATCATTTAAGTATGTCTGAAAATCTTCCTGATATTTGAAACGGGCAATTCGAGCTGAACTCATTGAGCTTAAAGTGCAGGACTTTGATAAGTGAGCTGTTATGAACAAAGTTACTTCCTGAACATGCGTTTTACGAGGAGGTGACATAACATGTACTAACAGAAGAGTTAGGAAATGAGAAGGCAGCTATCATTATAGATAGATCTAACCTAATTGTTTGCTTCATTAGAGATTAGAATGCACCATAATTGCTTGTTAATACCTGTTGTGCCGTCCTTTCACGGATATCGGATCCGTTGAAGGATCCTTCATGACGCAAACGTCTGTGAACTTACATGAAGTTCTAATCGTAGTGCTTATGCGATAACTTATTAAATGGTAGGAAAAACTAAGGGCCTGTTCCCATAGGAGTCCGTTGCGTTGCGTTAAGGAAAAGATGACGTTGAGACGAAAATAAACCAATCATATGCCTCCAAACGATTAGCAATGAAATTTTCAACGCCTATGATTGGTTTATTTTCGTCTCAACGTCATCTTTTCCTTAACGCAACGCAACGGACTCCTATGTGAACAGGCCCTAATGCATGCAATAGTGTAACTGAAGACATTTTTGCTTCATACAAAATTTTGTGAAATGTTTTCATGAAGAATTTCTTTTGAAACTATGAAAAAATATAAACTTTCATTTTAGTTTTATAAAATGTTAAGTTTTAAGGAAGTGTGGGTGAAGTGTTCAGATAACGAGTTTGTATAAGGGCAAAAATTACAAACTGAGAAGAAAGGTAAAATAATCCTTTTTTTTTTCGTTTCAATGTGGTAGGTACATCTTGGCATTATCCCATGAAGGTCCGCGAAGTTTTGTTGGCTACTTAATTATGAGAACACCATATAAGTGAGCCAGCATTGCCTATGAGGGGGACGACACAGAAACTACCAAGCCCTATTCAGGATTTGAATCCATTGCGTGGCAGCTTAGAACATTCTAACCACTATACTATGTGGGCGGCATCCAAGTGAACGCTTGGTACAGTAAAATATAGAGTGGTCATAAAAAAACTTCCCGATATAGGGTTTTTTATAGGGTTGCCGATATAGGGACCTCTATAGCGGCCGTTCCGTTCAACCGATCGAGATGAGATTTCAGATATAGTTATTCAGAGATATGAGCCTGGGATTCTGTGAACGGCAACAAAGTGGCGCTCCCGGTTTCTAGTTTCTGTAACGATTATAAGTACAGAAACTAGAAATTTTCGAATAGCAACGCCCACTTTTTCTCGTCGCAAAATGCTCAGCGCATGCGAAAACCCTAAATAGCGTTGGAACGGTACATGTATCACAAAAAACGGACGTGTTATGCACGCACAAAAAACAGCTCTGCGAACGGCCAACAAAAACACGATGATGGCACCCATGTGGAAAATGTGTAATCTAAATAAAAGTTTTCTTTTCTGTGTTGTCATCAGTGATTGGTGTCTTGCCTCAATCATATGCAAATTTTCTCCGTGCGCCCCGATCGTGTTTTTTTTTTCCGTTCATAGAGCTGTTTTTTTGTGCGTGCATAACGCGTCCGATTTTGTGATACATTTTGTGTGCATGCGCTAAGCATTTTGCGATGGGAAAAGGTGGACTTTGCTATTCGAAAATTTCGAGTTACTGTATCTATAACCGTAACCGTGAGCGCCACTTTGTTGCCGTTCTCAGAATTCCGAGCTCATACCTCTGAATAACTATATCTGAAATCTCATCTCGATCAGTTGAGCGGAACAGTCGCTAGAGGTCCATATATCGGCTAGCTTAGAACAGTCGCTAGAGGTCCATAAGTTTTTTTATGACCACCCTGTATTACAACTGGTATTAAGATTTAAACTAAGTGTTCGGGGTTTCGTTTACGAGAAAAGTTAAGGGATGAATGAAATAGGTTCATTTTTTGTGCTAAATATGAGAAAAATAGAAAAACTTGAAATAATAATTATGAAAAACGTTAAGTCTCTGGTTAGTGCTTTGGCGACATTATTTAGTGTCTGTAAAATGCAATTAACATGTTAATAGTTTAGATAATATACGAAGGAAGATTGATAACACTAAAGAAGAAAGTAAACTGTTCAGTAAATGGTGAGGCGAAAAGATTAAAATGCGATAAAATACTTTTTGTTAAGTTTTAACACTAGAAAGACGGCTGCCGTAATTTGACCGTTTCGGACGTACACATGTGTACTCATGAGCGCTATGTCTATATTTAAGTCCTCGGCCTTCTGAAATTTTATGACTTTTTCTAATTTTACGCGAAGTATGCACACACATTTACGAAATTATATTTGATAGTAAAGAGGGGGAGAAAATGTGCTGTATACCTATTAAGCCTGAAAGCCGTCGATTTGACTGAAATATAGAAAACAGGCAGAAATCTTTAAAATAATACCGAAAAAATGTTAGTTACTTTTCGTCTCAGTCCCCCTTTTGAAAATAACAGAAATATTGGCTCTTCGGAAATATATTGGTGTTGAAAAATAAGAACTCCACACGGATAAACCATAACAGATTGTCATCTCGGCATACCTGCATAAAAATATATCTAAATATATACTAACTAGCTGAAAATCCGTACTTCGCTATATACGGAGTACATTCAAATTAAATGCAACGGTCAATGTATGCAAGTAATGCCAAAAATATGTATATATATATATATATATATATTTATAATTATAAACAATGATCGATGTATGCAATTGGTGTAAAAGAAACGGAAAAATATATTTATAAAAAAATCGTAACGGAAGTTTTTATAGACAAAATAATGTAGTAGGAAATATTCAAATTAAATATTATAGAACATACTAAAGAATATAGTACAGTTAATATGGTACAGTTTGAGGAACATTTCTTTTACTGTATGTTAATATTATTTTGGATAATGTCCAATCGTCTGCAGCATTAGCAAGAAAAAAAAAATTTTTTTGTCTATTTCGTTGTTATGCACGTGACGCAAAATTTTAAAAAAAAATTAAACCACGTGATGAGTATTTAATAAACTAAATTCTAAAAATTAATCTTTGAAAATTCCCTAAAAATCAGAAAATGGAGGTAAAGATTCAAAAAAGATTTCATTTTAAAGGAATTTTTATGATCTTTCTCGTGATGTAAATTTTATAACCTTCGGATTATTATTTTAAAGGTAAACTTTAAAGAATGTTACAAAAACAGCTTAAAAATTTAATTTAAAAATCTAAGAAGAATTTTTCAAAAATCTCTCTTAGTGCACCCCTACACTATAAGAAGAATCGCCATGCAAAATTTCAGCCCTTTAGGTCCAGCGGTTTGGTCTGTGCGTCATATGTCAGTCAGCCAATAAGTCAGTTACGGAACTGTTTTATATATATAGATTAATTATACATTGGTATGAAATTGTTCAAAATTTAAAGTATTTAACCAATTTTATTTAATATTAAAACTTTTAAAATTTTTTATTTTATTTTTAACCATTAAAACGACGGCATTCAGTCATTTTAGTAAGAAAAAAATTCCCGTCTTTCTAGCGTTAAAAACGGAATTTTTAATCATTCAGCGAGGGGTAAATGGAAAATGCGTAATGATGTAGTTTCGAGGCAGGCATTTTGTCTGTCTATTGCGACATTCCCCCATCCCCACCGCGAAATTGTTTTCCTCTATATTATGGGAGCACCATATACAGTAATGGCCAAATTATTTGAAATTTTTAAATATTTTGATTTTTTAACACTTGCTTATCCATAACTGCAATAATAATTATCGTAACACAAAATTTAAACTTCCCGCTGATTTAACGTGTATGTGCACTACATTTCAGATCATTTTATAGAGGACGCTGCCACAGAAGTTTTGTTAAAATATCTTGCAACTTGTACGTGGCAAAAGTGGAGCATTTGCAGTGGAATGTTGTAGTACAGAAAGTTTTGATTTTGACATTTTTAAGTAATTCTTTAAGATATTGTTTTTGTATTTGCATTTTGGGACACTCTTTTGCTCCAGAAATAAGATTTAATAATTATTTGAGAGTGGCAAGGCCTCTGTAAATATATGGGAAGAATAGCAGATTTGTCGCCACGAAAACGTGGCAAGATACAGACCATGCTGGAGAACTCATTGTTGAAACAGAAGGAAATTGAAAAAAAAAACTATCAGTTTCAGAAGCCGTGGTATCACGTGTTAAGAAGTCTTTGCAATTTGGTTAATCTGGGTCCCCAGAGCGAAAGGGGAGGTGTGGTAGAAAACGCCTAACAACTCCTCGAGACGACCGAAAACTGCTCCAGTTATGCCGTTCCAACTGAAAGTTCTATTCTAAACTGCTTGCAAGTGAAATGGCAAAAACGGGTGTCATTTTAATCCCAAGAACTGCATGACGGCAATTACACGACGAAGGATATAAGGCCTGCCACCTTAGAAAGAAGCCCAAGTTAACGTCTACAATGCGGTCTAAAAGACTGGCGTGGGCAAAAGAGTTCCAAAACTGGACCGCAGAGGATTGGGAGAGGGTAAGTTTTATATTTTAGTATCCATATTTACATAATAAAACATTTGTAAACATCGATTAATAAATACAATGTTTAAATGTTAAGAAAATAAAAACTCATAAAATGTTTTTACGAGAATTGAAAAACCGAGTTTTTAGTAACACATTATATTGCCCTCACTGCAGGTATGCTTCTCTGGTGAATACATCTTGGAAATATTAGAAGATAGAGCTCTTTATGTCAGGAGGAAGCGAGGAGAAGAATTTCGTGCTGATTGTGCTGTTGAATCGGTCAAACATCCAGCCAAAGTAATGATTTGGAGCGTCATATTTGTCAAAGAACCTGGCCGTCTCTATCCCGTGGAAGGTATCATGGAGCAAGTACAATAGAAGAATGTCCTGGACATAAGAGCTCTTACCTCAGCTGGATGAGTGGTTCCCAGATGGGAACTGCATTTTTATGCAGGATGGAATACCCTGTCATATTGCTAACTCGATAAAGCAATTCTTCGATGGAATAGGGTTATAGGTGCTACCGTGGCTAGGAAATAGCCCTGATATGAAAACGATTGAAGGAATTTGGAGAGACCTCGAGGATAAAGTCAGTACAGTCATCTGCAACAACAAACAAATGCTCATCGAACGTCAATAAAGGGTGGGAAAGGGATCCAGAAATACCACGCCAAATCAGCAAATACATACGTGGTATGCCTGATTGCATCAAAGCTCTTATCAAGACGAAAAGGGGCCCCACAAAATACTGAGAACCGGAATGTTCATAAGTCATGCGTTAAGATGTTCAAAAACATGTTTATTCTGTAAAAAAAAACTTTAAAATTTTAAAAAATGTAAATAACTGGAATAATAAATTTAAAAAATTTCCTAATAATTTCTAATAATTTGGCCAGTGCTGTAGGTGAGCCCCTAATATCAGCCTTGTCCTCGGACAAGCGGGAATTGAACCCGCAACTGACGATGGAGGCAATACGAATATCACCGCACAGTGTCTGGGAAATGATAGATTTGTTGCTAATGCATGTCGGAAACTTTTGTATAATGAGGGCTGTGGTAACTGGGAGCTACAGAGGCATGTAAAAATGTGTGTAGTGGGAAAAAAGTTAATATTTTATCAAATATTCTAGGCATTTGGTCAACGCACTAAAGTGTAATTTATAATAAATTCCTTGCTGCTATCTTAAGGACGAAATACTAAGTAAGAATGAGATGTTAATTGCTTGGTAAAAATAAAAAGTTAAATTCTCATCTTACGAAGAAAAAAATTAATGCAAGATTGTGGGCTATTTGACGAAAATGTGAGTTTTTAGAGAAATGCTGAGAGGAAAAATAAATTTTGAAAATGTTAATACTTAATGTAAAAATAAAACATTTGTGTTAAATATATAGCCAATTGTAAATGTACGAGTTCCAAAAACACAAAAATATCTATATAGAGTTTTGAAGGAAGTATATATGGTGCCCGGTATAAAGGGCTTAAGTCAAAAACAGTGATTTAAATACAGAAGGTCGTTCGCACTTTATGGGAACGATTTTGTAATTTATTTTTGTTTTTGAATTTTGAGATAAAAATTTGGCAACTTCGTAATAATCGTCTGCTAATGTTTTGTTTTTATTAGAATGTAAAATAAAAGATTTATTTTGAAAATGGCTCCTAAAATTGATAGATGGCTCGAAGGTTACGTAACTGCGCTTTCCGAGGAGAAATATTCGTATCAAAAAATAATAAAGCGGTGTAAAAATCGCGGTTATGGCATTTCAAAAAAAAGGTATTTATAATATATTTAATTTGAAAGGAAAAAAAATGTCTAACTGAATGTAAAAATGAAAACATGACTGTGAAACCTCATCCCAAGACTGTTCGAACGCAGGTAAATATCAAGAAAGTGAAGTCTCTGATCCTGAAAGAAAATCCGCCGACTCAAAGATCCATTGCATCGAAACTACGAATGTCTTCTGGCACTGTAAGTAAAATCATTCATAAAGATTTGAAGTTAAAAAAATATGTTTAAACTTAAAGTTCATCTGTTTCAACCCAAAGCATATTGCTGAAAGAAAAACAAATTGTAGAAAATTATATGAAAAACACCTAGCTGCTGAAAAATGGAAATTTGCGGTAACTGAGGCATGGGTGTATTTAAGTGACTGTAATAAAAAAAGATCAGTTTTCTGTTGCTGAACTGACGGGAATGACCTTACGAAATGCCTTCGTCAGTGTAGAGAAAAGTTCCCAAATGGATTCATGATAGTTGCAGGATTTTGTTACAACGGCAAATTAAAAATCAAAAAAGTCTCAAGTAAAGCCAAAATTAATTCCCTCTACTATCAGCAGAATATTTTAAATCCAATTTTTGAAGAAGAAATTCCAACCTTATATGGAAAGGACATTAATAAAGTTGACCTTCATATGAACAAAGCCTCTAGTCACACGTCTAAATCAACTGCCGCTTATTTAGCAAAGAAAGAATCAGAAACAGGAATAAAGTATATCCCATTTAAAAAAATACCTGTAAAGTCACCTAACGCTTCTCCAATGGACTTTTGGGCTTTCGGTTTATTAAAACGAGTCTTAGGAAAACGGCATCCAAGAACACTGAACGGACTTTGGAAAACGGTCCAAGAGGAATGGGGTAAAATTGACATGACAGTACTAAGAAGACTTACTTAGTACTTTACTTTCATGAAAAATTCAAGCTAGAGCTATTGTCAAGAACCATGACTATCAGATAGAAGCGAATCGCCGCAAAAAATACGGTATTTAAAGATAAAACTTAACTACCAAAATCGTTTCCATAAAGTGCGAACGACCTTCTGTATACCAAGTTATTGGCTTTTATACCAATCGTAGAACAATAATTTCGACTTGAGTCTTTTGTACAAAGAAATCTACTTTTGTGTACAAAATTGATAGACTTAAGCCTTTTATACAAGTCAAAATATTTTTTTTTTTTTTATCAATACTAACAAATATCTAAAATTCACTTTTTTTTACTTAAGCCCTCTTTACTGGGTACCATAGAATATATGAATACGGACTAGATGTAAAATGCTAAGTATTTAAAGATAAAATGAGGTTTGCTAAATAGGAAATACTAAGTATCAGATAGAAGAAAATATGTCGATAATGTGAAAAAAAAAATTGTAAGTATATCTGTCACAATACAATAATGCTCTTATTAATATATGAATAGAATATGTTTTTATATTATAGTCAAAATATTTGATTAATGTTATTTACTCATGCTTTTCACTGTAAATTAGCCTTTACAACCGATCATTTTTACTTCATCAAACTGCTTTTAAATAGTCCATTGAATTACAGATTCCGTACATTTTAACAAAAAATTCATTTCGATATATACGTATACAGTTTTGGATTTAATTTTTTTTCCATGAATATAAACTGATATAAAATTATAAATACTATCATTTTAAATTTTTTTTTCATTTTGCATAAAGCATATTTGAATAATCCTGTTCTCCAAGTCTGCCGACTGTATTAATCAATAGCCTACGAATTCGAGTCACATGTTTGGCGTGGATGTTTGTTGGGACTCAGGGTGGACTTAGACATCCGATTAGACATCCGGACTTAGACACGGATTCGAGAGCATATAGAAAGGGTAGGTTCCATTCTACATGCTCTCGAATAGAATAAAAAATAACAGTAACGTTCTCAATCAACCAACTTCCTTGTGTTGTCCGCTTTTCATTATTTTTCACTGTATATACAGGGAAAGGAGACAGAGAATCTATGCTGTACACCTTCGGATGTGATTTTTTTTAAATTTTGTCTTTTTATTTGTATTTTATAATGACATGTAAGTTAAAACTCGGAAAAATGTATTAAAAAAATTTGCTGTCACATTAAAATAATATTTTCAGGGGGGGACTGAAAAAAAATGGTGAAATTTTGACATTTCTGCTAGTCATAATAACTCAAAAATAAACAAATATATTACCATTTTATAAATTGGAGAATGAATAACATTCTCTAGGGAATAGATCATTCTCAGGATAATACTCTGTTTATCTCAGAGTCTGTAGCAGTTAAAGTACTGATCTACAGAAAAATCACTTAAAATTCATTGTGACTTGCAATTTATATCTATGTTAGGTAAATGATAGGTTAGGTTTTATATAGGTGAATGATAATAACATTCTCTAGGGAATTGATCAATCTCAGGATTATACTATGTTTATCTCAGAGTCTGTAGCAGTTAAAGTACTGATGTTCAGAAAAATCACTTAAAATTCCTTGAGACTTGTAATTTATATCTATGTTAAAAAAAATATAATTAATCTGCAATCATGAGCATAGTCTATTCCCTTTATAAATCTGTATGTCGGAGGTAAACCATCACAGGTAAATTTTCTTCATTTTAGATATTTTAATTGTGACTCCTTTTGGATGGAGCTTCTTTGAAGAAAACTGTTCTATATGCAAAACAAGATGGTGGGTGAAATATAAACTATCGCATATGTAAGTCCTGATGAGAGGTAAACCATCACAAAGCTCTCCTGAAAAATGGGAAAATTCACTGAAGAAAATTCACTTATGATGGTTTACCTCTGACGTACAGAAATATTTATAGATAAAGTATGCAAAATTTTAATGCGATTTTTAAGTGTAACTTTTGGTTATAGGGAGTTTGCGTAAAAAGAAACGATTAAAAAAATTCATGTTGAGAAAACGCTAAAAATAACTTCATAACACATTTCTTACTTTAAAAATAATTATTTTCGTACTAAAATCCACCAGATTTATAAACTCAAACAGAATTATAAAGATAAAATATTAGGCTTTAATGTTATTGCAAAGAGAAAGAAAAGAAGGTTTTTTGGCCTTAACAGACTCTTAACGGTCTTACATCCGGCCCTAGCATAGGATTTTGGGACTCACGACCGTGAAGAATCTTTCCCATCTTCTTCTGTCTTGTGGGGCTCAAGTAAGCACAAGTACGCACTCTCGATTTCGTTATAATGGATTTGAATTGACTGTTGATTGATTTTTATACACTAGTCTGAAGTTTTAAGTATAAACTATATATCCAAAATCGTGGCACCTTAGAAAAAATTAAAGCATCATAAAAATTCAATTAATATTTTTAGCTTTAAGGAGTCCCTCAGTTATAATTTTGTACATTATTTTTATCTTTCTTTTCTGACGTCTTAAAACCCGGAAAAAAAATTCAAGATATTGAGCAATTTACTTTTAAAACAGATATGGACACCACCTCAAGATTAAAAAAGTAACATATGTTGTTAATATTTTGTACTTTGAGGATGATTATATTTTATAAAAAGATTCAGTTTGTTCTGTAGATATTTCTCTCTCTCTGTTTATATATGTAGTTCAGAAACTATAACATTTAACATGGTGTTGTATGAAAAAGAATAACAGCTAAAAATCGCGAGACTCCCGATTTCAGTGAACAACACGATTGCGACGAAATGTATGTTACTTTACACGAAATCTTATTATATATCAGCACTACCTGACAAGCATTGTGATCAATTCCTATGGAGATCGATTAAGCACAGTTTTGTATTTATATCAAGCTTAAAATGTTATCCTCCTTTCCACATAAAAAGTTTTCATAGAACGGTTGCCGCTAGGTTGGAGAAAAATTTGTCTGATTCCTTATGCTAACCATTTTCTTTTTTTTCGAACGATACGGCTCTTTGATATGCTCGTTAAACTTCAAAAATGCCTACCAAATTTCTTAGAAATAAATCTCCAAGGGATGCTTCAAGAGAAATTTTTCACGGTCATCCGCCATCTGCTTACGAATCACTTGAAATCACCTGAAGCTTATTTGGTTATGCTGCTGCCATCTAGTGATTCTTAGAATCATCAAGTAAAGTTTTTTTACCGGTAAACGAGTGAGCAGGAAAAGTAAATTACACTACAGTTAAGAATTAAAAAAAATTAATTTCCGAGTATGACAAGGTACAATTAAACAAAATAAAATCACATTTAATCAACAAAACAAATGTAATTAGAAACCGAAGAGGGCACCAATCTGAAAATGTAAATTAAGAAACTATGTGAATCTACAGAAAGTCTTTATCCATCAAATGCTTATAACGAATGCTCATAGTATGTTTATCTTTATAGCATTTTCTCGGCTATTTTATCTAATTAACAGCTATTAAGAATCATGACTGGATCTTTTTTCATGGATTGCAAAATTAAGAGTCTAGAATACGTAACAGTGACGTAGAAAGCAAAATATTTCTTTGTAAAGTATTTCTCTCATAATCACAATAGGGAGGGGGGTGAACCTAACAATCGGTTTCAAAAATAAATAAATAAATAAATAAAAGGTTATTCCAATTTAATGTTTGTGAGCCCGCCTCCAGCCCCTAGTAACGAGTCTCTTGTTCCGAAACGGGACACCATCCTCTTTGACATTTTTTATTCTGGTTACAGCACTGCATTTTGTCGAGATTCTGGATACTTCTGTTTTCATTTTTCCCGTTTGTTATAAACTAGCTGAAAACCCGCGATTCGCTATGGAGTACATTCAAATTAAATATAACGGTCAACGTATGCAATTTATGCCAAAAAATAAATATATATATTTATAATAAATGCGATGATCAATGTATACAATTGATGTAAAATATATATCTATCTATAAATATATATATATATATTTATAAAAAAATCGTAAGGGATATGCATTTTTTTTTGGATAATATCCAATCGTCTGCTGCATTAGAAAGAGAAAAAAATATTTTTTTTGTCTATTTAGTTGTTACGCACGTGACGATAAATTTATTTAAAGTACCAGAAAAAGAAATCACGTGATCAGCATTTAATAAATTAAATTCTAAAAATTAATCTTTAAAAATTCACCAAAAATCAGGAAATGGAGGTAAAAATTCGAAAAAAAATTCATTTTGAAGAAATTTTTATGATCTTTCTCGTGATATAAATTTTATAACCCTCAATGTATTATTTTAAATACAAACGTAAAAAAAGTTTTAAAAACAGCTTAAAAATTTAATTTTAAAAAATCTAAGAAGAATTTTTGAAATATCTTTCTTAGTGCACCCCTACACTATTAGAAGAATCGCCATGCAAAATTTCAGCCCTTTAGATCCAGCGGTTTGGTCTGTGCGTTGTATGTCAGTCAGTCAGTCAGTGAATGAATGAGTCAGTTACGGAACTGTTTTATATATATAGACTACTGCCCCACATGTGGTGGGATCGAGGGCCTGATCCTCTGCATGGCAGGTGACTGATCGGTCTAGGACAGGGATGGCGAACCTGTGACCCGCGGGTCACCTAGTGACACGCGAAGCAACTTTAAACGACACGCGAGACGATCACATTGTTTTAACATCAATTTGATTTAACTTTTCAAATTTTGAAATGGAAATGGTTGAATTTCAAAACAGTGTTGTATGGACGAATAAATTTGCAGAACTAAACGTAAACTTAAGGAAAATTACAAGATCTAGAAAATTGTGACGAATATATTTCAACAAGCACTGAAAATAATGTTTTAACTGAATGGAACTCGTTGCCCAATTCGCTGATGTCGATGAAAAAGTTAACAAGAGTTTTTTTTGACATTGTTTGGTTCAACCTATGTTTGCGAGCAGTTGTTTTCGACAGTGAATTTTATTAAAAGTAAGAATAGAAATCGCCTCTGCATCGACTTGTCCGCTGCGTGAGTACAATTAAAAGTTTCAAATATCGAACTACGTATAAATAAATTATCGTCCGAAAGACAACAAATGTTACATTATATTCGACAATTCTGTACTTATTTTGTTTCTGATATTGATAGTTTTAAATAAGCCATAATAAAAAGTTAAATTTGTTTTTGTTTTAAATATACAGTGATTTCCGGTTATAAGAATCACGTTTGTTAATGCTGTTTTTGATTCTTATAAGCAGTTGATTCTTATACCCGAAATTTGGGTTTTTGGACAGGCACACACGCACACCTGTATACATATATTAGATAATTTACCACAAAATACTCTTTAATTTACGTTAATTATCTTTTATTAAAATTATTATTTATAATTTTAAAAATACAACTTAATTTCTATACCTATAAGTAGATACACATGACTATAGTAAGAGAAGAAAAAAATCCAATATTTGTTACAACATACCTGCTTAACAGTTTAACATTTCAATTACAGGAAGGGAGCAAGAAAAATTTTTCTATGGTAGTTTGACGTAATGAAGTTTTCTGGAGTCTGTTTATACCTCTTTCAATAACAATAATCTCAGACCAAGATTCACATTCTAGCTTACGTTTCACGGTTTGATAACATGCTGAATCTAATAATGCCACGTTTTCCTAAGTGATAGTGGACACTTCGCAGAAGTTTTGTGTGTTTCAGGGTCCAGGAAGCCACAATCAGCTTGTGGGAGGTGGGAGAAAAAGAGTCCCTGACTTTGTTTGTTAAAGGAGAAAAGGGAAATCGGATCCGGACGGGTAGGATGCCCCTGGATCAAGCTAATAGGACAGTGTTTTGCTAAAGCGTTTAAGGGGAAACTATTATGTTATGTCTAACAAAGAAAGGGATGCATTTTACGACTATAATACGACCCATCTTATCACTTTTTCTTAAAAAAAAAAAAAAGAAAGAAAGAACTTCGTGTCTTTTGGGGGTTTAAGTGGCATTTTTGGAAAAATGAAAGGAGAGCGAAGAGTGCAAACTGATTCTTAAAACCGGTGGATTGATTCTTTAAAGCGAAATTTTTAACATGGAAATAATACATTTGTTTTTGTTTTTGCGATATTGATTCTTATAAACGGTTGATTCTTATAACCACTGATCACTATAAGCGGTGGTTACTGTATATCGTATAATTTTTTTTTAACATCCGAAGGTCTTCCAAAGGCCGGAAAAAAATTTAGTGACAAAGGGTGTTAATTTCTACGGTTTCAAGACATTTTTTGACACGCGTTAGAAAAAGGTTCGCCATCCCTGGTCTAGGATTTTCTAGACGGCTGATAGGTTACCGAGGAATCCTATTGCGGGAAGGCTCCCGTACTAGGATTTTGATACCATGTTGTATTACATGCTGATAAATTGAAAAGTCATTCATTTTAAAACTTTTGCACAACACTCCATCTGTGACTAAGTATTCAGAACTTTTTTTTTCTTGAAGTACTTTTTGTTATGTTATTTTAACTTCTTTAGAGTAATTGGACAATTTAAACATCGAATTAAGAACTACGATGCGTATCATGCAAATTGCTATAAGTCTAAGTATGCAAGAGATCTTGCTGAATTTTAGATATAAACAAAAAGGAGATGGAGAAAGCTTGCATTTTGTTTTCAAAACAAACTTCGATCGGAAACAAGACAATGACCGAGACATTTCCTTTGAGAACATTTTATTGAATCACATCTTGTTTGTCTCCCGCAACATGCGGAGTCATTCCTGTTGTTTCTCTTCTTTAAATAAAATCTTACATTGGATCTTTTAAGTTTTCAGACTTACATTTGCCTGCGAAATATTTTACCCTTCAAGCATTATTTGTGGATGATATTTGTGGATGAATTATTCCACGAGATAGAAACAATAAGGGTACCCAACATCATTTATATAAATGTATCAAAAAAGTTTATTATTGATACCAAATATCCTGGATTTTCCCTCCAATTTTAAGTCTTAAAGGGTCGTCTAGGAGACTTTTGGATCCAATGGGAGAATCCAAAAGAAATATTTCCAACCTCTCTAAACTATGGAGGGTGAAATTGCGATGACTCTGAATGATACTCTCGTGTTGATGCGGACAGACAGATTGAGATGCTTTGCTGTACCCGAAGCAAAATCCTATGTCTTACACCGGGTGCTATGTTTGAACCAGCATGGCCCCTGAAGCGAAGAGGTTTAGGGATTCTTAATCGTCATCCGTTAGTCTAGTTTGTCTTGGAGACGCAAATTAAAATAAACCAAATAAAAAATAAATTAGTCTACAATAACAAACAAGATTTTTCAACCATGAAAAAATTATCTCTTTTCATAAACGACAACACAGTTATCTGACGCTGTACTACTCTCTTAGTTTAACGTAATACCTTGAACTGTTTTCGGTCAAGTTCCATCTTTAACGGATAGGTCAATCAGAAGCATCGCGAGCCAACGCCGGGATTCAGTGGCGTAGCGAGGGGGGGGCAGAGGGGCGTCAAATGGCCCCAATACGAACAAGATTATCCAAAAAGGTATCCCAAAAGGGTGCCAAAAGGCTATCGTGCTCCGGGAGCCAGTTATGCTCGCTACGCCACTGCCGGAATTGGAGAAATAATTCTTGCCGGCTTCTATGTTTAAGCCTAGGTTTAAGAAGACCGGCTTCTTGTTTTTTTGTTTGTTTTATGTTTGCTTGTTTGCTTGTTTGTTTGCTCAACATACAGGGAGATTTTCTTTTAAACTGACAGTACTCAGAGACATTTGTAGCGCGATCTATCAGCCGGAATTCCACCAAAATTGATAGAGGGACTAAGGACGACATGGGAAAAAGTTTTCCGGAAAAAAAATAGTTCCAAAAGTCACCGATAGGGGAAGATATGGCGCTCTTGTTGTCGGCGCACCCGAGAATTTGCATAAAAGGCAAGTAAAACATCAAAATACAAATTCAGGACTATGTAGTCGACAGCAGCGTCAGTATTTCGGGCTATAAAGATTAGGGATAAATACCGAAAAAGTTGTAAGCAGACAAATGAATAACAAAGAAATTTCACTGCAACACCACTTTATGCAGCAAATTCGCTTCTCTCTCCTTCAATGTGACCACAGTCCTGGTGGACGACACATTGCATCCTAAACACTACCTTCTCAACAGCCGAGCGTAACATGTCACCAGGAATGTTCATCAAAGTCCGGGATATGTTGTCCTTTAGGGCTGCCAAGTTCGAGACTCCACCAAGATATACCATAGACTTTAAATAACCTCACAAAAAATGTAACATGGGTTAGGTCCGGGGAGCGAGGGGGCCATGTAAGTGGAAAAAAGTAACTGATGACCCTTTCTTCTGTAAAGCGAAGACGCAACAGATTCAACATTTTTAGCCCGAACTACTGGCGCTGCTGTCGACTACATGGTCATGAATTTGTATTTTGATGTTTTACTTGCTTGTTATGCAAATTCTCGGGGACGCCGACAACAAAAGCGCCATATTTTCCCCTATCAGTGACTTTTTGAACTATTTTTTTTTTTTCACAGAAACTCTTTTCCATGTCATCCTTAGTCTCTCTATCAATTTTGGTAGCATTCCGGCTGATAGATCGTGCTACAGATGGCTGTAAGTACTGTCAGTTTGAAAAAAATCACCCTGTATACCAGCGGTTCTCAACCTGGGGGGCGTAGAAGAATTTCAAGGGAGGCGTGAGTTAAAAAGAAAGTAAAATAAAAAGTAAAACTAACTGTCATTTATTGTACTCAATTTTGCGGTCACAATGTAACCGTAACGTATTTTCGACATACGAACATGAACACAATAATTGTCGTACACGATAGTTGTCGTAATTGTAAAAATACGATAATTTTCGTACGTCTGGATGTTGAAAGTGACCTGAGGTGTGCTTTGTCACAGTTACAACCTAATATTCAAAAACTTGTCAAGGACAAATAGTGCCAGCCCCCTCATTAATGTTGTGAAAGTGACTGGTATTATATGCCAACCTCACCTAGATCCTTGATTACCTCAAATATATTTGATCTGTATTTAATTCTTTGATTTCATATGCTCTAATAATAATATGTTCCAAATTAAGATATGAGTAGTAATAAATTTTGTGTATAAAATTATCTATTCTATATTTTCATTTAATAACCAACTTCAGTTTCAAATTCCGATTGTACTATACTTGTATTGACCACATATGGTGGTGGTGGTGGGGAGGCGTAACCTCGCATCAGTGTTCAAAGGGGGGGGGGCGTAAAGCCTGAAAGGTTGAGAACCCCTGCTGTATACTATCTAATCTATTGATATAAAGCAGTGGTGACCAACTTTTTTTATTTAGTGTACGTGCCAAATCAACACAACATGAAAATTCAACGTGCTACAATGAAAGTAAACTAAAATTAGTAAAATAAAATTGAAATAATTACAATTAAAAGTGTAGAGTTGTTGTTGTTCCCAATACCCCCTGGAAGTTCCAGACCAGTTCCATATAGGCTTTGGGATGAGTAGAGCTGCTCCGGTTTATAATAGCACCACATGGTTCAGAGTCCTACTTGGCTAGGCGCCACCACAATTTTGACCGAGCACCCCCCCCCCCCAGGGAAGACATACGCCAGGGAAGACATCTTCCCCACCCACTGACCTCATAGAAGGACTTTCCGGTCTATGGAGTTAACGCACCTATATCCGGCCTAGACACGAAGGTATTTAACAGCTCTTGTCGGGATTCGATCCGAGTACCGAAATCTCAGTACCGAAAGCAGACGCGCTACGGATAGGTTACACTGGAGCCTAGAAGTGTAGAGTGTACTAGTTATACAATCAAAAAGTATATAACCAAAAGTGTAAAATCAAAAAGTATATTTTCACTGTGGCATGTCATAAAAATTTATTCAATTCAAACAGAAAATTATACAATTTAAAACAATTTTTTTTATTAAAAATTAAAATTCTTTTTTTTTTCTTTTGTAATCAATTTTCCAAGTTCCTGCTGTAAATTAAAAGTTCCCAGATGTAGTAGATTGGCAGAATGTTCATCAGTAGACTGATTCCGCAGTTAGGAATATTTAGTGTTGAGAAATTTTGCTCGCACTTCTAAGTTCTCCCAAAACGAGAAATAGATCTATGAGCAAATTTTCTTAAATTTGGAAACTGCGGAACTGGCAAATATTTTAACGATTGCACTGGTTCTAGTCTCCATGCATTATTATTATTTTTTTAATTGTGTTTGTTTTTTAGTGCACTGCTTCCATTGTCAAGCCCTGATACACGTAATTATTGCGTTTTGTTTTGTTTGTTTTTTCAAATTAGGAAAATGACCCAGATTTTTATTTTCTAATTGCCTTGGAAAAAGTATTAGTCTTTTTGAAAACCGTTAATTGCATTTACCAAACTTGTAAATAACTTTTCCTTCCCCACGAGGTTACGAATTCAAGACATCAAATGATTAGTGACATCAGTTAAAAAAGCAAAATCATTCAACCACTTGAGCTCATTTATTGAAAAGAATATTTTTCTCTTGTAGAATTTTTATAACATCTCTAACTTTTAAGGACCTTTCTAATGTTTTTTTTTCTTTTGACAGCCAACGTATTTCGCAATGATGTAATAATTCATCACATCACCACTCTTTTCTAAATCTTCAATAAAATTACGATATTAAAGACGATATAAATCCATTATTTGAGAAAAAAAATTTGAAAACCCTCTAATATATAACCTATTAAAAAACTTTTAGATTTCATCAATGTTCACATTTTACTTTTATTTATTTATTTTAATTTTATTTATTTATTTATTTTGCGCACGCGCGTGTCGAAATTGAATGGCATGCCTCCTAAAGATAGCTTGTGTACCACACACTGACCACCGCCAATATAATGCGGTAAAATGTGCTAGTGGCACCATCTACCGCTGAAAATCATAACAACTATACCCTTTCGTTCATCATAAACGCACCCATTCGTTTGAATTATATAATGCTATAAGCACGTGAAAGTTATTGAGTTTTACTTCGGCAGGTAACGGAAGATTTTCACTTAGTTCACAGGTTTCCATTTCAAAGAATGGCCAAAAGAGTCTCGGTCCAAGGAAGTAAGAGGGAAGTGGGCTCTTAAATTTCTTTTTGTTTGTTTTTTTATTTTTGTTTTTTAATACAGAAAGTTCCTGTAAAAATTTTCAGAATTTTTGTCTTATCCATTTATCTTTCTATCTATCTATCTATCTATTTATATATATATATATATATATATATATATATATATATATATATATATATATATATATATATATATATATATATATATATACTGGTGTAAGAAATTAAGAGAATTTGCAGACCTGGTCGATTATCTCTAGAACTACTGTACCGATTTTAATGAAATTTGATATGTACATACATTGATACAATACAAAACAAATAACCCTTCAATAATTGTAATGCACACGCATGATCGTGCGTAACACTCGTTGGAGTCGGAAGGTATGAAACAGCGGTTGCAGAATAAACAAAAAATGGGTTAATGGATGGGTTAATAGGGGGTATGGTCCCCTCTTACAGATATACAGGTCTCGCAGCGTGATTTCATACTTGAAATAAGGCAGTTATCGTTTCCTGTGGCAACTGGTCCCACTCGTTCAGCAACACTGTTTTCATTCCCTGGATGGTTCTCGGAGGGGGGCTGCGAGTTGCAATTGCCCTCCCCAGAGCATCCCAGACATAGGGTTAAGATCTAGAGATCTGGCTGGCCAATCCATCCGGCGAATATCCTCACTCTCTAGAAATTCGTCGACCAGAAGAGCTCTATGTGGCCTCGCGTTATCGTCCATTAAAATGAACTCAGGGCCAACTGCAGCCATGAAAAGGCGAACATAGGGCTCCAAGACCTCATCCCTATACCTCGCACCAGTCACAGTGCCACTTTCAAAGACATGGAGATGCGGCCATCCAACATGATGCCTGCCCAGACCATTAAACCTCCTCCGCCATAATGGTCGATTTCGCGGACATTGGAGGGTAGGTAGCGGGTCCCTGGTTCTCTCCATATGAACGTACGGCGAGAATCGGTGTTTAGGCTGAACCGGGACTCATCAGTGAAGAGAACGGTCGCCCATTGATCCATATTCCAATTTCTATGCTCTCTGCACCATGATAAACGGATTGTCCTGTTCGTAGAAGTAAGCGGGACGCAAACAGCAGGTCTTCTTGAAAACAACCCTCTCAAGTCTTTTGGAAACAGTCACCCTTGATACACGGGTTCCTGTGGCTGCATACAAGTCACGAGAGAGTTGAGAAGCTGAAGCACTCCTGTTACGCCTCGCTATAATCGACAAATGGCAATCTTCTCTAGCCGTCGTGGCTCTTGGACGACTTTGCCCAGGCTTTCTCTCGATGGATCCGGTATCCTGGAACTGTTTCCATAAGTTACACACGACGCTGGGCGTTAAATTGAACTCTCTACAAATTTGGGCTTGAGATTGGCCTGCTTCTAGCCTCCCCACAATTCACCACCTCATTCCATCATCTAAACGTTGGTGGTTACTCATTTTTACTGTTACAATTTTAAATTAACCGATTGCTGCAAAATAACACCAAGAAATTCGCCGAGGTGTGCTAGCGAACGAAATGCGTCTTAACTTACGCGCGCTTATAAAGCCTGTTTCTGTACTGGCTCCGTCTACGCACACGTTTACGCTTACGTATTTCACGAACAGGATTTGCATTTTTGTCTAGAAGCAGTGGTTTTACATTCAGTTCAGTTCTTTCATGAAATTCGATAAAATATGCAAATTCTCTTAATTTATTTCACCAGTGTGTGTATATATATATATATATCACATATATATCATATATATATATATATATATATATACGTTCCAGAGACTACCGTACAAAAAAAGAAAAAAAAAAGTGGTGTAAAAGACAGAAACGGTTCACATATAAAAATTGGAGATAGGTTCCTTCCTAAATATACTTAATAAAAAAATTTTAATTTTCATATGAAATTTGGATTCGATCGACTGAACTTGAATAACTAATATGTAAGAGCAAATCCCCAAATTTTATTTTAATTATGTATATACAGGTTATTATTTTAATTTAACAAGTCCGGCAGTCTAAAATGATTAAAAATGAATTGAATTTATTTTTCATTTATACATACATTCATATAACAAAGTCGTTCAGTCATTTAGTGTCACTACCAGACGATAAATGTGCCCATTTACTGTTCTTTTTCGGTGGTGAAAAATTATTCTCTTCACTGGAAATATTATATGACGATATATCTACAAGTGTATCTTGAATAAAATTAAAATCTTGTGTTTATTTTGTTTCACTGGTTTTAAATACAAATTCGGTTATCAGACGCTGTGATTTTGTTTTTCTTAGTTCTTTATATGATTTTTCATAACGCTCCATAATCTTTTTTAATCTACGTTCGAATTGCACAGTTCGTTCGACATTGGCATCATTTGAGAGAAAATTATTTCCATGTTTATTGGCTTGTTGGAGGCCTTCTAGAATTGTACTTGCAGATAGTGGAACCACTCCATCATCACTACTATAAACTAATGTGGAATCATCAACATTCTCTGAAATACTCTTTGATAACATTGCATGCAATACAAGCTACCGTACAACGCAATATTTTGCTTTATTCTTTTTAGATTTTTAAGGGGGTCCAGGACACAAAATTCTTCAAATTTTCGGAACATTTTATTGCATTAAAAAAAATTCTGTTTTCTCCGCTTAAAAATGACGTTTAAATTATGTTTCTATCTTAATTAGAACATGAGATATTATTATTTTTTTTTTTGTTTTGTACCATCCTTATAATAGCCAATCTATGTTTAAACCTTTAAATGCGTTTTTCTGCATGATGGCTTTTTTCACCATTTCTCGTCTTTAAATTGTTATAAGTCAAGAGCCGTTAAAGATAAATGGTTCAAACTTGGAACATGTCATTTTCAATTATTTTGCTTTAATTTCGATTCAGCAAATTTGAAAAATAAATACTTTTAAAAATATTATTTTTTAAAAATAAGTTGCATCTTTTTTTTTAAATATTTACTCTAAATATTTTTAATTTTTTTAAAAATTAATATTTTAAAAAATGCAGAATCAAAATTAAAACATATATTTCTGTTTAATTGAATGAAAAGATTTTGAAATTCGACAAATAATATTTTGAATTATAACAATTTTAAATTACTCCCATTTTTTTTAATTTAAAATTTTTTAATTTTTAAAACTTTAAGAGAAGTATTCTGATGTGATTTCGTTTACAAATTATATGGTTAACCATCACAAAAAAAAATTTTAATGTGTCCCAAACCTCCTTAAACCGTGTGAAAGTTTAAAAAAAAAAATCAGTGTAAAAAAAATAATCTGTTCCTTTCTTGGACCATATTATTAAAACCGTTCAAAAAGAGAATCGGGTGTATATTTCAGCTAATTTCTCTACTAAACTTGTGTAAAGCACTGCTTTATCTTTTTAATCACAAAATGATCACTGAGTATTTGCTTTCAACGTTGTTATCTCTATTTAAGGGCATTAATACCAAAAAAAAATATTTATAAAAACAGAAAAATATTTGTTTACTTTCTGTATCAAGAAAAACAATTCTGATTATAAACAGCACAAGTTTCCTGTGTATTACATATATTTACAGAAGGAATTTTGAAAATGTTTCTTTTTTAAGGCTGCTGTATACTAACCCTATTGGATTCGTTCACATCAATGTTAACCTATGGAAAAAAAATTGTCCAAGGATTACCGACTTAGACTGAAAGATTTTTTTTTAATTGTACTCTGTAATAGAGAAAGAAATTTTACACCTTGGGTCATTTTCATTTTTTTTTTTAAATGCAAATAATGTTTTTTAATTTAAATAATTCGGGGGGAGGGGGATCTGGTATAGTGTGTTTTAAACGCTCCTAAATTCCTTTGGTGGACAAAATTTATAAAATGACTCCTGTTGCAAGGTGCAGAAAAGTTCAGGCTATCTGAAAATGCCGTTTTTATTGGATTATCAGCAATTATGTAGCTGTAAATAGTAGACACATTTTCTCCATAGGTTAACATTGAGGTGAGCGAAACCCAATAGGGTTAGTACATAGCAGCCTTAATGGTGGGAATCTTACAGACTGATCCTCTCCCCCATACACATCATGTACTAATACAATACTTACCAACATATTTTTCAATCATGGCCGCCCTCTCCCCCACCCTCTTTCAACTACCAAGTCAATTTTTGTAATATAATAAATAAATAAATAAAATGTAATAAAAATAGTATTATTTCATACAGTGAAGAAAACACATTTAAAAAAGAAAAGAAAAACAGTAAAGAGAACCCTTGGAGGTACACAACCCACTAATTGGGAGCTCCAGTACAAATATCTCATTTAAATATGCTTCTCGTATGAAAGATTTGGTGACTCGAAGCACTCAAACGAATCTCACATTTTAATTTTTACTTTCTCAAAGTCAGTTGAAAGCTTAGTCATTCCTCCCTTCCAGAAAATATTGTGATAATATCTCTTCTTATAAACAAACACACACACACAAATATATATATATATATATATATATATATATATATATATATATATATATATATATATATATATATATATATATATATATATATATATATATAAATATATATATATATATATATATATATATATATATATATATATATATATATATATATATATATATATATATATATATATATATATAAATATATATATATATATATATATATATATATATATATATATATATATATATATATACAGTGACCACCGCTTATAGTGATCAGTGGTTATAAGAATCAACCGTTTATAAGAATCAATATCGCAAAAACAAAAACAAATGTATTATTTCCATGTTAAAATTTCCGCTTTAAAGAATCAATCCACCGGTTATAAGAATCAGTTTGCAATCTTCGCCTTCCTTTCATTTTTCCAAAAAATGCCACTTGAACTCTCAAAAGGTACGAAATTCTTTCTTAAGTTTTTGAAAAGAAAGATTGATAAAACTTTGGGGTGGAAAACAGTCGTAAAATACATTCCTTTAGACATAACATAAGAGTTTCTCCTTATACGTTTTTGCTCAACACTGTCTTATTAGCTTTACCCAGGGGCATCTAACCCGCCCGGGTGCGATTTCACTTTTCTCCACACAGGCACTCCTTTTTTCCCACCACTTACTTCCTGGTTGCGGATTTCTGGACCCTGAAACACATAAATCTTCCGCGAAGTGTCCACCATCACTTACGCAAACGGGACAGTGGATTCAGCACTTCAAACCGTGAAACGTAAACGGATCCATTTTGCTGAATCAGATGAACCAGATGCTGAATCAAACGTTTCACGGTTTGATTCAGAATCAAACCGTGAAACGTACGCTATAAAGTGAATCTTCGTCTGAGACTGTAATAAGCATACGTCGCTAGTATTCACTTTAGTTTTCTAACAAAATTGACAGTTAGTGTTAGAACTTTTCGATAGTCGAATTCAAATATGATAAAAACAAGGAAAACTCTTAGTTTTTCTAAAAAACAGAACTTGTTAATTAGATATGATGCTCTTCCAAAGTGTAGTCAAAGAGAAGTTGCCTCTTGTTGATTTTATAATCATGTGTTGTTACTTATAGGTCTAGAAATTGAGTTATAGTATTTGTTTAGAAATTGAGTATTTTTAAAATTATAAAAAATAATTTTAATAAATGATAAATAACGTAAATTAAAGAGTATTTAATGGTAAATTATGTATATATGTGCCTGTGTGTTTATATATATGTACAAGTATATATTTGTGTATGTGTGCCTGTCCATAGGCAAGTTTCGGTTATAAGAATCAACCGCTTATAAGAATCAAAAACAGTAATAACAAACGTGATTCTTATAAGCGGAAATCACTGTATATATATATATATATATATATATATAATATAATATATATATATATATATATATATATATATATATATATATATATATAATATAATATATATATATATATATATATATATATATATATATATATATAATATAATATATATATATATATATATATATATATATATATATATATATATATATAATATAATATATATATATATATATATATATATATATATATATATACCGGATGCGTTATAAATTCGTGCAAAGTTCAAAAATTCATAATAACAGAAGCAACGCTCGGAAAAATTTTCTGTTTGCGTGAATAAGATCAGAGGGACATTGGATTTTTTTCCATGTAAAAAAAAAAAAAAAAAAAGTTTCCAAAAGTAACCGAAAGAGGGCGTTCACACGTCATACTGAGACGTTTTATGCAAATCGGGCAAACTCAAACAGAAAATCAAACAGATCACAATAACATGAGACTGTGCATTTTTTTTAAAGTAACAGATGTTCAACATTACTACCAGCACAAGGTAATAGGCAAGTGAGACGCGTCACGAAGCCAATTACAGCGGATTGTAGCATCGATGGCAGCGACTGTCTGTCGAATGACACTTTGCAGTTCCACCAAAGTGGTTGGGGAGCCCCGGTACACATGAGACTTTAAGTATCCCCCCAACTCAAAATTTGACGGGGTCAAGTCTGGTGATTGTGAGGGCCACTGAACCTTACAACCGCGACATATAGAACTCGGTCTTCAGTGAAAGATTCTAACAGGAACGTCTTGATATCACGTGAAATATGGGGCGGGGCACCATCCTCCATGAAGGTGACAACAGTTAACGCATGTCTTTCCTGCAACGGAGGCTTAACGTGGTCACGCAAAAGCGCCCTCTTTCGGTTAATTTTGGAATTTTTTTTTATTCTTTTTTAACATGGAAAAAAATCCAATGTCCCTCTGATCCTATTCGCCCAAACGGAAAATTTTTCCGAGCATTATTACTTTTATTACGAATTTTTGAACTTTGCACGAATTTATGACGCATCCGGTATATCTATATATATAAAACAGTTCCGTAACTGACTGACTCACTGGCCAAACCGCTGGACCTAAAGGGGTGAAATTTTGCATGGCGATTCTTCTTATAGTGTAGGGGTGCACTAAGAATGATTTTTGAAAAATTCTTCTTAGATTTATTTAAATTAAATTTTTAAGCTGTTTAAATGAAATCTTTTTCGAATCTTTACTTCCATTTTCTGATTTTTGGAGAATTTTTAAAGATTAATTTTTAGAATTTAATTTATTAAATGCTGATCACGTGATTTCTTTTTCTGGTACTTTAAATTAATTTATCGTCACGTTCATAGCAACGAAATAGACAAAAAAATTCTTTTTTTTCTTGCTAATGCGGCAGACGATTGGAAATTATCCAAAAAAATATTAAAATACAGTAAAAGATATATTCCTCAAACTGTACTATATTAACTGTACTATATTTTTTAGTATGTTCCATTAGATTTAATTTGAATCTTTTCTTCTACATTATTTTGTGTAAAAAAATATCCGTTACGATTTTTTTATAAATATATTTTTTCGTTTTTTTTTTTTTTTTACATCAATTGCATACATTGATCGTTGTATTTATTATAAATATATTTAAACATATTTTTGGCATTAATTGCATACATTGACCGTTGTATTTAATTTGAATGTACTCCGTAGCGAAGTTCGGGTTTTCAGCTGGTATATATATATATATAAAGAGAGAGAGGGGCGGAGTTTATAAATTTATTTATTTATTTCGGAAGTTCATAAAGCCTTGAACTGTACGCTAATCAGAAACTCAGCTTCCGATGGAGCACCTGTAGATCCATAATTTTAAGATTTCTTGATAAAAGGAATGTGTAGAAGATACGTTCTTTTGTTCCTTCAGATGTCAATAATTTTGAAAAAAGTTTCATTGGAATCAAGCGATTTTAAAAAGGAAACAAAAAGTGATGGGAGTAAATGTGAGGCAATACTTTTCTTCCCATCTAATGTAAACATTTTAGTATCTACTTTTATATTTCTTGTAGTTATCCGACAATCCTAAGAATTTCACTGTGTGTTCTTCCATCCCTCCCCTGCTTGGCTTATTATTATTATTTTAATTACACATAAAATTAAATTCAGACAATTATAGAATTTTTTTAATATAAACTGTATACTTTTAATTTTAATTCTCATTTCATAAGTACCCAACCCGACATTACTAGCCATAAATTGGAGGTAAAATTCTTGATAGGAGCTCCACGTAACTGACGAAGTAACAACCTGGAGGACCATTTGAAGTTTCCATGCTGCCATCTATCGACAGAAAAGGAAACTATTGTTTCACAGCAAAGATTTTTAAAACTCATGCCCACATCTGACTTTGATTAAATTTTCAAAAAGCTCTACAAGATGGGGTGAAATTCCCCCACCCCCCCCCGGCGATTATCGACATACATTGCGTCTTTCATTTTATTAGCTTTTTCTACATGAGAGCTTTCAACGTGTTGGAGATGATAGTTCAGAGTAGGTCTAAGGAGGAACGGACTTCAGTTTCATCCAAAAACTACACGCTTATGATGAAAAATCCTTAGTTCGTTAGGTTCAAAATCTTCCCACCATAGGAACCTCAGCATGTCTTTGTCTTCCTTTTTAACACCTATTTGGGGAAACACTTTGAAAATGTCAGCTATTACCCAGAATTTTCCCAATCTAAAACGGTTTAAAATTGTAGAAATTAACTCCTCGTAATTGAGATTTTTTGAATGCAGTCATTCAAGGAGACAGTTCCTTTCCTTATCAGAAGCTTCGACACTGAAAGTATTTTAGGCTCAATCCCAATATACGGTACCCCAGCCGCTTTATTTTTTTGGCAATGTTTTATAGATTTTTGCCAAGTTGGCGATAAAATACCAAATGTGGTTTGTGTTTGTTAAATGCTTTTAAGGTAACCATTTATTACTCCCTATTTGAATAATATGGCGATATTTTTTTTGCCATTGTTTTTTAGAGTTTTGCCAAGTTGACGATAAAATGCCAAATGTGGTTAGTGTTTGTTAAATACTTTTAAGTTAACCATTTATTGCTCCCGATTTGAATAATTAGCAGGCAATGAGAGCTTGTGATTTACACCTACACGAGTTTAATCTGGATTTTATAACGCTCTTGTTTCAAAAAATTAAACCGTTGAATGTTCTTTTTGGGATCTGCAGTTCCACCGCTCGGACTTACTTTTATTTGTGAGGTATGGCTCCTTTTTCTAATGGGAGGGTTAATTTGGATTTTTTAGGGATTTACAAAATTCGGGTAAGAGAAGTATTATAGATTATTGCATGTACGTAGGGTTAATTGCTAATATTTATTATTGTCCTAATTGTAATTCGGAAATGACTTTAACTAAGAGGAAAGATCTTAATGATGGGTTTTCTTGGGTGTGTCGGGTTAAGGGTGGTGGTGCTCAACATTACGCTAAAAGATCGATTAGATGTGGTTCCTGGTTCGAAGAGAGTAGATTGGATTTAATTACGATTTTAAAATTAACTTATTTATGGGTAAAAAAAACGCCGTGTTCTAGGATTACGAACGAATTGGGGGTATCCAAAAACACTGTAACTGATTGGATGAATTTTTGTAGTGGGAGTTTGTGTTGATAGTGTAGTGCGCGAAAGTGTTACGCTAGGTGGGCCAGGAATTATCGTCGAAATCGATGAAAGTAAATTTGCGAAACGGAAATATAAAAGGGGAAAACGCGTTAATGGGGAATGAGTTTTTGGGGGTGTTGAGAGAGGCACAAATAAGTGTTTTGTGGAGGTGGTTCAAAACAGGGGAAAGGTTGTGTTGCTGGAGGTTTTACGGAAATATGTGCGTCCGGGAACTACTGTCATCTCTGATTGCTGGAAGGCGTACGATTGCCTTCAGGATGAGGGCTTCGTGCATCTGAAGGTAAATCATAGTATGACGTTTAAGGATCCGGACACAGGAGCTCATACCAATACGGTCGAGGCAGGCCCAGATTTTCGCATGGGCAAGTGGGGCACTTGCCCAGGGCCCCCAAAATTATGGGGCCCCCTAATTTAGTATAAAGTTGTACATAGTTTTGAGAATTTGTTTTTTGGTTAATATAGTAAAGGGGTGCAGTGGCGGATACAGAAAAAAATCCTGGGTGGAGCACAGTGCACCCACGATAGTGAAAGCATGCTTTCGTCCATAAGCGTTTCTGATTAATTAATTATTATTTTTTTTTGGGGGGGGGGGGGAGGGGGGAGTTGTAATAACTCTATACTGTGATTTATTTTGAATTTCAAAAGAAAATTTCATGAATTTATTTATTAACATTAAAAAGTAAATTAATTAATTAACACTTCTTATTAATATTCATTATTTTCTTCTAATTTTTGACTTGTCGGTCGAAATTTTTTTTGAATTTCTGGTCCCGATTTAAGGGAGGCCTGGGTGAGTGTCCCACATGTTCATGTGGAAATCTGGTAATGAGGAGGGGGGACATGTCCCCCTCTGGATCTTTCCTTGAAGGGGGCCCCCAAAGTCTGCTTTGCCCAGGGCCCCATTGTGTCAAAGTCGGGCCCTGGGTCGAGGGGATGTGGAACTGCATCAAGCGTTCGTTACGTGGCGTTCGGAAGGTTAAGGATCAGTTTGATTCAACCGCCATCTCGGTTGCGTCAGCCATCGCCAACTTGGCGATGGGAGACGTAACCAAGATGGCGGTTCCATCGCAGCGAAATTCATAGGGGTACCGTATATTGGGAATTAACCGTATTTTATAGTAACATGGTCTTAAAATACCACTATGAAGAAGATAACGACAGTTTTTTTTTGTCTAAATCAGAGGTGTTAAAGATTTAATGGCGCCTTCATTTTCCCATTCTTTAAAAAGTCCCCATAAACATCTAAGAGTTTTTTAGAATTTAAACTATTTACAGTTCAGTTCAGTCTTCTTCCGACCATTCCTCTATTGTTCGGAAGATGAGGTCGATCTATTTACCACGGGAGAGACACTTCATAGCGGCGCTCGGTATCTGTCTTCAATGTTCTTAATAAATGTTCTTCAGCAGCTTCGGCAAGTTCTCTTTTATTTTGTTTCTCGGCCGTGTCTGTGATTCCTAGGACATCTAGCTCCTATAAATTTCTCATATGAAAGTCTGTTGCAAACATGAAGGTGACGACTACATCTATAATTAGCTCAGTATTTGTTATTGGAGTACGTTCCATTAGAGTCTACATGAAAGTACGAATATCGCACAAGAGGATTGTTTTTTAACTTTGGCACCCTAGATGAGCTCCGACTCTCCAGAGCTGATGTTGAGTGGTGAGCCGGCTACGAAAGCCGAACTGCTCCTGGTGGATGTCGTCGTGGGTAGTGCAGAACTCGTCCAGGCTCCTGGCCAATACGAATTCGTCAACCTCGGAAAGCCCAGACAATAATTAGATGGATTAGTGAGATCTGATCCTGATTTTGGAATCGGCACAACAGTGGCGAATTTCTAGCATCTGGGAAAATGATTTAAATTTTGAAAACAGGTAATTAGAGGAGAAATGCAGATTAACATGTTAGGAGGAGGTTCTTTAGCATTAGAGAAGAAATGTTGTCTTCACTCGGCAATTTATTTATATAGGTTAAAATTTTAGATGGGTAGGTGGGTTGAAGGGAATTTTGTGAAGGAGTGTGTACAAATTGTTCAACGCGAGTGATTACTTGCATAAAGGTATTTATGTCAAGTGTATCGTGACAAGGTTGAAACTGACTTCTAAGACTGTCTGCGATGAGCTCTCCCTTTTGAGTATTACTTATGGCCATCAAATTTGGTCCTTTAAGAGATGGAATGTGTGTTCGCGTCGTACGAATGTAGGAAGTTGCTCTCAAAATACTGTTGTTCGAGGTCGTGAGAGACTTGACATAATTTTTCTACCATATTTTTGTACTGGTCCTAATATCTTTCCGAATAACGGCCTGAAATCTATTAACTAAAGTCTTGAGATTATGATCACGGGTAGCCTGCCAGTCTCTCCTAAGTGAATTCCTTTCTCTGATCAATTTTCTGACTTGCTCAGTAAGCCTGTAGTAGTCGATCGTTGAGTTATAAAGCTAGGAAGCTTAAGCGTAGGCAGTTAGGCGAGAATCGCTTAACTTGCTGACTGCAGCATCCGCCTCGTCGATAGTGCTAGCAGGCAAGTCCGAAAATCCCTTCTGGGCTAGCACATAAGTGTAGTCTTCCCAGTTGGTCTTAAGTCGGGAAGTTCTATCGGTTACACAGGAAACTATATCAAAGCTAAGCACGACAGGTAAGTGATCAGAAGCGAGGTCGTTAAGGACATTAATTTTATGGAGGTGGAGGAAGTTGCGGGTGAATGCACAATAGGTGATCGACGGATTAGATCCGTGATAACAGATGGGTTCGTCGGGTTCAAGTATCGTAGCCAAATTGGAATCGATTCATCGCCAAATAGCAATGACGAGATGGCAGAAGCTCCTACTGCCCCATGGATAATGGTGTGCGTTAAAATTACCCGCGATGATAAAATTGGGGCAACTACGTGTTAAAAACTTAAATATTTGACTAGCAGGCTCTTTTTGAATTTACCGCGCATGTATACAGAGACGATACGTAGTTTGGCGATTTGTTTTAGGTTAAGTTAAAGGATGGTGGCTTCACAAGCATCTAACGCGGGGAGAGGGAATCCTAGAATGATTTGCAGTCGGTTTTCATGTGTGGATTGCTTTGGAGTTCAGTGTTTGCATTAGCATATCTTTTAGAGGTATTGCATTTGTTGTGCTTTATTCGCATTAGTATAACCTTTTAGATGTATTGTATTTGTTGTGCTTTAATTCGCATTAGTATAACCTTTTAGATGTATTGTGTTTGTTGTGATTTTATTCGCATTAGCATAACTTTTTAGATGTGTTGTATTTCTTGTGCTTTATTCGCAGTATTTACGTTAGCATAATATTTAGAGGTGTTGTATTCTTGTGCTTTTATTCGCAGTATTTTAAAATTCTTTAGAGATTATATTGTGAATGTGTAATGTTTTGCGAATAGCTTGGCGTTAATTTCAATAATGGCGGTCAAATTGAACTTAAGAAAGGATGAGCTGATTCAAGTTGCGGACGAATTGGGTTTAACGATACCGGATAATGCTAAAGTAGTACAGCTGAAGAACTTAATTGAATCTAGTGATGTGTACAAAAACGATAGTGAATTTCTGCGTGGTCTTATTGATAATATTTTAGAGGAAAGGAAGGAAAAATCGGATAGGGAAAAATTGGATAGAGAAAGGAAGGATAAATTGAATAGGGAAGCTAGTGAAACAAAAATACAATTAGAGAGATTAAAATTGGCCCAATTACAAAAGCAGCTAGATATTGCGAACGTGAAAGAGAATTCGGCTAACATGTCCCTAACTACAGAAGGCATAGAACCGACTCCTTCAACTGATAATCTGGAACGATTAATCAGTAGTGTTAAAGCCTTGACTATTCCAGTACCTGTTAAATCAGAATCATTTAATCTGTTTTTCCATTCTTTAGAAAAGGCATTTCAAGCTAAAACTGTGCCTAATGAATTAAAAGCCGAGATTCTGTTGAATATTTTGGGTGAAAAAGTAAATAACTTGCTAGTGTATGTGAATCAGGAGGACTTAGTCGATTACGAGAAGATAAAAGGTTTAGTATTGAAGGAGTTTGAACCCACCCCCAGGAATGTTGGAATAACTTTAAAAAGGCCCAGAAGTTGCCATCTGAGACCTATGTGCAATTTGCTTCTCGGTTGTGTGCATTGTTTGACTATTATTGTCAGTTGCGCAAGGTGGCCGAATTCAAATCCCTGTGCGAGCTCATAGTTTCGGATAAGATCTTCGAAACTCTTGATCGAGAATTAATGACTCACAGTGGGGTAAAACAGGGTGAGATTTTTTTCAAACCTCAGCAACTTGGTCGAGAGTGTGATATTTACTTATCGTTGAGAGGTAAATGTAAAAATGAGTTTACCAGTAGAAATGTAGGGGAAACAAAAGGATCTCGAGGATACAAATGGCAGAAAAATTCTAATTGGCTTGCGGATAGGAATATATCGAAAGTATTTGTGTCTGAAGAAAAAGGTGCAGTTTGTGATTTGTGTAAAAATGCGTTTCATCCTCTTTATACGTGTCCCAAATTTAAGATGCTATCAGCAGGGCCGCCGTCAACTGAGCCAGGGCCCGGGGCAAAATAATACAGCGGGCCCCCCTCTCCACTCAATATTTGAACATTGTATACATTTTTTTAGTCAACTCTTATTTAACCGGGCCCCCTGCCAGCCCAGGCCCCTGGGCATTTGCCCCCTTTGTCCCCCCCTGTCGTCGGCCCTGGCTATCAGTTTGGGAAAGAGCGGATGAAGTAAAGAAGAATAAATTTTGTTTTCGTTGCTTTCTGCCACACAAACTTCATGAATGCCATTCAGAAAGAAACTGTTTCTGTGATCAACCTCATAATAGGATGATTTATTTTCCGCGTGACGATAATTCATTTTCCGGCAACCCTAATTCTCAAACAAATGTTCCTCCGCAACAGAGCGCAAGGAGAGGTGAGGCAAAAGTGGTTTCCCAACCCCAAATAGTCGCTACTAGTTTTGAGAAAAATAAAAGAAAAAATGTGTTGTTGAGTACTGTTCGTGCACTAGTTAAAAACAAGTATTCAGAGTGGATCGAAGTGCGATGTCTCCTGGATGTCGGGTCCCAATCATGTCTGTGTACTAAGGCGTGCGTGGAAAGGTTGCAATTAAAATTGGAGAAAATAAATACTGTGGTTTCGTGTGTTAATGACGCAACAATGGTTGTTAATAGGTGTGTTAGGACCTCGGTGGCGAACAGGGATAAGAGTTACGAGAGGGAATTGTCCCTATTAGTGGTCAACAAAATAACCGATCTCATTCCAAGCAGGATAATGGATGTGTGTGTTGACGTGTGTTGACGTGAATTCGTATCATTAGCTGATTATAGTTTCAATGCTCCAGGTCAAATTGACATGTTGCTGGGTGCAGAGATTTTTTATGAGTTGTTGATGCCAGGACAAATCTATGCTCAAAATTCGCAGTTATTGATGCAGAATACAGTATTTGGTTACGTTGCAAGTGGGAGTGTTGATCAGGTAGCGAATGATCGCGTTCATTGTGGGATAATCCTTGATGATGACTTAAATAAAACATTGAAACAATTTTGGGAAATTGAAAATGTTGGTATGGAGCGGTCAGAGAATAGAGAGGCATCGTTGAGTGAGGATCACTTCGTGCGTACCCATAGAAGATATGAAGAGGGTAGATATGTAGTAGCAATGCCCATGAGTAAGGATCCGTTGTGCTTAGGAAATTCTAAAGAAATTGCTGTGAGGCGACTTAATTCGTTGTGGAAGCGCCTGTCTAGGGATTCCGAGTATTTGTCGTTGTATACGGATTTTTTGAGGGAGTATGAGGAATTGGGTCTTATGGATAAAGTTGGAGTCAAGTGAACCGCCCATACACTACTACATACCCCATCATGGCGTTCTACGTCCGGATAAATTGACAACTAAGCTGAGAGTTCTGTTTAATGCTTCATCACCCATCACAACAGGCATGAGTCTGAATGACGTTCTGATGAAGGGAGAAGTCACTGAGGACGTCTTCGGGACAACTACCCGGTTTCGGAGACACAGGTTTGCTTTCACTACAGACATTCAGAAAATGTACTGGCAGATACTCATCGATCCAGAACAACGGGATCTTCAGAGAATAGTGTGAAAGACTGGAGCCAACGAGGAGATTTTAACTTACCGTTTGAAAACCGTCACTTATGGCACGTCCAATGCACCCTTCCTTGCCATAAGGATCCTGCAGCAACTAGCCAAGGATGAGCAATCAATATTTCCTCTGGCTTCTGGGGTTCTGCTGCACGATACCTATATGGACGACATCGTGACTGGGGCACCTGACTTGGAGACTGCCCGAGAGCTACAATCACAGCTGCGAGATGCCTTACATTCGTGCGGAATGACTCTTCACAAGTGGTCCTCGAATTCCCCTGACTTGCTGAACAGCTCGTTGTCATGTGACGTCGAACATCCGTTCACTGTTGACACGGAGTTGTCTGTGAAAACGCTGGGCATCAGCTGGAAGCATTTGCAAGACCAGTTCGTCTTCAGGGTATCAATTTCAAATCGACCGTCATACACCAAGCGTGAGCTGTTAAGTGTGATCGCCAGGCTGTATGACCCCCTTGGTTTCTTGGATCCAGTGATAACCAGAGCCAAGATACTTCTGCAGCGGTTGTGGCAGCAGAAGCTGGATTGGGATGATGTGCTTCCCAATCCAATCGCCGAAGAATGGAACGAATTTGTGACAACCTTAAAATGCATCGAGAATGTGAAAGTTGTGAGATACATCCTGATTGACGGTTGTATAAAAATCGTCTTTCAAGGCTTTGCAGATGCTTCCGAGGCAGTATATGGAGCTGTCGTCTACCTACAGTGTTTCTCTCGAACTGATGCTGCGAGAACTACCATTTTGGCAAGAAAGTCCGGCGTGGCACCCATTCGAGTGATTTCCATTCCATGGCTGGAACTATGCGCTTGCCTTCTTTTGGCTCAGCTTGTGGAGAAAGTCCGTGCTACTCTTCGATTGGAAATCGACGTTGTGTTGCATACAGACTCGACAATCACCCTAGCGTTGTTGAACACACCTTCAAACCGTCTCAAGACCTTCATCGCCAACCGCGTGTCCAAAGTGCAACAGCTGACAGAAAACTGTCAGTGGAATCATGTGCCATCAGCTCTGAATCATGCGGATGTGATTTCGCGTGGGTTAGGCCCTCGTGACCTTCCCGAACTTCAACTGTGGTGGAATGGCCCACCATTCCTTCTGCTAGGTGAGACGTCCAGTGGACAGCCCAGTTCAACCCTGATGAATGATTCCGAGTATTCATGTGAACTAAAACCGAACTTGGAGTCTGATATGACGTGGTTTAATGTTTTTACGTCTACAAATCGTGAATTATCTTTATTATCTGATTTAGTGTGCAGGAGGAATAATTATGTAACTGTCTGTACTACTGCTAATTTGGGAGTACACTTTCAGAGTTGTCAGAAGTTGGGAAAGTTAAAAATGGACATCAATGGCCGCTTGTCTCGGTATTAACATGGCCTCACTTTTGTAGAGCTGAAAAAGTAAGAATACTAGGTGACAGAAATGATGACAAAGTTAAATGAGTGATCACTTATTTTGTTTATTTTAAATTAATAGAAAGAGAATGGGCTTGTGGTCCCAATGGCTTAATGCCACATTACAAAAGTTAACATTTGGAGAAGGCCTAGTGCCAAGGCGGCTTCCATGCTTGATGAATAATGGGCGACGACGGAACGACTGCCTGAGACATCTTCATAGGCCGGGAACTGGCGAAGCTCTGTGTCGTAAATTCCAGTATCTCCTCTCCTCGGGATGGTCACGTGATGTCTGCTGACGAAAACAGATGTGGGCTTGGCGTCTTCGAGGTCGCCAAAAACGTCGCCAAATGCTGTAATACAATGGTTAGCTTTTTCTGCGTGTTGCGGGGAAGGGCGATTTATCGTGCCAAATGTAAGTCTGCCAGATTTTTGGGGATTAAAGGATTAAGGAAGAATGTGACTGATTCCGATAAGAGTTCTGTTGGTTTGAAAAGAGATGCATTTTCAGAAAAACCCAGAGTGTCTGGGGAAAAACTACAAATTAAGGAAGCGTATGGTTTACACACCCTTTTACAAATTGAATCGTTATTAAAGTATTTGAATTATTCTTAAGCGCTTACAAGGCGTTGAAAAGCGTTACGACATTCACCCCCGCTAACACAGGAAAAAAAAGGCAATACAGTAGAAAAAAATCGTGTTTGTAGCAGACAGAAATAAATGGCGTAACGCCAAAATGATATGTGCATTTCATTAATGTATAGTGTGAACAAAAATATATACCAACTCATGACAACAAAAGAGAAACTGGTGAACACTTCCCCTAAAAAAATATAATATAGTGGTTAAATATCTTATATGACTAAAGTACAATACGAAGATCAACATAATAAAATAGAGTAAATATATATATTTATAGCATAGCATATCAATGGATATAGGAAGTGAATGAGAATGAGGATTTATTGAGGTTGAGAGAATATACAAAATGCCACTGCTTTGAGTGGTGAGTAGCTCCTATGTGTGGATGACTACAAAATAAAATATGAAGAGTAGCTCTTATGATGACTACTTTACATAGAATACGAACAGTGAGTACACTTGTTGTAACATCACTGACGAAAAAGACAAAAGGAGAGGCTGCAGTCCTTTGAGTGAACACCTTTTTAGTGTCAAAAAAATTACACTAGTGTATATATATATATATATATATATATATATATATATATATATATATATATATATATATATATATATATATATATATATATATATATATATATATATATAACCTCAAAATAAAGTCCCAACGAAATTATTCGACCTGAGAATAAAATTGAAACCCAACAGGAAAGGGAAGTAAGGTATACACTTATTCATGGAAGGGGAGTCCTCGAAAGAGGGGCGTGTACTCAAAGGCATTTGAGTAAGAGTTTAGATCAGGTATTAGACGAGGAGATGATTATTCCTCCTAATATGTTCGAAATTGTAAGGGATACTGAGGAGGAGAGGATTAATTCCCCGAAGATGTTGGAAATGGCAAGGGACACAGACGAGGAGATGGTTATTCCTCCTGGTATATTTGAAATTGCAAGGGACACAGAGGAGATGATTATTCCCACGAATATGTCTGAAATTGTAAGGGACACGGGTGAGGAGTCGATTATTCCCCCTAATAGGTTTGAAATGGTAAGGGAAACAGATGAGGAGATGATTATCCCCCTAATATGTTTGAAATGGTAAGTGAGACGAAGGATGAGGAGATGTAAGATAAGGAAGGAGGTAGTAAATTAAGTCCCAGAGAAATCTAAAAAAAGACTGGTGAGATTTCGGGGAAGGTGGGAAATAGTGAATTGAACTCCAATAACGATAGGGATGTGCTGTCGGACGTTATGGGCTCCCAGGGAGATAAATTGAGTGGAAATAAAGAATCAAGGTTAGAAGATACTAAAAACGACAAATCTCAGGACAAAATTTTGGATGGGGAATTAAGTCCCAATGAGAATTTAGATGAGGTGCGAGAAATGGGTTTTTCAACTGAAGAAGAAGGGGGGGAAAGATCAAATTGATATTCTAGGGAATAAAAGGTTAGAGGAAACTAACAACGGGGATGGGAATATTCAAAGTGAAACACAAGACAAGGAATTAAATGTCCAAGGAAATCCCAACCATACGGGTAGGAAACAGACGAAAATTATGGGGACAAGACTAACACCGAGAAGGGTAAATTTGAACCGACACTAGGTCATAACTTCACAAATGAATCAATGAGAGATTGTTAAATAGAGAAGCCCCAAACCCACTCCCATTTGTTTAGGATCCCGTAAAATAGCAGAGAGGATCAAAAATTTAAGTAATTCCCAAATAATTCTGAGAAATTCAATTAATTGTATAGTTTATAAATGTTTTAGAAATGATTTAAGTAGTTCTCAAAGAATTCAGGGAAAATTAATTAAATGTGTAATTTTTTTAATTGTATTGATAACTAATATTTATGAATTCTAAGAAAAATGGATTAAATTTGTGAATATAAGGGTATTAAGAATTAATGTGTATAAGATATGATTTTTTTGTTGTTGTTGTTTTGTTGTGTGAATACTTTGGTTTCTGTTTAATTTAAAGTGAAAAGCTAAGTTATAGCTTTGGTTTGTGTTGTGTTATTTAAAGTGAAGGGTTAAATAATAACCTTATCTTGATAATATTATATGAGAAAGTATTAGAAATAATTTAAGTAATGCCTAAAGATTTGAGGAAAATTCATTAGAATAGGTATTTGTAACTGTTTAAGATTAAGTCAAGTAATTCCTAAAGAATTTTTTAAAAAAAGGAATCAAAAGTGTAATTATATTAGAAATTATTGCATTGAATATATGTGATTTGTGGACGAATAATTTGTTTTGTGTTTTGTTTAAAGTGAAGGATTAAGGTAATAACTTTGTCCTGGTATCATTTAAAGCAGGGGATCCCAATCTGTTTATTGTGCCGTACCTGTACGTTCTAAACAATTTGATGACGTACCGGTAGGCCAAAAATTTTGAAATGGGGAATAAAATGCAATGGAGAACATTTGTAATAAAGACAAGTAACTTGGGATATATTTTTAATGCTAAACATATACATAAAATATAATAATCACTTTAAAATATATGTAATTAGTGAGAAGGTTGGGCCTGTTTATTATTAACTAAAGAAGTAATATCGGGCTCAATGTTTGTCAGTTTAAGGCGAAGATCCGATTCAATGTCCAGCAAAGCTCTATATTTGGTTTTCATCGCAGTCATTGCAGAAAATCCTTTTGCACATAAATATGTGGTAACAAATGGCATTAAAAATTTTACTGCTTGGCAAGAAACTTCTGGGTATTCTTTACGAATAGATAGCCAAAAAGTGAGTAGGTTGGAGCTCTGAAAGCTTAATTTCAATTCACTGTCACTGCTAAGGTCTATAAAAGACTCTTTTGTAATCACATCGTCTGGAACCCCCGATGTGAATGCGAAAGGATTTCGAATCCAATTTTGAGCTGTGAGATATTCACGAAAATAATTTGGGAAACATTCAAAAGTTGATGTTAGATTTTCTAATGTCGCTCATTACATCTTCTTTTACTGACAAATTATTTTCTTCGATAAAGTTACAGAGGGAAGGAAACATGTTAACATTTTGCTTTTCAATTTGCTGTTGCATGAATTGCAATTTTCACTAGAACGCACTTATTTTGTCATACAAGTCGAACACAGAATTCTTAACTCCTTGCAAGCTTAAATTTAGTTAATTTAATCTTGAAAAAAAGTCTGAAAGGTATGCTAGTCTACACAACCATTGCTCATCAATCAAATTGTCTCCGTTCAAATATTTTGAATTGGTCATCTATATATATAAAAGAGCTTGTCTGTTTGTTTGTCCGCTATAGAATCATAGACTGTTTCACCCACCGGGACCAAATTCGGCACAGTTAATGTTTTGGACCCTAGAAACTAAAATCATGAAAAACGAAATTTGGGGCTCAATTAGTTTTTTTTAAATTAATTTTTTAACGATTTTTGTGCCCCTAAGCGCACCTTTTAAATGTGGATACAGCCCCTATACAACGGCCCTTCAAATTCGATACGCGGGGGAAAGAGGAGTGATCTGGGGGTAACGGGGGGGGGAGCACGAGGTGTTTATTTTTCTTACGTTTAGTGGAATCGTGAGTCTATAAAGGTTGAGAACCGCTGCTTTAGACGATTTTAGACAATGGCGCTCAAACTAATAGAACTTAATAAAATTTGGAAAAAAAAGGAAGTAAAAAAAGAAAAATTAAGTTTGTCCCATGGCCAGTTTTTGGAAGCCTTCTGTTGATCTAAATATATTAATTGTTTGAGGATCATAAAATGGGAAGAAGTTTAAGAGTTCTACAGGTTTTTTCCCCTAAGTTCGCGAAACAGAGTTAACATACGATATGTATTTGAATTATTCCTTGAAATCATATAAGATAAATCTTTTAGAGTTTTGGGGATTTTTAACAGTGGGAGGAAAAGCTCTTTAAACAGAGAAACATAACGACACATAACTTTCATTCCGAACTATTTGTCCATTAGTTATATTAAGGCATAAGAAAATTAATGAAATTATTTTTAAAGAATGATTGCCCGGGTAGATATATAGATATAAAATTTTTCATGCTTTCCATCAAAAGAATACTGGGTATATTATTTCAGTAGAAACGCGCTAAGCGCATTCTGTCTGGCCAGATGAACATGAAGAGCAGGGGGTGCAGTCCAGTATTTTTTTGATGGAATGCATGAAAAATTTTCTATCTATATCTACCCGGGCAACGCCGGGCAATAATACTAGTAAACATATAAATTTCATCGCGTAACTCAAACAATCGACTGAGGACTTTACCACGGGACAGCCACCGTACTTCGGTGTGAAATAAAAGTGTGGCATGGGCACTTCTCATTTCACCACATAAAATTGAAAATAAACGCGAATTGAGTGCTTGAGATTTGATAAATTTAACCATCTTTACCGACTCGTCTAAAGCCTCTTTTTAAATTCACTGACATATTTTTTGTGGCCAAAGCTTCACGGTGAATTAATTATGCAGCGCGTAGACTTGCATTTTGGTACCACTTCTTTAGCTTTGGTTACCATGCCTGATAATTTTCCAATCATCGAATGAGCACCATCGGTACAAACTCCAACACATTTGAGTCAACTTACGTGATTTTTATTGAAATAATCATTAATTATTTTAAATATTTCTTGAGAAGTTGTTCTTGCAGTTAATGGTTTACAAAATAATATTTCTTGTATTTCATTGTTGAAATCAAACCGAATATATACAAGTAGTTGTGCCAAATTGAAAATATCGGTACTTTCATCCAGTTGGAGGGAATAAAATTGGCTTGCTTTTAAATCTTTGGATAAAAATATCTTCAACCTGTGATGCCGTCTCATCTATTCGCCGCTTGACAGTATTATTAGATAATAATACTTTTTCAATTTCTTTAGCTGCTTTCTCTCCAAGGACACATGCAACTATATCCTTTGTTGCAGGGATCAACAATGTTTCACCAATTGTATGTAGTTTCCCGCAGTTAGCTATATGCAAACTAGCTAAATATGATGCTCTCACATAATTAGTGTTTATACTACTAAAAGTTTTGACAATTTATTTTTGAGAGCAAAACTCTGAATGTTTTCTTTTTAAAAAAAAATCAAGAATTTTGTCTTTTACACTCGAATGTTTGCTATATAAATGCCTTTTCAAAAGAGCTGGCTTCATAGTCAGGGCCCGACTTAGCCTAATTGGGGCCCGGGGCAAAAACTTCTTTGGGGCCCCCCCTCTGCTTCACTACTTCAGTAATGAAGAACTTAATACTTAATACTAAACTTTCTATTCGAATTTGGGGCCCCCCCCTCTGATGTGGGGGCCCGGGGCAACTGCCCCGTATGCCCCTGCCTTAGTCAGGCTCTGTTCATAGTCCCGTTTGATAAGCACTCAAAACAAATCACGCACTGTGGAATAGGTTCAGCTTCTGTTCCGGATTTCATGGCGAACCCATACTTCAGGATAATACTTTCTGATCCAAGTTCGCTTCTGCTTCTTTAATTCTGGTTCTTCGTCTTTGCTCAATTCTCGTGATTGATCTTCCTTTGGATTGAAATTAGAACTTCAAGATTGCTCTAAATATCTCTTCATTGTATCGAGGTGCTGTAAAAATAACAAGTAAGTAAAATGTTACAAAAACGTAAGTAATTTTAAGATTTTGTAACTAAACTATAGCCATGACTAATCATACCCTTTGTAAATTTTTTAGTGTTCTTAACAACGAATAGGTTTATTTGTATATGGTCTGAAGACGAATACGAGGTGTATTGGAAACATGTAGCCAAGCATTTATTAAAATAAATTAGGATATATAAAAAATCATTTTAAATAAATCTCATGAGCTTAATACACTTACCTTAACAGTTTCTTAATATTTATTAATAATACAATTACTATTGATTAATAATATGCAATTAATTTAAAGATGTTTGAAACACAAAATGCAATTTTTAGTAAAACTCAGACACAGTAATAATTCGCAAACGCAGTTATATACACAGTTATAATTCGCAGGCGAGTGCCAAATTTTTATGGGGTGGTAATAGATAACACATTCAGGTGTAGACGGAATCTTTTGAGATTAGGTAAATCCCTATAAAGTATTACAACACAAACAATGGATAAAAAATTCCAAACTAAAATATTAAAACGTATGGATTATTATTTATTATAGTCATTTCTTTTCTTTTTTCGTAATACAGATTTTGAATAGATTTTTGTTTTAAATTGTAAAATCATTCGCGTACCGGTACTGGTACGCGTACCCAAGGTTGGGAACCCCTGATTTAAAGTAAAGATATAAGAAATAAATATAATATAATTTTGTGTTAAGTATAAAGTGTAAAAGAATTTTCTATTGGTAATAATTGTACAAGTAATTTTGGACAACGAATAATGGATTAATATAATTTAGATAATAATTGTATACAAATAATTTTTGTTACATGTAAATGAATTTGCTATCTCATACTAAGATGAAAACATAGGATCATTTACCTGTAAAATTGTGTATTAGTATGCCTACAAAGTGTTCCTCTTCACAAGGTTAAAGTATTATGGTTAAACAATTGTGGTGCTCTACTATAATCTACGGTTAGAAGGTCTGTCACTGAGTCATGAAAACATCTCAAAGACCTGTTTCCATTCCTTGAAAGGGTAGGGCATATGCGAGACATCAAATTCGTGAAGGAACCTAATATTTTTAACATTGTGAGACTCTCACATAGTTTGAAAACAGACTCAATCCTAACTTTGTAAAATCCAGTACAGATGTGACTTTTTGTTAAAGGAATCTTGCAGACCGTTAAACAGATAATGGTGCGGCGGCCACTTCCCTAAGTGGAAATAGGGTCATTCATTAGGAAAAGACCTCAAAGAAACAATGCAAAGCCCGGGATGTCGGGCTGACAAAAAGGAAAAGCATGCCTGGAGGTGACCAGGTGACAAAAAGCTGTGAGGGATTGCATCAGACACATGAGAGAATGGAACCTTCGAGAACGAGGAAAAAAGGTATAAATGAAGAAAAGACTATTAGACAGGGCTTCTTTTTAGACTGAATTTGTACATTGACGAAACGACACGGGCAAGCGGACAGAATAGAGAGAGACAGGGTCTCTATTGAACTGATGATTATGAACCCCTCTCTCATTAATGTTATCAGTGTTCTTCGGAAGAAACTTATGTACATTATTATTAGTCTAGATATTGATTTTATATTAAACAAGATGTAAATAAGAGCCATTTCTCCATTTATGAATAACTCTACGAGACATTTATTTAACGGATCACGACGATCAGGTTTACAAACATGTTTTGTATAATTTTTAAAAGGACCTCTTTTGTATCATTTTTAAAAGGATTACCCAGCAATGTTTTGCATAATTTTTTTAAAGGAACAGTGTTTTGTATAATTTTTAAAAGCAACAAAGTTTTACATAATTTTCCCTAAAGGATAAATGTTTTACAATAAATGTTTTACAAATTTTTTGTCTTTTGGTATAGAAACACATTCCTGGTAAAGCAATTATTCACATTCGGGCAGTGATTTGTGGAACCTGGGACTTGTCATATTTACCAGACGACCACGGTGCCCCTTGTGATTTATATAGAATCCTGACCCGTACATAAAGGCGATAGAATGTTAATACCCTAGGACCACTTTATGCACAAACGGCATATTTTGGAACCCGAATCGAATTACCAGATCGTCGAGGGGACTTAATAAGTACTCGTAACAGTTCAATAACCTTTATTTGCTTCAGATGTCGCAAAGGCCGACATAAATTTACCCTTTACGTGCAGAGATCCGAAGAAAACGTCGACCTGGCGACCAAAGATAATATTTATGCCCAAGCGCCTATGACTCCTGCATTAGATAGACTGGAGGAGTTCCTGATGCCACCACATGCTTCAACTTCTTTTACTGAATCTTCTTTAACTGCTTCAACTGAATCAACGGCTTCGAATTTAGAATCTGAGTCTTTAAATAACCAAAGGGAAATATATATTGTGCATACTGATTTTATCGCTACGTACCAACATCTTAAAAATTGGAAATTAGAAATTCCTCCAGTGCCAAAGGAATTTAAGAAATCGGCTGATATACAAGAACCTATGGATTTGTCAACACGTGAATTTGTTTATTCGTCACAAAAAGTTCCGGCCATTGTTGAGAATATGATTCAATCCCTGAAGAATTCTGTGAAGAATTTTTTCTTATCAAAGGATATTTTGGAATGGTTGAATAATCCTCCTCAAACTCCCGATACAGTCAATCAGTCGAAAACTTACGATGAACTTTTACGAAAACTTACGATGGACGGCATAAATATCTTAATAGTAAACTGAATGAATGGGAAAGTATAAACAATTACATAGCGGAACTCAGAGCACTTGAAATAAATTGTGACTATGATAATAATATGTTGAATATTATGTTACTCGAAGTGTTTGTAAGCGGCAGAGATCCGATTAAGAAAAAAAGGCAATTTTAAATAAATTATTTGAAGAGGACAATATTGATCTAGAGCAGGGGTTTCCAACTGACAGCCCACGGGCCGCATGCCGCCCGCAAAGACTTCTAGGAAAATAATTTGCAGCATCAATTTAGATATTCTTAGTTAACGAAAAATGTTTTTGTAAAAATCCATATTGTTTTCAAATGCTGTTCATTTACAAAAAAGATTGATTTTCCTCGAATTGCATGAAAAGTGGGGTGTCCACTCATGTTGTATTTCATACCCCCTCCTCCCTTTCTAGCCCAGTCAAAATAAGTTTTATGGCTAAAAAATATATGAAGGTTTTGAAAATTGGTGGAGATGTTTGTTTAAGCATGCTAATCAACATACTAAAAGTCCCCACCGATCAGACTTGAGCTTTCGCCGCCATCTTGGAAAATGTGTACACGTTGTTGGTTTTTTGCAAGTAACTTGAGAAATATTGATTTTATGTAAAAAATTTGAGTTCAAAAATTTAAGAGCATTAAATTGTGAACAAAAACATTATTAACATTTTTTTATAAGTCAAACACGAACAAAGATAATTGACTTTGAAAGGAGTGAACCATCACACCTGGGACGCGGATGCCCGGGTCATCCCCATCGCATGACCCGCGCATGTGCGCCAAAAGTCTTGCATACTCACGTTTGTCAAACCTCTGCATATCAAAGCTCAAGAGAAAGTTGCAACAACATCCAATCCATTGTTATCAGGTTGTATTTTCAGACTTGGGGGATTCTATATTTTTATGTCATACTTAGGTTGCATTGGGACATAATGGCTGGAGGTGGGCTAAAAAAATACTGACTTTGATGTACGTAACTACGGCAGTAGAAAAAATGTTGCCTGGCCATGCATACGCTAGAAAAATCCTAGGTCATTTATTTACCCAAACATCTTTAGCAAAAATCATTTTTGACGCCATGGACATATCCGATTTCAAAAGCAATAATCTCCATGAGTTGTTTAGAGATTTTGAAGGCTTTTTTGTGTTTTTGCAAATAACTTGGGAAATATTAACTTTGTGTAAAAAAGTTTTATACAAAAATTAAAGAACATTAAATTGTGTACAAAAATATTAAATACATTTTGTCGTAACCCTAACACGTACTAAAATATTGACTATTAAATGCGCGTTGATTATGGAGGTAGCGTCCAAGTCTCATTGCAGCCGCTTTTCTTTGAATTATCTCCACTCCCTCATTGCAGCCTTCTTTAAGCACAAGAAAATAGACTTTAACGTGTTTTGGTATGTAGATAATTGATCATTATTAATTTTATAAATGAATGTAATAAACTTGGATGTATTCATTACGGTATTTTCATTGTGTATATTTTTTAAATCTTACCTACTTTATAGTTGACGTGCTTTTTTCGGTACGGGATTGTTCGCGTCGTCTGTCTTGAAAAGATCGTCTATGGGTCAGCTAGCATTACCTCATTCATCAATTCCTTTTATTGGATCGTCATGATCTACAAGGCAAAAATAACTTCAATTCTTAACTGCAATGGGGTATGTCGTTGTGACATTCCCCATTGCAGTTATTGCAGGCCGTTGTGCAGTTGATTCCTGCTTTCCTACACACGCATCTTTCTCCTCAGTCAGTCTTACAGTTGCAAAACACTATGCTTAAACCTGAATCGGGAGCCACTGTATCCATAGTTGTGATGGGCACGAGGGTTTTCGCTTGGCATTTCCAGCCCCACACTTCAGGATTGAACTCATTCCCAAATCACTTCTGCACTTGGTGATACAACCAAAAGGAATGTAGCCTGGTTTCCTCTTCAGTTGCGGGAACAAACTGAATATATGGTTTTATTTTAGTGCCAAATTTTGCTAAGCATTTGTACCTAAACTTATTTAGGGACTTTTCACTGGAATGTGCTCCATACCAGATAAAAAAAAGCATTCTCCTTCTTGAGCAACATCATTGTGCGATGAGTTGCATTTATTAACTACTGTCATGTTGTGTTCCATATCTTTACTTTGGAACATTTTTACACAAAGTTTCTTTCCTTTGTTGAATTCTGCAGAAGTAGTATCGCATACACTGAACGCATGGAGAAAAAGGAAACTTTGATGTGTCCCGATGATTGTATTTTATTTGATGAATATATTTTTTTCTTTGCTTTCTTTCCCTTTGCGTGGTTTGACAAGGAAAATGTATTTTTTTCTGTAGGAGTGAGAGCTGTTAAAAGAACCGGGTGGTTAACATCTTCACCGATGATTACAACGATGTTCTACCAGAACATGCTTCATTAATTGCAGTATTTACAATGAGAATGTCGGTGTCATCATTATTTGTCGGAATCGAATCCCATTGTTTTCCAGCTCAGCTGATAGAATGCTGATCAATACGCTCTTGTTGTTTTCATTTGAAAGGAACTATTCTTGTTGAACAGTAACTAGCATGTTTCCATCAAATTTATGTCTACAGATTTTTTCACAATATACCGTAGATTTTGTTCAGTTTTTTTTTGTACTGTTAGTGGCGTTGGATTAGCCATTAAAAACGACTATACAGCTGATGCCATAATGTATTTTTATATAGTTAACTTAATTTGTGCAAACAGCCGAAAAAGTTAATTGTGTTCCCCATTTGACACGGTGTAGGAGAAAACCACTGCCCACAATGTTGACGCAGTTCAGGAGGTTAAAGTCTTTGTTTGGAACTTCTAAAGTGTCGTACATGGCCAATGTCGTTGTCTCTCGCATACCAGCTTCATTAAAGAGAGCCAATGGAAAAGGAGCTAACTCATATTCTAAATACAGTGCTAGGTCTTCTCGTTTTGTTTAGCAATCTCTATCCTGTGAAAAAGCAACAACGGGTTTACTACTATATTGAAACCGTTTAATTCACCGTACAATTGACAGTGATCAAGCTTTCATAAGGTTTACCATTTCAAAGTACTGAACCCAGAGGGCTACAGTGGGGCCATTTTCTTTCAACTGCTTCAAAGTCATCCTCATTTTAATCTCATATACGATGGCTCCTATATGAGTATGTCCGTTTATGGTTTCTAGCGATAGTAGTTCAGTAGCAAAATCTCTAAACAACTCATGGAGATTATTGCTTCTGAAATCAGATATGTCCGTGACGTCAAAAATTATTTTTGCTAAAGATGTTGGGGTAAATAAATGAGCTAGGATTTTTCTAGCGTATGAATGGCCAGGCAACATTTTTTTTACTGACGTGGTTACGTACATCAAAGTTAGTATTTATTTTAACCCATCTCCAGCCATTATGTACTCAATGCAGCCTAAGTATGACAAAAACAGATAGAATCCACCAAGCCTCACAATGCAAACTGATAACAATGAATCGGATGTTGCTGCAACTTTCTCTCGAGCTTTTATATGCAGAGAATTGACAAACGTGACTATGCAGGACTTTTGGCGCACATGCGCCGGTCATCCCCCCCCCCCATCGACGTCCCAGGTGTGATGGTTCACTCCTTTCAAAGTCAATTATCTTTGTTCGTGTTTGAATTATAAAAAAATGTAAATGATGGTTTTGTTCACAATTTAATGCTCTTTAATTTTTGCACTCGAATTTTTTGCATAAAATCAATATTTCTCAAGTTGCTTGCAAAAAACCAAAAAAGTGTACACATTTTCCAAGATGGCGGCGAAAGCTCAAGTCTGATCGGTGGGAACTTTTAGTATGTTGATTAGCATGCTTAAACAAACAACTCCACCAATTTTTAAAACTTTCGTATTTTTTTTAGCCATTCGTCAAAATCGGATCTATTTTGACTGGGGTATTCCCCGTTGTTACACGTCCGAGAACTCGTCCAGTGACATATTTTTAACCCAGGGCCATAAACAGTTTTCTTTCACCCCTGCTGACTCAATTGTTCCCACCAGCAGAAGAGACTTGACCCTGCTAAGTGATCACCGCCCATTTCTGCATGGACTGCCCATTTCCCCGGCTTTGGGGGTACAGGTTTTCTCGAGGATACTAAGCTGAACTAAAGCAGGCCCAGGATACCTACCCCATATCGCTGCATTCCAACCTTCAAGTAAAATTAACCCGTCCAGTGAGAGGTTCTCCCAAGTCTCTTCTCCTGAAAGGAAAAGATAGGTGTGTATTTCTTTTGTGACCAAGAAGGCACGTGTTACGAGATAGGGATTTCTTTAAAAACGTTACTGTGCGTATGTTCTCTAATTATTAATTTTATAAGTATGGGTGGAATTTCAAAGAAACGCAAGATTGAAAATGAAAACAGAGCTTACAATGATCGTTGGAAAAGCAATTACTTAATTACGAATAATAATAGAAAGTTCCAATGTTTGGTTTGCATGCAAGTGGTATCAGTGCCTAAAGAATACAATATGAAAAGACATTATTCAATCCATGAAGAAAAGTATCGAAGATATGGAGGAGAAGATCGAAATATCTTGATTTCAGAGCTGAAGAAGAAAGTGAAACAGCAGACAGGTTTTTTTTCCAAAATATCGCACGGTCAATCATCTGCTTTGTATGCTTCTTATGCAGTTTCTCTTGAGCTTGCTAAAGCAAAAAAACCATTTACTGATGGCAATTTGGTTTTAAAAAAATGTGCTGTTGAAATGGCAAAGGCTTTTGGGAATGCTAAATTAGCCGAGAAATTTGATTCAGTGCAGCTTTCTAACCAAACTTTGCAGAGAAGAGTTATTGATATGGGAGAGCAGGTAGAAAAATCATTAATTGGTTTAGTTGAAAAAAGTACCTATTTCTCACTTTGCCTCGATGAAAGCACTGGCCAAACAGATGTAAGTCAGTTGTTAATATTTATACGTGTAACTCAAGAAGATTTTGCTTCCAAGGAATAATTATTGGAAATATGTCCAATGACTGAAACCACGAAAGGAAAGGACATCTATGAAGCCGTGAAAAAAGCAGTTAACAAAATCGGAGGTTTCGATAAATGTTCAGCAATTGTGACGGATGATGCACCAGGAATGGTAGAAGTAGAGAAAATAGAGTAACTTGTCCGACAATCCATTGTATTATTCATTGGGGAGCTTAGTGTGGAAAGTCAGTGAAACCAAATCAAGTTTTCAAACTTGTGATAAAAGTTATCAATATGATAAGAGGTAAAAATCGTGCACTTTTACATAGGCAGCTAAAGCAGTTTTTGGAGGAAATGGAAGCAGAATATGGGGATTTGCTGCTCTACAATCATGTAAGATGGTTGAGTGTTGGAAAGTGTCTCGAGAGATTCTTTGGCATAAGAAAACACATCCCAGAATTCCTGAACAAGTTTGTTTCAACAAACACTACACAACTGGAAGAAGAGCTCCAAAGTGTAGATTTCTTAAAAGAATTGGCTTTCCTCACCGATATCACCACTCATCTTAATGAACTGAATCTAAATCTCCAGGGAAGAAACAAGCTGATGTCAGACTTGATGGGCCACGTAAATGGGTTTCGAAATAAATTAAAAATTTTCAAAGTTACCTTAAAGAAAATGATTTGGTCCATTTTACAAGCTGTCGGAAGTTAGCTGAAGAAATTGAAGATGATGAGACACTTGATTTCTCTGAATTTGCTGCAAATGTCCAAGAAATCATAAAGGAGTTTGACAGTAGATTTAAAGATTTTGAGTCGTTGAAAAATAGCATGCTGCTATTTAGTAATCCTATTCAAGCAAAGATTGAAGATCAACCAACTCATCTTCAACTTGAACTATGCGACCTACAAGCGGATACATTTTTTTCAAACGAGGGAAGAAAGGGGAGCAGATTTCTTTAAATTATTAACGAAAGAAAGATTTCCAAATCTGCGAGACTTTCGGCAGAAAATTACTTCAATGTTCAGGAGTACGTACTTATGCGAAAAGGTATTTTCTGCGTTGAAATTTATTAAGAACAACAATAGAAGCCACCTAAGAGATTCTTCTCTACTCCATCTCCTGAGACTCTCAACAACAGAGCTTGAGATGGACATACGTGCTTTGGGGACTGTAGCAGACAGACCTCAATTCTCTCACTGAGCATTTTGCGTGCATTTATTAAGTTTTTCTCTTTTTGAAATTTTTAAGATTTATGTAAATGTCTGTACATTTGATACCAAAATTAAAATTATTTTAGTATGGAAGTTTTTTAAATATACAATTAATGATGTTAAAATACCCACTTCTTATTTGACTTTTCTTTGTGTCTGTGTAATTTAACGAAAGTTGGCCAGTTATAATCAAGGTCGTTGTTGGAGGTTCATCCTCGAATTTTTAAAACTTTCATAGTACATACTATACACATATCCTCCAAATTCCCCCCTCCCTCAAGGAAAAAAGTCCTGGGTACGGTCCTGATTAAATTGCGGCCTGCCACTAGACAGGTGTTATCGATTGCGGCCCTTGGACACTTGCAAGTTGGAAACCCCTGATCTAGAGAAAACTTTGAAAATTACGTTAGCTATGTAAAAGGCATTTAGAGAGGCAAATGATCTTATGGGTCGTTCTTCTGGAATCAATTCTATAAATGTGGGTAAAAGAATTAAACCTTACATGAAAACAAACAAAAACAAAATTTTGTGGTAAAGCATGAGAAAGGGGAGTTTTGTACTCGGTCCACAGGTGCAAACTATAATAAACAAAACTGCACATTATAAAGGAACTTGTACATTATAAAGGAAAACTTGGATACAATTCTAGGTCGCGAATGGCTTTATAAGATAAATCTCGATTGGAATGCCATAAAAATATTAAAAGGGGACTCTAAAATGAACTTAAATAAACTTTTGGAGGAATATAAAGGAAATTTTGATAACAAACTTGGGGAAATAAACAACCAGGAATTTAAGTTGGAACTGAAACCAGTTGTCAAACCAATATTTTGTAGGTTTAGAACGGTACACTTTTCTCTAAAAAGTCGAATCGAAAACGAAATCGAAAAAAGAGGGCATCATAAAGAAAAGTAGAAAGTTTGGAATGGGCTACACCTGTGGTACCAACTGTTAAGCCGGATGGTAGAATAAGTCTCTGTGCGGATTATTCAGTTTACCCTAAATCCCAATTTAGTTGTACTTCAGCACCCTTTACCAAGACTCGAAGAAATATTATCAATCTTCAATGAAGAAATACAATTTTCAAAAATAGACTTCAAACACGCATATTTGCAAATGCAAGTTCATCCTGGAAGTCAAAAATTCTTAACAATTAGCACACATAAAAGATTATTTATCTGTAAAAATCTGATGTATGGGTTAAATGGAGCACCTGCCACTTGGCAGCGCTATGTTTATGGATTTTTTGAAGGCATAGACGGTGTTAAGGTACTTATGGATGATTCGAGGATCACCGGAGTTGACGAAAGTTCACATTTTAAAGCTTTAGAATTTTTTTTTTCTCAAAAAGTGTAAAGAACATGGCCTAAAACTCAGTTTAAGTAAAAGTCAGTTTTTTCAAAATGAGATTAATTTTTGGGACATAAAATTGATTCTAATGGATTACACAAAACTGATGAAAAAAATTTATGCTATTGTGAAAGCCCCGGTACCTAAGGATGTACAGGAAGTATACAGTTTTTTGGGATTAGTAAATTTCTATGGGAAATTATGTCCAAATTTAGCTACTATAGCAAATCTTCTAAATAACTTAATTAAAAAGGGAATAAAATTTAATTGTTCTAGGGATTGTCAGGATGCTTTTGAGCAAATAAAAAAAGAAATCTGTTCGCCTCGAGTGTTAGTTCATTATGGACAAAAATTATCTCTATTGCTGGCAACAGATGCATCACCAGTTAGTGTAGGATGTGTGTTATCTCATCAACTGTCAGATGGAACTGAAATACAATAGCTTTCGCATCAAAGACTTTAACGAAAACAGAACAGAAATACTTGGAAGAGTTACACCAAGGGCATCTGGGTATGATTAAGATGAAGGCGATTGCCAGGTCGTTCGTTTATTGGAGAAATAACGTTGGAAAAAAGACTTGATAAAATTTTTCCTTTCAACCATTTGTTGATAAACCCGATGGTGTGACAACTCAAGAGTCAATATAAAATAAATTTTTTAAAAAATCTAAATACAGTTTTCAGACAGACCCAAAAAATTTTTTTGTCTCCATGGAAATTAAATTGTTTTACTTTTACATACAACTGGATTGGAGAATCACTTGAAACTTTTTGGGTCATTGACTTCCATGGAAATTGAATTAAGTCACTGAAGTGATATAGTAAATGAAGTGATATAGATAATGATACTAAAAAGATAAGAAATAAATGATAAGATATTATATGAATATGGGGATGGAACGTGATAACTGGAGATAATCAAATTAGATTTTCACACCAGCAAAGTATAGAGGTTAAAATCTTCATTGCGTTGTGTATTTTAAATTCGTAAGATATAATCAAACATTCATGAGTACTTAACTACTATTGAGAAGTATAACAAATGTAGACACAGTCTCTTTACCGTGATCTTGGTAGCATGTGGAGTGGACGATACACATCAGCTATAACCACGAGGCAGCGGCTACTCGGGAAGGATGAAGCCAGGCCTAACACGTTGAATCTGGTCCACGAGTTGATGCATAGAAACGGATGATAAGGATGAAAGCTGGACCTCTGAAAGTGACACACACCTAAAAGCAGCTCGGTGATGAAGATGATGGTTCCAAGGGTCTGGCTAACTCAGGAATATTGCTGGATGATGTAGTTAATGAAGTATCGACACAGAATAAGAATGGCGACGTTTAAAAGAAAATTATGGTTTATTCATCGAAAACATGTTGACGAGAATATGGATACAGAAAAAAATTGGGCTAAAGCCAGCCAGTATCATAAAATATGTCCGAATACAAAAATTCGGGGAGACACGCTCCAAAATTCCAATACGCATTCATGGCGCTAACAATCGAACTCCCTCTTTTATGGAGGGGAAGCAAACCTTTTGTACCCAAAACCTGTTCACACAAACCTAGGTTAAAGTGCTTACTCTGATAAAGAGATCCCATCTCCTTTTAGAATAAACAACAAAATAATGTCTGTAGAAGGGGATAAATATTAAATAACAGCTGTATCAAAGGACTAAATTAACAGAGAAATTAAACTGCGATTATATTGTTATTATCTTTAGGAAACATCGGCGTATGAATACATGTAAGCTATTGCACACGTGGGAAGTAGTTATTTTTGCAGTTAAGTTGAGAAATCGAATCGCGATGCGAAATTCGAATGAGGTAATCGATTCTATTATTGAAAAATGTAAATATATTTAGCTATTGTAGATATTAACAGTATAATCGCTTTAAGCATACAATATGTATCTGGAAAATAGTTATTTTAAATTAATATTAATACAGCTAGCAATTAATCGTTTAAAGATGAAATTAATTAAGTTAAGTTAATAGCGGTTATCATTAAGTCTTTAAATTCTTGAGTAATAAATTTTACATAGTGGCATTATGCCACAGTCACTTTTAGATTTGGTTAGATCGTGCAAAATCGTATAAAACTTTTCAGCCAGAAATTTAAAAATTTTTTTAGAAATCCGAAAAAAAAGTTTTAGAAAACCGAAAAAAAAAAGTTTTAGAAATCCGAAAAAAAAAGTTTTAGAAATCCGAAAAAAAATATGTTTTAGAAATCCGAAAAAATAATGTTTTAGAAATCCGAAAAAAGAAATTCTTTAGAAATCCTAAAAAAAATTTTTTTAGAAATCCTAAAAAAAAATTTTTAGAAATCCGAAAAAAAATTTTAGAAATATGAAAACAAATTTTTAGAAATATGAAAAAAAATTTTTAGAAATATAAAAAAAGAATTTTTTTAATCTAAAAAAAGAAAGTAATATATATATATATATATATATATATATATATATATATATATATATATATATATATATATATATATATATATATATATATATATATATATATATATATATTTTTTTTAAATAAATAAATATATATATATATATATATAAATTTAATTTTTTTTTAAACATTTTACTTCCTTTTTTCAGATTTCTAAAGAATTTTTCTTCAGATTTCTAAAAATTTTTTCTTCAGATTTCTAAAAAATTTTCTCTAGATTTCTAAAATTTTTTTTCCAGATTTCTAAAAAAAAAAAATTTCCAGATTTCTAAAAAAAAATTTTCCACATTTCAAAAATTTCTTTTCCAGATTTCTAAAAATTTATTTCAGATTTCCAGAATTTTCTTTTTTCTGATTTCTATTTTTCACGTTAGTTTTTATGATTGCCACATTTGGCCAATTCACGGCTTCCGGGTTTTTTTAAACTCCAGTCCGAAAAAGTGTAATATCTTTTATCGTAATCTTCCAAATTGGGTTTTAAAAATTCACATTCCGGAAAAAGTCTCACGTGTTCGGCTCGAGGATTGCATTTTCCTACCCAATTTTCTACTTTTCCACAACACTGGAAACATCGGACCACGTCGCCCGTACCCGTATAATAAAATCCGCATTCGGCCAATTCGCGAGGGTGTGGTTTTTCTAAAGGCCAATTTTCCTCGAACGACGATAATCGCTTGTCGATATCGTGCATATAATATTTCACTCCATTAGCATGTAAAGTCATACATAAAAGGCAACCCTTTTCTCGGATAGCCTCTTGCAATTACGGACAATCCGGAACAATTCTGACGTGTTTGATCCAAGGATCGTCATCTTTTTCCCAATTTGTAGCAGTCGCATCACAATGGAAAAATTTGGTAACATCTCCAGTACCAGTATAAAAAAATCAGAATCGGCCATTTTATGGGGGTTGGACCAACCTTTAAATGTCGTCAATCGGTTGTCGAAGGAACACATTTCTGGATGTACCACCATATCCGGAAAGCTTTGCATTTTCGGGGGTTGTCTTTCTCTGACGGGAAAAATTTTTTTTAGATTTATAAAAATTCAAGGCTGATAAAAAAAATTAAATCTATCAGAGAATACGTATCGGTCATCTCATATTGTTCAAAGATATATAGAATTAATAACAGCAATATTTTAATTATCATACGTACCGATGGTATCAGAGAAGGGGTTATAAAGTTTTGAAAAGCTACCAGGAAAATAAAGCATAACTCTAGTATTTCTAAACATTTAACCTTTTCATGTATAAAAAGAGTTTATGAGCACGGTAAGACAAGTTTACAAGTTTATGTAGTCCAATCTGAAAAAAAAAATTTTTTTTTTTAATCATACCTAGTATATAAAAGCGAGACGAATCCCGGCTAATTGATCAGATTCATAAAAAAATTTTCTCAGATTCATAAGAAAATTTTCTCAGATTCATAGAAAAGTTTTCTCATATTCATAAAAAAGTATTTTAGATTCATAAAATTTTTCAGGTTTCTATCTTCTAAAAACTTTTTCACGCTTCTATCTTCTAAAAAATTTTTCACGTTTCTATCTTCTAGAATGTCTATAAAGACATTCTCCGGCCATTTTTTACCCCTCCCCCCCCCCTTCAATCAAGGAGAGCCCAAATTTTTTTTTCCTTCACTTACAAAAATTTGGGATCTACATCACTGTAGGAAGGAATGTTGGCGAGCCTCATCTCGTCGTAATCGTTCGGCTCGTAACAGGTTGCACAATCCCAGAAGAGTTGTTTCCTTTTAGCACAGAATAAATGACATATATGCCTGCACGAAAAAATGAAGGCCTTGAATGCTGGTACTTTTTCCTTTCAACCCCAACAATTCATCGTCGGAATAGCTGCTTAGTTGAGAAACATCTCGAAATAATTTCTGAGCTGAGCTCAACTATGAGCTCAACTATGAAGGTGAATGCTCGGCTGCATCTGGGCCGCGCCCTCGGGAGCCTTTCTTGCTAACGATTGGATAAGAACATAATGTGATGGACATAAGGTGGAGAAAGGAAAGGATAGAAAGTGATTGGGTTCTTTTGGATCCCTTAGATTAAACAAAACTACTATGACAGAGTGAAAACTCTGTCATAGTCTAGAAGGAAGTTTATGGATAGGAGTTAAGAGAGCTTAGAGATAGGGCTAGGAGAAAGTTTAAGTATAGAGTATATTTTTTACCATAGCAAGCTACGTATTAATTTTTAGTTTTATAATGTTTTTTACCGTGCAAGCACGTATTAATTTTATAATTTTATAATTTTTTTTTCCTAAATCCAAAAGAACACAGAATGCAGAGGAGACTCAAAGCGCAGCCATTACGGAGCGTGCGAAGGGGGGGGAGATGGTTTTCATACTCTCTAGGAGCATGAATAACCGATCATGAGGTGTTGTGGCTATTCTTATTTTATTAACAGCGCCACGAAGCATTAGTACTATTTCGGAGAAATCATTAATTTGAAGAAGACTTTTAATTTCTAATTTCTGAGCTCCGATCGGTGGTCTTTTTATACCGTCTCTTTGATTGATTCGGTTCAATTTTTTGAGCGGAGAATTGATTCGGTTCAATTGTTTTGAGCGGAAGATTCTTTCGGCTCACCAATACATTTGAAAAGTAAAATTCTATAAATCTTAAAAAAATTATAACATTTAAATATATTGTGATGGCTCCAAGGCGAAGACGCTTCACTGCTGTGCCCCGGGCGATCACCTGCTAACTGCCCCGGCTTTGACTGGCCGTGACTATTTCCACAACCCAAGAAAATGACTCGAGAAGCGGAGTTTAGTGTTTCAAAAAGACTTTATTCTTTTCTGGAAAGGTTCACAGGGAAATGCACTGTACAGAAAAATCAACATACGCCAAGGAAAACTGCCCTTTGGTTTACACGGCCCACAGCCGAAAAAAACGCTCACGCTTCGGCGGTCCTGTCGATCCACGTGGCCCGCTGACGAGATCACTTCAGTCCGCTGAAAACCCGGCGTCCAACGCCTCGCAGAATCTCCCAGCAAACAGCCCCCGTCGAGGGCACGCAGTCCCTTATATAGACCTTGTTCCTCCGCTGAAACTCGTCCCTGGTGACGTCAAACCTTCCGGGGGGAGCATTCTTCCACAGCGCGGCGACATGCCTCAGACGCTGTCAAACCTGTTCGCGCCAAAAGGGACTCGGCCAGAAAATGCTTATTCATCCTCACATACCGTTTGGGGGACAAAACCCTTTCTTCACCAGATTCACTTCTGGCACATTTTCGTAAGCGTTATTCCCACGCTATTAAAATATATTTATAAGCAAGAATCAATCTTTTTTTCAAATATCAATTTTCTGAATTTCAATAATTAATTTATTTCAATATCAATTTATAATTTTTTTTAGCTTAAGTATGTCTTTATTTTATGAATGATGGGACTGCGGCATACTGGACAATCGAATATTAAATTTGAACATTGCGTGCAAGAGATTAGGTGACCACAAGGCTGGAAGACAATATCCCTTTCTCTGTCCGTACATAATTTACATAACAAATTATCTCGATCACCACTTTCAGATCTAACAATATATTTTGTGAGTTCAACTGTGTTGCCCAGATGAGCTTTATCGTCCACTAATTTCTTTGCAACTGCCAAAAATGAACAATCTGGAAAAAATCTTAAATGTTCATGCCATGGATCGTCTTCATTCTTCCAATTACCAAGAGTCCCGCCGCAAAAGAAACAGGTAACAATATCAGAAATACCTGAATAATATAAACCACATTTCGCTAAATTATCGGGTCCCGATTTGCTTAAAGGCCAACCTGAGAAGGTTAAAATGCGTTTTTTAATATCCGCCATACTCGGATGTTTGGGTTTATACGATGGAGTAGCAGAGGAAAGCTTTCTCTCGGGACAAATTTTATTACCAACATTCAAACCTAAAAGGAAAGGACACTTTGGGCTTTTTCTAATATGTTCTCTTAAACGGTTATCTTCACGAGTCCAATTATATATTACTACGTAGCAGAACGGACATTGAACTCTATCTTCTTGTTGTAAATAAAAGAAACCGGCTGCAGCTAAACTCTCTGGTTTAATCTTCATCAGAGGCCATTTATTTTCACAAGAACGCAGTCTATTAGACTCGCATTCCATTTCTAGAAAAAAAAATGTTTACTTTAAAATATTTATAATTCATTCGTTTTTGAATTCCATAATTGGTCGACAAATATTATTCAATACGTTTTTAAACAGCAATTCAGACATGTGAAGCCAAATAGAATGAATTAGTTTGAGGCCGACAGTATATATACTAAATCTGGGGGGGGAAAAAATTGAGGTCATTAACGTATTCGTCTCGACGCCTAGATTCCGAAAATAACAAAAGTTAAGTCATCCGAGCAATTTGAAATGTCCGTGACCTAGTTAAATTATTTTAAGATTTCGCAATTTTGAAAGCTACTACCGCATTCGTTTCAACGCCTAGATTCCGATAATAACAAAAGTTAAGTCATCCGAGCAATTTGAAATGTCCGTGACCTAGTTAAACTACAGAGACTGTTCGCACATTTTTTAGACGATTTTGGTAAGCGGTAATAAAAAATCGTTTGCTGCAAAAGAAATAATTGCAATTGTACTATGTTTTTAAAAGTCAAAATTATCATCTGCGGCTTGAAAGCTTTGTTTTTATTCAAAATGGCGTTTTTAACAAAGCAGTGGTTCGAAGGCTACATTTATGCTCTTTCCGAGGAGAAATATACATACTCCGTTATCCAAAAACGATGTGAGAGTCATGGTTTTGTAATATCTAAAGCGTCGATAGGTAATATCGTCAACAAGAAAGGGAAAAAACGTCAAATTGGAGCCTCAAGTGGGACAAAAATTCCAAACAAGTATCCAAGGAAAAAACGGACATCTTCGACTATTGCAAAGTTACGTTGTTTAATGTTAAAAGAAAATCCCCCTAGTCAAAGGACAGTTGCAAAATTATTAAAATGCTCGGTGTCCACTGTAAACAAAATGATAAACGTTGATTTAAATCTTAAGAAAGCGAAAAAACGCAATGTGCATCGTCTTCTTCCAAATCATATCGCTGAACGCAGGACACGCTGCAGAATTCTATATGAGAAACACTTATCCAAAGAAAAATGGAAAACAATTGTCACAATAGATGAATCATGGGTGCAACAAAAAAAATGATTGCAACAAAAAAATAGCCATTTATTATCATAAAAGGGGAGAAAAAAATTTAAGTACATGGTTCAAAGAATCGAAAGAAAGTTTTTCTAAGGGATTCATGATTGTTGCTGGTTTTTCTTATAATGGCAAGTTAAAAATAAAGAGAGTGGAAAAAATGTCAAGCTTAACTCCAAATACTATCAGGAACATATTTTATCGCCAATTTTTCTGAATGAAATACCATCGCTTTACCCACAGTGCCATCAATCTGTGAGACTCCATCAGGACAAAGCTAGCAGTCACACATCAAAATCCACTGTAAATTTCCTAAAAGAAATGGAACAAAAAACTGGTATCAAGGCCATACCCTTCACTGATATCCCTACTAAATCTCCCGATGTATCACCTATGGATTTTTGTGCTTTCGGACTTTTAAAATCTACATTATCCAAACGTCGTCCCAAAACCCTTACAGGAATCTGGAAAGCTGTTCAGGAGGAATGGGATAGAATACCTCTTCTGACACTTCAAAAGGCATTATTATCCTGGAAATTGTGGTGTCGAAAGATAGTTCAGAATAAGGGATGTCAAATAGAACTTTTAAAACACAAGAATTTTATGTAATTTAGTTTTGTGAATACAATATACATCGTCTAAAAAATGTGTGAACAGCCTCTGTATTTTATGATTTCGCAATTTTGAATGTCATTAACCTATTCATCTCGACGCCTAGATTACGAAAATAACAAAAGTTAAGTCATCCGAGCAACAGTGGCGTAGCGAAGGGGGGGGGGGGGGGGCAAGGGGGTCTATCATGCCCCGGGCGCCACTTGCAGAGGGGCGCCAATATAAGGTCTATATATTACATTACTACATGTTTTTCGGGGTGGGGGTTCCAATATAAGGTCTATATATTATATTACTATATGTTTTTCGGGGGGGGGGGGCGCCAATATAAGGTCTATATATTATATTACTATATTTTTTTCGGGGGGGGGGCACCAATATAAGGTCTATATATTATATTAATATATGTTTTTCGGGGGTGCCAATATAAGGTCTATATATTATATTAATATATGTTTTACGGGGGGCGCCAATATAAGGTCTATATATTATATTATTATATGTTTTTCGGGTGGGGAGAGACAATATAATCTCTATATTATATTGCTATATGTTTTGCGGGGGGGGGGGGGCGCCACAAAGGTATCGTGTCCCGGGCGTCAGTTATGCTCGCTACGCCACTGCCGAGCAATTTGAAATGTCCGTGACCTAGTTAAATTATTTTAAGATTACGCAATTCTGAATGTCATTAACCTATTCGTCTCGATGCCTGGATTCCGAAAATAACAGAAGTTAAGTCACCCGAGCAATTTGAAATGTCCGTGACGTAGTTAAATAACTTTGGATTTCGCAATTTTGAATGTCATTAACCTATTCCTCTCAAAGCCTAGATTCCGAAAATAACAATATCTAAGTCATCCGAGCAGATTGAAATGTCCGTGACCTAGTTAAATAATTTTGGATTTCGCAAATTTAAATGTAATTAACCTATTGCTCTCAAAGCCTAGATTCCGAAAATAACAAAAGCTAAGTCATCCGTGCAGTTTGAAATGTCCGTGACCTAGTTAAATAATTTTGGATTTCGCAAATTTAAATGTCATTAACCTATTCATCTCGACGCCTAGATTCCGAAAATAACAGAAGCTAAGTCATCCGAGGAATTTTTAAATTGACCCCTTGACCGAGTTAAATAATTTTGGATTTCGCAATATTGAAAGTCATTAACCTATTCCTCTCGACACCTAGATTCCGAAAATAACAAAAGTTAAGTCATCGGAGCAGTTTGAAATGTCCGTCACCTAGTTAAATGATTTTAAGATTTACCAAATTTGAAAGCTACTACCGCAGTCGTATCAACGCCTAGATTCCAAATATAACAAAAGCTAAGTCATCCGTCCAGTTTGAAATGTCCGTGACCTAGTTAAATAATTTTGGATTTCGCAAATTTAAATGTCATTAACCTATTCCTCTCAAAGCCTAGATTCCGAAAATAACAAAAGCTAAGTCTTCCGAGCAGTTTGAAATGTCCGTGACCTAGTTAAATAATTTTGGATTGCGCAAATTTAAATGTCATTAACCTATTCATCTCGACGCCTAGATTCCGAAAATAACAGAAGCTAAGTCATCCGAGGAATTTTTAAATTGACCCCTTGACCGAGTTAAATAATTTTGGATTTCGCAATATTGAAAGTCATTAACCTATTCCTCTCGACACCTAGATTCCGAAAATAACAAAAGTTAAGTCATCGGAGCAGTTTGAAATGTCCGTCACCTAGTTAAATGATTTTAAGATTTACCAAATTTGAAAGCTACTACCGCAGTCGTATCAACGCCTAGATTCCAAATATAACAAAAGCTAAGTCATCCGTGCAGTTTGAAATGTCCGTGACCTAGTTAAATAATTTTGGATTTCGCAAATTTAAATGTCATTAACCTATTCCTCTCAAAGCCTAGATTCCGAAAATAACGAAAGCTAAGTCTTCCGAGCAGTTTGAAATGTCCGTGACCTAGTTAAATAAATTTGGATTTCGCAAATTTAAATGTCATTAACCTATTCCTCTCAAAGCCTAGATTCCGAATATGACAATATCGAAGTCTTCCATGCAGTTTTTGAAATGACCGTGTCCTTTAAAAATAATTTAGGATTTCTCAACTTTCGAGACCTCGACGCGTAGATTCCGACAATATCGAAGTCGTCCGAGCAGTTTTTGAAATGACCCAGTTATCTTTGACTTTTAAAAAATAATTTTGGATTTCGCAAATTTGAACGAGTAGATTCAGAATATGAAAAGGTCTTAAGGTTGGCCAAACTTTTTTAATAAAAAATTGTTCTCTTCTTTTTTTTTCCTTTTTTTTAATTATTGTTCTCTTTTGTTTAAACTATTATTCTCTTTTTTTTATTTATTTATTTTTTTTGTGTTTTATTTTATTTATTATAAATACGTCTAAAAAAACATGGGGTATCCTCACATTCTCAATTACATGAGTGATTTTTCATTACAAATGTTTTCAGCTGGGCTATGAAAACCAGATCTTTTACCTTCTTTTCCAAAAAAACTGTCCGAATTTGTTAGCGTCCCAAGTCATGTATTTTCCTCTGTCCGACAAGTCCTGGGGATGATCCGCTTGATCGAAGAATATCAACTCTACGCGCTTCTCGACCGCTTTTCGAAATCTGGAGTTGAAATCTTTCAGCGGTCCTTCTCGACAATAATCTCTCAAAGTCTGGTACTTTGCGATTTCTCCCAATTTCTGGAACCAATACGAGTCCAGGGAAATGTCCTTTTGACAGACCGGGCAGTGCTTGCTCTCCCCGTATCATCTCGCCAGACACAAGTCGTGCATGGGATGAAAAGCGATACACGGGATGAAAACGACCGACAAGCTGGTTTCGGTCACGGGTTCTTGGCAGAGACAGCAGCAGGACATGTTGCTCTCTCGAAATACGATCGGCAAATGAAGACCGTTCAATTCTTTCCCTCCTTTTTATACGACCGGATGAACATTTTCCCGTAACCATTTAAATAACTAACGTATACTCCTTGACGAGCAGATTTAGAATATGAAAAAGTCTCAAGGTTGGTCAAACTTCCTTTAAAAAAAAATTGTTCTCTTTTTTAATTATTGTTCTCTTTTTTATTTTCCCCAAAAATTTTATTAAATAATGTTCTTTCGTCCAATGGAAATTCAAACAAAGAGAAGCTGAACAAAAATCCTATTTATTTTTTTTCTTAAAAAATATTTTATGTACAATACATTATTTTATACATAATGTTTAATCGGATCAATAGGAAACTTTATATTTCTTCCAATGCCGCCTTTTGTGGCTGACTATCTATGACAATTTTTATCCCAACAATATATACATCGTCCGGTATCACGAGGGTCCAACATCTGTAAATAAATTTGGGCAAGTGGACCAGATCGACTAATCTCTTTGCACCTGGACAATGTATACTTATCCATGGCGAACAATTTTCTGACTCGGAATCTTTGTATTGTTTGGGCAATGGACGATTTGTCTTGGTTTCCGTCGTAACATACGCTCTGAATTCCGTTTGCTGATGATAAACCCTTTTTCATTAATACAAATGGCGGCCATCACGAGATGACGCGTTACCTGTACATCATCCCTAAAATAGGGATGCAGGATAGCCGGAACTGTGGAAGACCACATCAGTTTTTTCCATTCCGCATGCCATAGCTTTCCATCTGTGGAAGTAGTCCTTATGGCAAAATTTACAAGTACAGTTTGATGTGCCGTCCAAAATTTCTTCGGAAATGAGCGACAGCTTCGGGTTTTTATGTATTGTCCAAATTTCTTGAGATTTCGAGTCGAACAGACGGAGATTTTTAATACGCATTGTTGAAACGTCTTCGTTCAAAGTAGTAAAATCGACGCAATCTCGGGAAAATGTTATTCTCCCGTTCGATATCGTGTATCCGCCACTTTCTACGGCTAAAACAGCCACTGCAGATTTATTGTGGTAAAAAACTTGGGGCTGTGATTCGTAGTATTTCGCTCGAAATTGGGGTCGCAATGGAATTTTCAGGTGTAAAATTTTGCCATCTTCGAGATCGCACACTATCGGTAAAACTTTTCGGGGGTCGGCAGGTTTCACAGGGTTATCAGCAGGTTTCACAGGAACATCTGCTAAACTTTCATCATCGGCAGGTTTCACAGGGTCATCGGCAGGTTTCACGGGGTCATCTGCTAAACTTTCATCATCATCAGAAGGATTCACGGGGTCATCAGAAGTATCGTCAGGTTTATCGTCGGGTTCGTAGTCTAAACATTCATTGCCAAGTTCAAAGTGTTTTAGAAAACATTTCCGGAGTCGGATTTCAGATGATTATCTTCAGGGGCGAAACATCCGTTATCGCAATCCATGAGTGCCTCTTCATAAGCTGGATTGTTGAATAACGGGTTCTCGTATAAGGCAGTCGGCAAATACGTAGGGTTCATGTGCCAAAAAGTCAAAATCCTCGTCCTCTATATCGAATAAGGTCAGCTGGGGCTGGTTAACTTCCATCATGAAAGATAGTGTAGAAGAATGAATATGAACAAACAATTGCACGTTCTTTTATAGGAACAGGACAGATTTTTTAAAAAAAATCATGAGCCGAAACCCTTATGGAAGAATCCAATCTCTTGTCGGTATTCGGGTAAACTGAGTGACTCGTCGGTTTCTTCGGAGCTTTGAAACCGAAACTGCGTGGAGAAGCCATGACTTGAGATATTTCGACTCGAGCGATCCTTTTTTATATATACCCGGTTTGAAATGCCACCAAAATGTTTGACGACTTGAAAAAGGGAAAACGATAAACTTGATAAGGTTATTTGGAGAAATAAAATTTATAAATCTGATCTGAGTAGATAAATGGTAACCTATATATACAGAGGTCTCTCTCTCTTTTCTTTCTTTCTTTTTTTTTTTTTTTTTTAACAGTGTATATATAAAGCTCGAGCAATCATTTCTCTACTCAGATTAGACTTACAAATTTTACTTTCTCATATTTTCAATATTAAACATTTTTTTTCTCAATTTCTGAATGAAAAAATTTTGCACGATCGAGTTAAACCTAAAATTGACTTCATTTAATTTGTACGGATTCCAATGACCTTTTCAAATTTTTTCTCGAAAAGTTTCAAGTGATTCTCAAACAACAACGATCGTCTTGTATATCAAGAGACATGGCTCAAAAAGAAAAAAATGATTGAAGAAATGATTAAAGAAAGAAAAATAATTTATGTTCATGAAAGGAGATATGTAGAATATTTTTTTGGTGGCATGTGTTGTTCAAAAACTTATTTTACACTATTTATTTAAATATTCTTCTTAATAATGCAGCTTTTGTTTACTATATTTATTTTATCCTCTGCTATTAGTTGTAAATCCGTAATTGTTAACAAAATAAATAATCTATTTATTGTAAAACTCTTCCTTTCCCTGTATTATTTTCAGCTTTCCAAACCTGTGTATTACAAAGTAAAAGTGTTAAATATAAAAAAAAATGCCACCATCGGCTTTTTATGTACCAGTCGCCGTTGACGGACAGAAAAATTGTATCGCCTGTAATATCAATTATATTATCAAAGGATTCAACCGAAACTCCAGTGATACGAAATGGTATTAGAAAACATTCCCATCCTAAATGAAACCTTTTAACGGAAATACGTAATTGTTAACAAAATAAATAATCTATTTATTATAAAACTGCCCCTTTCCCTGTATTCTGTAGTATTAGAAAACATTCCCATCCTAAATGAAACCTTTTAACAACTGTCGCAAATGCTTGTAATCGCAAATGCTTGTAATCGCAAATGCTTGAGGGTTAAATATAATAAGCTTATTTACGAGGTAGCGTTGATATTTTGCAGTATTTATTTAAGTATTTTGGTCTTAACAATGCCGCTTTCATTTACCATATTTATTTTATCCTCTGCTAGTAGTTGTAAATCCGTAATTGTTAACAAAATAAATAATCTATTTATTTTGTTAACTGTTCCTTTCCTTGTATTATTTTCAGCTTGCATGTATTACAAAGTTCCAGTATTAAATATTAAAAAAATGTCACTACCGGCTTTTTATGTACCGGTCGCCGTCGACTGTTTGCCGGAGAGAAAAATTGTACCGCCTGTAATATAAACTATATTATCAGAGGATCCATCGGATTCAACCGCAACTCCAATGATACGAAATGGTATTATAAAGCATTCCCATCTTAAATGAAACCTTTTAACAACTGTTAATCGCAAATTCTTGGGGATTAAATATGAGCTTATTTACAAGGTAGTGTTGATATTTTACTTTATTTCTTTATTTATTTAAGTATTCTGGTCTTAACAATGCAGCTTTTGTTTACTATATTTATTTTACCCTTCTACTAGTATTTGTAAATCTGCAATTGTTAACGCGAAACACATTTAAAAACTACTCTAGTATACTGTCATGATACTTTTAAATAAACCCCTTCGATATGACAAAACGAGCATGTTCGTTTTGTCATATCGAACGGATTTATTTAAAAGTATCATGACAGGTGATTCATATTCTAAAGAAAAATAGAATTTTGTGTTTTTACATATTAAAAGCAAACCATGGATTATGTAAAATTTTAAAGGGGTACCGATGGTTATATATTTTTGCAGTCGACTGTATATCCTCTCTGACAAATTTTTAATTTTTCTTCTTTCGGGACTAGAGTGGGGCCTGTTTGAATATTATATGTCCAATAGGCTTAGGGTTATCCCTGCTAGTCATTGTTGAAGTTTCTTGTTGAAAGATACAAATGGAATGCCACTTAGGTGAAAATTCCACAAAACTTTCTTGACGTGAAGCTCCACTCGTGATATGAAAGTCAATACTGTCACATGTTTTAAGGCAACGTTTCTCAACCTGGAGGCCGCGAACCCTACGGGGATCGCTGTGACATATAACGGGGGGGGGGGGAGGCGTGAAAGGTCTCTATCAAGACAGCTTAATAGTTTTAACTAGTCACTCATGCAGTTATTAATTATTATTATTAAGATTTGGTCGGGGGAGAGGGGGGTAATGAATTATTTATTTATTTTTTTTTACTTTTGGGAGGAGGAGGGGGGTCGTGGGGCTTAAAAGGTGGACAATCGCTGACTTAGGTAATAGTGTTGTTCTTTCTATTCGATATTTCCAAAATTATTCGAGACTGTTTTGTACCTGAAACTGTAATAACTGTTCCACATTTTCACAGTGACTGGAATATTCGAATTTATCGATTATTCGTTCGATTCTTCACTTCATGACAGTGCCAAATGATCTGTTTAGCTTATTGCCAGTTTTTGCTAGCTCGCTTACGTTTTTAACTCTTCTCTTATTTTGTCTCAGGTTTTGTGCATCGAGAAACAGATCAAGATGAATCTACTTAGATTATAGCATGTTCACTGAAACCCGACTGCCTTTCCATATTTGTGCCATCCCTTATGTTGCTTGTTTGTGGTATTTAAGTGGTATTTAAAGATTCATGTGTTTTGATTTTAAAAA